>OX453274.1:23723688-23798688 GCA_949710005.1 Ricordea florida | reverse complement strand
AACCTAAATTTAATAGTTTACACTTTGGATTTATGAAAAACTTGGCAACTGACGCAGTTACATTTTTTATACAAATCAAAAAACAGTGCGCAACTAAAATTTATTTCATTTCATTCATTTATGTTGCGCAAACATCAACTACAGTTGATAATATCGAGCTTTCCATAAAACAATACCTAAATACCCCTCATTTTGCCTTCACAAAGCCCATATTACCTCGTCTTATTTTGCTCATAAGAAACTGAATGAGACTTTCCAGTCAGGGTGATCACGGTTGCAAGTTTGGGAACAGAATAATCACGGGCGTGATCACTCCTATCACGAAGCTCATCACGCCAGCTAAGGGCTTGATCTCGCAACAAGGAGTGATCACGGGTGTGATCACTCCTATCACGAGCTCATCATACCAGCTTGAGAGCGTGATCATGCTAAAGAGAGTGATCACGGGTGTGATCACGGGCGTGATCTGTGATCACGCTGTGATCACAATTTTTTTTTACTGGGGTTCTATTTTAAAGGACAGGATTTGCATTTACGGTCGGTGTGATAACCTAACGGTTTTTACTGACCAAATACATGTAAATGTAAATCTCTGAGGCAAAATTGTAAACAAAATTTGTCCAGTAATAAGTCTTGGAATTCTCAAAACGGTTACAGACAATTTAAGAAGCTTGTTGTAGCCTATGCAATTCACTAATTAAAGTCAACTTTGGTTGTTGCCTTGGAATGTTTTGTTGGCCGAAGTGTTTCTCAATATTATTTTTTGACGGTCAAGATGTTCTTCATTCAGAAATTAAGACCTGTAGATTGAATTAATTAGAAAATAAACTGAAAAAATGGCATTGGAGACTTAATGTGGTATTTATAATCTTCAAAGTCAGTGGAAATATCTCTTGAAATTCATAGTCCATGCCAGTCGGTTGCTCTTCTCTCGAAATCGATAGTGAAGACGTTTAAATCTTCCCAAGTTCACCGTTAAGATATGTTGGGAAAATCATCCTCAAAAAGATACTTGAAGAAAATGTGTATTACAAAACACGGTTTCAGGGCATCTGGCACCTACTAAGCAAAATATGATACTTTATTATTCAAATGCCAAACTTTTTTGAATGTGGGGAACACGCGAGCTGAAATAATGCGAGCTGCGAGCTGCGAGCTGCGAACAAAAGATAAATAAATTAAAAAAAACTGAAAAAAATATAATAAAATAAAATAAAATTGATGTATCATCCTTGAAATACCAAAAGAAGGGACTCCCCGAGAGCGCGCGAGCGCGAAGTGCGAAGTGCGTATAATTTGTTCTCAAAGATTGTTCCTGAGCGCTGCATATCAGGGCCTCAGTACATCCTTTCAAATCTCCTTTAGCAATCCACTGCCAAGTTCTATCCCAATCAATACCTTCCTTTTCTCTCACATACTGCCCATGCATTCTTTTCCGCTTCCATTCATTCTCCATCTCCTTTACTTCATTCACTTTGAACTTCTTTGGGTCCACAGCGTCTGAGATGTTGACTACATTACTATCTCCAACTTTCCTGAGTAATACCTCTTCACTATTCCTTACATACCAACTCAAGTTGTTCTCTTCCCTCCTAACGCAACACTCGCAACTGATCAAGCCTCTTCCTCCCTTCTTTCTGGGTATGTATATTCTGGCAACATCACTTCTAGGGTGTAGTTCCTTATTCATTGTCATGATTTTTCTAGACTTCCTATCTATTTCCTAAAGTTCCTCCTTATTCCAATTAATTGTTCCTGCTCCATACCTCATGAGCGACACAGCCCAAGTATTTACTGCTTTGATTTTGTTCTTACCATTGAGCTGAGATTTCATGACAAGTTTAAACCGCCTTAAGTACTCTGTTCGAAATATTTCTTTCATTTCCCTTTCCTTAAACTTGTCCAGCTCTAGAATGCCCAGTTACTTGTAACCTTCTTCATCAACTTCCTTTATCGTCTGTCCATTTAACAAGTTAATACCCTCACTTTTGCACAACTTCCCCCGCTTCAGTACCACAACACCACATTTCTTTACCCCAAATTCCATTCCTATATCTTGGCTAATCAACTGTACCGTCGAAACAAGGCTTTCAATCTCTGCTTTATCCTTGCCATAAACCTTCAAGTCATCCATAAAGAACAAATGATTTATTTTGACATCTCCTAATGTATATCCAGCTTTCGCATCTTGCAAGATCTTGGTCAAGGGTACCATGCAAACAGTGAAGATAAGGGGGGACAGACTGTCTCCTTGAAAGATACCCCGCTTAATATCAACTACACCAAGTGTCTCTCCACAAGAAGTCAGCTCTGTCTTCCAATTTACCATAGATTTCTGCAGAAAAGTTATTATATTTTCCGCCACTTGTGCCATTTTTAGGCTTTCAATAATCCAAGAGTGAGGCACCATATCATATGCTTTCTTATAGTCCACCCACGCCATAGCCAAGTTCTTATGCTTTCTTTTGCAATCAGCAAGGACCATCTTATCAATCAACAACTGATCTTTTGTGCCTCTACTCTTTCTCCTACACCCCTTCTGTTCTACAGGCAAAGCATCGTTTTCTACAAAGAACTCATACATACTATCAGCTATGATCCCTGTCATCAATTTCCAAGCAAGTGGTAGACAGGATATGGGTCGATAGTTATCAACAGCACTACCTCTTTCTTGGTCTTTCTGACACAGCACAGTCCTTCCAGTTGTCATCCATACAGATATGGTGACCCTGTTGTTGATCAAATCATTCATGTGGTCCGCCATTCGTTCATGTAATGCTGTCAATTTCTTGATCCAGTAGCCTTGGACGCCATCAGGGCCAGGTGCCTTCCAATTAGGGATCTTCTTTGACCTTGCTGTCACCATTTCAGCTGTTATTACAATGTCCTCCTGTATACCTTCTACTCTTTCCTTTTTCAGTTCTTTTAACCATTCTGCATTTTCATTGTGTAAAACCTCCTTGCCCCATATATCTCTCCAAAACTGTTGGCTTTCCTCAGCATCAGGTCTAACTTCATTGAAGCTACTAGATGTTCCATTCATTTGTTGGTACACCCTCTTTTGGTCTTGCTGGAACAATCTGTTGACTTGATAGCGATGAATCCTTTGCTCATACCTTTTCAACTTTGCAGATTTAGCTAGCAGTCTTTGCTTAAGTTCTTCAATTACAAGCTTTTCTCCTTTCTGTTTGATGTTGTACTTCCTCTCCAACTTGGAGTATTTTTCCTTCCTTTTAAGTTTCCCTTGTTTAGATCTTTCCAGGATGTTGATGTGCCTCCGTAACTCTGCAATAGAGTCTTTAATTCTCCTTTTCCACCGCGGTTCTTTACCTCCTTTTCCCTTATAACCACCCACTTTGAGTCCAATTTGTCTTCCTACGTAAATCGCAGTAGCATTAATCAATTTATTGGTGTCAGTGATATTGTTAGATTGTATATCTGACACTACTCTATTCACCTTCTTCGTCCATTCTGCCAGTACTTTTCTGTCAACTCTCTTAAACCCAGCTAGCGAGGCTAGTCCTATTCTTTTTCCTATTATTATTATTATTATTTGTAATAACATTAAATGATCATCGCAGTTATGTACACAACTTAAGCAGCTGTGAATTTTAAAGCCTGAAAAAAAAAACTCAGGCCTGAACGGGATTTGAACCCATGACCTCTGCGATACCGGAGCAGTGCTCTACCAACTGAGCTATCAAGCCAACTGGGAGCTGGTCATATTGTCAGTTCGTTATATACCCGTAGATGAAGAAGAATGATGCAAATGAATATATGAAAGACCATATATTTGAACTTCGGATTAATATGTAATAACATTAAATGATCATCGCAGTTATGTACACAACTTAAGCAGCTGTGAATTTTAAAGCCTGAAAAAAACTCAGGCCTGAACGGGATTTAAACTCATGACCTCTGCGATTATTATTATCATTATTATTTTTTTTTTTCGCAGCTCGCAGCTCGCAAATGTGAGCTCGCAAAATCCCCGGCCCGAACTTTTTTGACTTCAGAGTGAGGAGTTCGATCTGCAATGCGACGCCAACAGCTGTATTGCGGCCGTTTTGCAGAATCAGTACAAATAAACACTAAACAAAAATGACTCACCTTGACTGTATCACCCTCAAGTTGACGTAAGCAGCGTCATCTCAAATGAAATGGTCCTTAAATTGTCGTTAATTGTCACAATATAGCCAAGCCCGTCGACGTCCTGATGCAAGCAAAATTCGACCACGTCACGATCGATTAAGGTGAATCTTATTCGTTACGCGTATCAAGAGCCGCGTAACCTTGCCTGCTTCACTTAGAATTTCACAAAACAACTTTGCCTGATAAAATTAGCTAAACATAATAAACCGTCGTCGTGATACAAAGTTCGAACACGCCACGAGTTAACCGCCACCATATTTTCGAATTCAAGAGAATCAAGGTACATGGAAGCGAGGCAAGATTTTGGAGCTTGCCCTGCTGAAGGTCTTATTCCAAGGTAAAACCCAGGCCTTAAACTGCTTGAGCTGCTCTTTTATTTTTGTAGAACTCTGTTTAAAATAAATCTCCCAGTCTTCTTTACTTTTCTGTGGAAAAACCATCTAAAGACCTTAATGGTTACAAAGTGCTATTGCAACAAATAAACTTAAGCGGTACACTTTTGTCGCTACACTACATAATCAGTAAAACCATAACTAGTCAATTTTATTGCTAATAATTCATGTGTTAAAAACTATAGGGTCGACTTCCAGTGAAATGGACGGCATATGAAGCGCTTATGTATGGGAAATACTCTACAAAGAGTGACGTGTAAGTAATTCCTTTTGATGCAGAATTTTGGTAAAGGACCTGCACTCCAATTAGATTTCCGCTGATGTCGTTAGTTAAATCTAATATGCATATGCTCTACATTTATTACTAGTTTAGCAAATGGTTCCATTTTCCAGCTTAAAATCCTGCAGACCAGCTTGGCCACCACCACGCGTAAGAAGCTCTTCATGCAAATTTATACTATAGGGACATTTAACAATTATTCCATGAGCGTACGTTGGGTATATGAGGCTGTAAAAAGCCAACGAGGCGCTTAGATCCTCACCAATCTCAGATCCAACAAGAGCGAATGGAATTATTGTTTTACATAATTCTATTGAACTCTAGGCATTTCAGTTATCATTGAGTTTAGCTAAATTTCATAGAATTTTGTTTGAATTTTCAGTTACAAAATCAGCGTGAGTAGATGTTACAAAAATAGCAACAAGGCAGCAAGAAAACATACGACATGCACGCCATTTTTCACTCGCGATGTGTAAAATTCTTGTATGAGGCTTGCGTATTCCTTTATTCGGCCTCAAGCTATTTAAAAATAAATTGAAATTTAAAATTAATTGTTGTTTTTGTTGTGTAATGTTTATCAGATCAGAGCGTGACTTACTGACGCTCGGAAGAGTTAGAATTCCTTGTTTGTATTTGTAAGAAAATTTGAGACACGTAGCCCGAAGCAATTTTTAATCGAACTATCTAGCTTTCTTGGTCGTTGTCGGTACCGCATCTTCTATTCGTTTTTGCATGTCTTCAGCAAAAAGCTCATAAAAGCTACTTATATTATCTACCTCCATTTTCGCCATTTTCTAGCTTGGTATCACCCAGAGAACATGACTCCGTCTGATATTATAAGGAGACAGAATCTATTTTTAGCGTGGAACCTATTTATATCTCGTTCCATGGCTGGGCGGTTTCCCAATGGCGCATTGGAATTACAACCACGTGATGAGGAGGACATCAGCCAATGGTCAGTTAAAATAGTTTCTGGATCTAAAAATAGATTCTGTCCCCTTATAGTAACAGAACCCACTATGGAAGATGCGTTCTCTTACCTCATTTTCTCTTGGTATCACTTGGTGTGATCATTTTCCATGAAAGGTCACAACGATGTATGTGAGCTGATAATTGAGGCTGAATGAGACAATCAGACGGCTAAAGATGCAATATTCGAGGCTGAAAATATGGATATATAGTCAACGAGAACCGTCTAGAGTTAGAGCATTTAATTCTATAAGGATTTCGTGTTATCAAAAGAAAACCACCCTAAAGTAATTCTGGTTTTGTTTGTGCACTCAATTCGTTAACGTTGAGAACTTTGGTATTTCTCTCGAGTCTTATGCATTATTCATGCCGCGATAAAATTTAAAAGACATGTTCGTCTAACCTATGCGCCAGCAGTGCACTACTACAAAATGGTATTACATTTATGCATTTTATTTACTTTTAGATGGAGTTATGGAGTTGTCCTCTACGAGATTTTCACTATTGGTAGGAATCTTTATATCAAAGGAAAAAAAAATTAGGATAGAACCAAATGTATTCTTAATTACGAAAACACGGCAAGCGATTTTAATAATGCTTCATGTTAGCCTATGTAAGATATGCTATATTTTATCAAGTGGATAGTTTCTCTTTCGACTAGAAAAGAAAGTGCTAAAATCTTCTAAAAAACAAATTTAACAAAACATACCAATTGAATTGATATTTGACTAATAATATGTGCATGTAATTGTGTAACTACTGAGTTTTGCGGATTGATGCAAACGTCTTTAGTCCTTTCTTATGATAGGTTTACCGTGCTAAAGAAAATTCGATTAAGACGAGCGTAGTCAGACTCTTTTTATTGTTTCCAGTCCTTCATTCATTAAGGCGCACTCCCTATTCGTCCTAATTAATGCAATTCAGTTCATCAGTGACGTTTTATCATTTCAACTGCTAATTGTTACTGTTCTTAGGTGGTTCACCATACCCCCGGATGGATCGCAGAAAGATTGCCGAACTGCTTCAGCAAAAATACAGGATGCCCCAGCCAAAACATGTGGATGATATGCTGTAGCTATGTTCTCAATTTCTCTTTTATGCGTCTTAATTTTAGTTATGCAGAAGTTACTTAACTTAAACAGACTGCTTCATTCCATCATTTTCCCTATCCAGGTATCAAATGATGCTGCAGTGTTGGCAGAATGATCCAGCTTTGAGACCAACATTTGAAAAACTAAGGGAAGAGTTGAAAGATATGGAAAAACAACGCAAGGTAGGAAGAAAAATTAATGTAATAGGGCACCAGTTATTGTCAGCTTACAATTTACCGTGCAGGGCGCCAACAACGGAGGGCGAAAGTCCATTCCGTCCTAATTTTCAAAGCTAGTCTGCATAATTATTTTGCAAACTTCTTCGCGGAGAATTTGAAGCAAGAAGACAGACTGTTTATGGTCTGCATGAAGTAACATTTAAAATATAGGATATTGTAATTATATCTGGTTTAACGATTTTCCTTGAAACTTGTTATTCAACTTTTCTTTTCTAACAGAGGGTAGTCAATATGAGAATGTATGACAACGAAATATATGCAAACGTTGAAGACTTGGCAGAGTAAACTTGGTATGAAGAGCATTGGCTTGGATCTGAAGAGCCAGGACTACTTGTCCTTAATGATAGAGACAGGACGACTAGATGAACTGTATGAACTCGTTAACACTGTTATATCTGCAACTATCTCGTGATTAGATGCATCGATGTCGAAGAATATTATGACAATTGTTTTAGTAAAATTCTATAAAGAAGTTCTCTGCTAAGCTGAATGACCTGTAGGCCAAAAAAACGAAAATGCTTTTGTTGAGCAGTGTCTCAAGGTATATCCTAGTAATAAATGTATTGATTGAGCGTTACAATAGTCAGTTTAAAGTCTAACAAACTCACTATCTTGAAAGGAATATTGACTTCAACGAAAGCGCTTAAATGGAAGCTGTTGCGAGACAACAAATAAATCTGTTCTTTGTCCATAGAAAAGAGAGTGACAAACGTACTTCAGCAGCGAACTGAACTATTTATTTGAAACTGACAATTGAAATTCGAGTAGTGTACATAGTAGCTTGTTCCAGGCTCTCAGTTGGTGGAGACAAGAGAAAGAAAGCGAGCGCGAAAAAAAAAGGGGGAAATGCGGGAGAGCCTGTAAGCATTCTTTCGTGGGACATCTTTCGCCCACATTTGTCTAAATGTCTAAATTAGATTATCTTGTCAAAATGTTACTAACGAGAGGCCCACTCGCGAATCCCCATGCAAGGTCTACGATGGCATGCAGCAGATCGGCCGTCTCGTCAAATTTGCAAATCCTTCTCTCGAAGTGCTGTCGATTTTGTGAAATAAATTTATCATGTAGTGGCTCGAAAATCCCTCGTGTTTCGCTGTTCAAGCCTGTTAAAATCAAGGAACTTCTGTTTTTTTTTTTTTTCTGGAGTGGAAAGTTAAGTTGTAGCCGATCTTCACTGTTACTTCCCTCGGCCACGAGCTTATCAAACACGATACACTTTCTAGTACTTGTTGTTTGACTTGTGCTTAAACGATAAGTCGAATTCATGACACATTTTTCACGCTGATTGCTTCATCTAAGGATGGTCTTCCAAGAACTTTTCAAGAGAAAAAGCTGTCAACAAATTCTCGGACTGGAATTTCCCCCGCAGCAAAACGGCGTCGGGAGAATTTAGCTTCCAATTCATCAAAGGCTCGTCGACCTCTTGTCTTGGGTGATGTACCCTCTGCAGAAGAAGAGAAAGAAAGTACTAATCCACTTTTTGGAGTTAGGGCTCTCGAAGATAATATGGATTCGGTCATGTATCTTCCAGAAGGCTTGAAACGAGTGATAATGAAGGTAATCTCAAGTTTAATTTACTCATCTTCTTTGTTAAGTTGTAGCTATTTTCAAAGCTTTTCAAAAATATTCTTGATGCGCTCTATTCACGTGCATACATTTCTTCGCTGGTGCCAAACTACGGTAGTCGGTATCTTGCGATCTTCGGATTTTTTCATTTTGGTGTGGTACAAAATGGACATTTCGTGTGTTGATGTGTTTAGTTGGTTCAAACGACTTAACATTTCCCTGTCCAAACCTGCTTAAAAAAAATGCCAGGGGTTGCGGCCGGCTCATTGCTTAAGGAACATATCTTAGTAGAAATAATAAATGAAATGACAAAGGAGATGAGATTATATTCAAAGAGCTCTGAGTGTCTTCTGAAACTTAAAAGTCCAGTAGATCCTAGGAACGTCTCTACTGAGTTGCTGTACCAACAGCTTCTAAAGAGATGTCCTACCCTAGCTATCATCACTACCTGTATTTGTCAACCTGGAAATTTGCATGGAAAACTACATCTGTTTGTTTTCTGTTTGAGAGCGGTCCTGAACACCACCTCAGAAATTCAGTATGCATGGCTACATCCATTTGCCTTCACCAGTATAATTTACAGATTAGTGACAACCATTACAGGATCAGCTTGCTGCTTCTTAATGGTGGAGCCAAAGCACTAACACTGGAACGTTGCGCTCATCTAGGCATTTGCATGTCATAATCTTCTACTATTCGGATGCAGACAAAGGCTTGTGCTTTCTCAAACACGAAGGCCATAACCTGGAAGCAAGATACTGCTTTCAAGAGAATTCAGGTAAAGTTCCTAGAAGAAGTACTCAACAAGCAATCCTCTGGCATCATTGATCTATTCCGCAACAAATTACAAGATTACAGTTACTTTGAAGAAGATGCATACACTGGCTGCCGTTCCCTTTTACCACAAACGAGAGAGCACCAAAGTGGTCATTCCCATGAAACTTCGGTTGGTGTGATGGACACAATTAAGAAGAGTATAATTTACTTTAAGTATGTCCAAGTCATTCAAAGTGTAAAAACTAGTAGTTACTTAAATGCTAAATATTTCAATTACATAATTATACATGCACTAGATCCAGTTAGTAATTAAGTGTAAAAGTTTGTATTTTGGGTCCCAAAACTCAAAACAACGTACAGTACAATTTTAACAACAGTTTTAAATAATGGACATTATATATTTAAATTATTTGTGATAGGTGTGCTAGAGGTCCATACACTTCCTGACAGTAAGGATATGAAGAAGTGGGTAAATGTTCAGAAGAATGCATGGCTATCTCAAGAAATCAAGGAGTTCTTACAGTTGTATGTCTTCAGCAAAAGAAATGAGTGAATTTGTTTCTGCTGTAGAAGAGTTGCAGGTCCATGAAAGGAGTGGTTACCCTTGTAGAGAATGCGGGGAGATTTTCAGCAGCCATTCAGGAAGAGTAGAGTATGCTATATTAACACTGTTTGATCTCAACACCTTGCTATTAAGTAATTCAAGAAATAATATTAAGTAATTTAAGAAAACACGTTGCCAGTCTGCAGGGGTAACACACAAATCAAACAAGCCTTGCTTAAATGATGCAGTACCATAGCCCTTGAACAGACAGGGATCGTACGAAAAATTTGTTGCGTACAACTGATTTCATCTTTGTTTACCCACAAATAAGGAATAAATACGCAAAGCAAGCAAGATTTATTCCCAAAATGAACGTAGTTTCCACGAAGTAGAACTTTACAACAGCACGTAAGTGGATAAACTTATACGGCCTCCGCCAACTTGAATAAATACTGCTTACGTCACACTTGACTAAACACGTCGTCTAACATTCTTCGCTTGTGAAAACTAGTTGAATCTTAACTCTAACTCATCTTTTTATATACTGATACAATAAGATTTTAGAACATTCCAATAGTCTAATTATAGAAAGATTACAAAATGTACTATTTTAGAAGCGCTTACGCAAGATCTTAAAATAGACACGCTATGAACTTTCGCGAAGCTTCTAGAAAGTCACGCTAGTCACGTAATACAGTTTTTCGTAACACACTGTCATCATAATAAATCCCCTGTCGGCCATAACCATGTCTCCAGGGAGAAGCTTTTCAAGTATTCCACAATTTTCTGTGAGATACTTATCTGAAGTGCGACCACCCCATGCTTCAGATACAAAAGAAATGGTTCCTTGAAGGGTTATACCAATGAGCACGTTGATGGTATTGTGGTGTTTGTAGTTTGAAAATGTTTGAGCCCTTGCCAGAAGGTTGCTTGGTCGATCAATAAAAATCTCAAAACAATCTATAATAACTGTTGTTCTTTTCCCAAAGGAGTACTGGAAGCATTGTGGCATGGTAGCCCACAAACTCTCCGGATCTGGCCAGGAAATGAGTGGGCTCAAGCGAGCGTCCATGACTTCCATGCAAGTAGATATTATTCGATTAACGGTTCTTCTGGAGATTCCGCATCGGTAGGTCAGATCCTGTAAGAACACATTAAGTCTCAGTCTTATCAGGACCAAAATAAACTCCTGGAACTGCGTCAGGCTCTTGGAGCTCTTATCAACATGTGGTGCAACATGGTTTAAAGTTGTTTTTAAAACTGAAAACCATGGCAGTCCAGTATAAAAACGGACTTTATCATCGTCGCCAGAAAAATAGGTTTCACAGAACGGTTGATAGGAGCCGGTTTTCTCAAACATGCAATCAAACTCGGTAAGATTTCCTCACAGGTCCCTACTCATTATGCATGCTGTAGTTGAATTGTCTTGGGAAGTGCGCGTGCAAACATTTCTTGTACGGCTACAGCATGCATAATGAAGTAGGGACCTGTGCGGAAATCATTCCATCAAACTCCTCCGTCTGACAACCTTGGTCTACACGCTGAAAGGAGTCATTCGAAAAACTACAAGACTGAAGACTGTCCTTAACAAGCGACTGTTTTTCGTCAATTTCTTCTTCCACAACGTTAAAATCCAAGGAACAGATGGTTTCTCCTGGTTCGTTAAGTTTTTTTTCGCGGTCACCAAAGCTTGCATTTTAAGGCTTCTTCCTTCGCTCTTTCACCCTATCTGCCCGAGCACTCATAGCCTCATGATCCACTTAGCGTCGTTTTGAATGTCCCAAATTTAACGTGGGTACCCAATCCACATCGTGTTTGTCCCATAAAGGTGAAGGACGACCAGGCAAAAAATGCTTACTGCATACACGGTTGTTGCACAAAGTCTTTTCAGTCAACTTCTCCCGACTAATGGCGGAGATCCACATCATTCGTCGCTCATGCGAAAGCTCTTCCTCTTGTTCCCCTTTATCTTTAACAATGGCAGGCACTAGCTCGAAAGAAAGAAACATTCTTATCTCGACCACTTTGCACCGAGCATCCGAGCACCATACATAAAACCATTGTGAACCTTGCAAATTTCGTGTCCAACAAAGGATCGCACGTAGATTTTTTTACCTGACCTGAGCGCTCACCGAGAATTGTTGGGGGTCAGAATATGCAAATTGTCACTCACTCAGATGTAAACTAATCGATATATCAACGACCAATATCGATTGTTTCGGAATGCCAATGTAGTACTCACTCAGTCTAATATTAATCGATGTGGCCACGACTAATATCGATTTTCCGACGTTTCCAGTTTGCGAAGTAATGCGACAACGTTCAAATAATTATACTTTTCGTCGCTGCAACAGGATTGATACCGGTGCAATTGGCATTGCTTAGCACCTCTTTGGAAGACTAAGAGTGTTACTGTGTTTTGTGTGTAGAAAATGAATGCGAAGAGTCTTCGACTCCTCAAGACATTTGATAGTCGATCCGTTAAGTTCACAGGAAATTTATAAATTTCAGTTGGCTGGATAGTGAGATATTTTAGAGTGAATGTTACTTGCGAAACTTTGAGCAAAATGAGGAGCAGTCGCATCAGCAAATTATGAATCAAAGATAAACAGAGCTATTGGAAACAACAATAGCACAATTTACCAGTCCATAATTTCCAATTAAAACCCTCTTGTAGCGGCTAAGAACGAAACGCAGTAAGAGACTCCTAATGCTAAGACTATCAGAAGTCATATCGGAAAATTACAGAAACGAAGAAGTAGATCAAAGTAGTAGTAGTAAAAATGACTAACACCAACTATGAAGCCACACCCACCTGTCAATCAAAATGCCACACCCACCTATCAATCAAAATGTCACACCCACCTATCAATCAAAATGTCACACCCACCTGTCAAAGCCATGAATCCCAGTCAAAACTATTGGGACTATGACATTATGTGGGTTAATGAATAATTGAAAATGACTTAAAGAAATGTATATACAATAATAGAGTGGATAGTGCATCACAAAGACCTATTCCCTCGAATATTGGACGAGCCGATATCAGAGATTAATGTCCCCATTCTAAAACCCACTACATATGTCAAGCCTAAAGCTAATCCAAGCTCATTGAAAAGCTTGTCTACGAAGGCTACTGAATCAGTATCGAAAGAGATAAACAAGTTCACAGACTGGATTTTATCTTATGTACCCAAGCCTATCAAAAAGGCAGTAAATAGTCGACAGCCTCAAGGAGAAAGTAAACCGTATTTTCAAGAGGATTGATCGGTTCACACCTAAACAACAGTAGACAGCGTTGAAGGGAAATCTGAAAACATATAGGATAGAGGGACAGATGGAATATGATCCCCAAACATTCATCAATGACATCAAACAAAGAGTTCTCAATTTCATCAAGCAGCAAAAGAAACCACTCAAGTTGAAGTTTATCTTTACTTGTAAGTTCATAAAAGAAAACTTTGCTACCGGGCAGATTGATGAAAATTCAAGTTACTTTAATTCCACCGTAGAAACGATCACTGAGTCAACTTATTTACCTGACATTTATAAGACTATGATCGAACGATTAATTAAATCAATCGAACAGTTTCAAAATGAAGGCTACGGCTGGCAGTTTGATCATGTCGAACACTTTGACATACACCTCAATCCATTTGAACCGCTTTCTGGAAGTTCCTATATTCCACTTCCAAAATCGTTAGCCACTACGAATGCTGTTATTAATGTTAAGAATGAGAATGATCACGAGTGTTTTAAATGGTCAGTAACCTCCACTGTATTTCCTAAGTAAAAAATCCACAAAGGTTTAATAATGAAATGCGTCAAAATTCAGAAGCATTCAACTGGTCAGGGATAGAGTTCTTAGTGTCACTAAAACAGACTGATGATAAGTTTGAGAAGCAGAACGAGTATGTAGTTAACGTTTACGGGTGTGAGGGCAGTGTCTACCCATTGAGAATTAGTAAAAAAAAAGACGACGCTCATGTAATTAGCCTGTTACTAAGTGAGTAGGTTATTATCTGGACAGGTAAACAACAAACAACACGCAAGAGAGTTTTGCTATAGATGCCTTAAATCATTCCTGTCAAAATCCTCATCGGAAAAGCATCTTAAATATTGCTCCAAGAATGAACCAATCAAGGAAGAGATGGCTGTAGATAAGGATGATAATCCCCTGTATACTGTTTTTTAAGAACTTTAACAGAAAAATGCGAAATTCCTTCGTCATTTACGTTGCTTTTGAAAATTTTACAGAAAACATAGCAATCTGCTCTCCTGACGAAGGCAAAAGCTATACAAAGCAATATCAAAAGCATAATCCTTCAGGGTTTTGTTATTTAATTAACTGTTTTGATGACGGTATATATCTGCCGAAGCTTGTGAGATACACAGCTGAATCACCCACAGATGATATCCCAAAGATGTTTATCAACTTCTTAGAGTCAGATATTAAGGACATTTATAATAAATTCAAGTTCCCTAAGAAGGTTAGAATGATGTAGAAGGATAAGAAAGATTACAAGACCGCCACGCACTGTCACATATGTGAAGATGGGCTGGGCGAAGATAAGGTATTAGATCACTGCCACCTCTCAGGAAAGTATAGAGGCGCAGCTCACAACTCATGCAATATTAATTACAAAATTCCAAAGTTCATTCCAGTCATCTTTCACAATCTTTTGGGATATGACTCACATCTATTTATCAAGAGTTTTGGCACATCAGAAAGTAAAATAAACTGCATTCCGAATAATGAAGAGAAGTATATCTCTTTCACAAAACTCTTTCTAGTTGACACCTTTACGAATAAAGAAGGGAAACAAGTTGAAGTGAAGCGTGACATCTGATTCATCGACAGCTCGATAATTCATGGCACGCAGTTTGGAGAGTTTAGTGAATAATCTACCGAGAACAGTTTTTAAAAACCTCGCAAGTAATTATGAAGGGGAAAAGCTACAACTGTTGTTGAGAAAGGGCATCTTCCCATACGACTGGTTCGACGGCTTTCACAAACTAAACAAAGCCCAGCTTCCACCGAGGGAGGCATTCTACTCAAAGCTCAACGACACAGACATATCAGAAAAAGACTATGATCACGCGCAAAAGGTATGAGAGACGTTTGAGATGAAAACCATGCGGGATTACCACGATCTCTACCTTTAATCAGATGTGCTCCTGCTAGCCGATGTTTTTGAAACCTTCAGAGATGTTTGTCAAAGAAACTATGGGTTAGATCCCGCGTGGTCATTACACAGCACCTGGTCTAGCATGGGATGCAGCATTAAAGCTAACAAAAGTAGAGCTAGAACTTTTAAAAGACCCAGACATGCTGCTTATGGTTGAGCAATAAAAAATAACTATGTATTTTACCACGAGACGTTGAAAATCTACGAAAGTCTTGGACTGAAAGTCACCAAAATTCATAGGGGTATCACATTCGAAGAATCTGCTTGGCTAAAGCCCTACATTGCTTTGAATACCAGTCTAAGGGCAAAAGCAACCAATGCCTTTGAGAAAGATTTCTTCAAATTAATGAATAATTCAGTCTTTGGTAAGACAATGGAAAACATCAGAAACAAGGTGGACATTCGTTTGGTTACGAATGAATCACAAGCGCGTAAGTTGATATCAAAGCCAAACTATCAACATCGCACCATTTTTTGGGAGAATATAGCTGCCATTCACATGAAGAAAACAAGGTTAGTCTTCGATAAGCCTGTTTACTTGGGCATGTCCATTCTTGACCTAAGTAAGACGCTAATGTATGATTTTCACTACAATTACATTAAACCTAAATATGGTGAAAGGGCCAAATTATTATTCACCGATACAGACAGTCTTACCTATGGAAAAGAAACAAACGACTTTGACAAGGACATCAGCTCGGACGTGAAAGACATGTTTGATACCAGCAACTATCCAATAGACCATCCAACAGGCATCGAGACTGGTATGAACACGAAAATCATCGGAATGTTCAAAGACGAGGCTGGTGGTAAACAGATAACTGAGTTTGTAGGTCTACGAGCCAAACTCTACGCATAAAAGATGGATGAACATGACATAGAAGAAAAGAAATGCAAAGGGGTCAAGAAAGCAGCTGTTAAGAAAACCATTAGTTTTGACGATTACAAGAATTGTTTGTTCAATCAACAACCACAAATGAGGCAGATGGATGTTATTAGAAGTCATAAGCATGAGGTTTTTACTGAGACGGTCAATAAGGTTGCGCTGAGTCATGAGGATGACAAGCGAATCATTTGTGAAGACGACAGTATTCATACTTTTGCCCATAGGCATAATTCTATTCTTAGGTGGTAGTTCGGTATATTCTGGTACAACCTGAAGTTCTTCGCGTGTAAGACTGCCTCTCGGTCCATCCAGTAAATAATATAACACAGGCTAATTAGGCGAAACCACACTACAAGACGAATTGTAAATCTCCAGACTCCAGATCGGATCCGTATCACGCCTACGTTCACCACCTTCACCCTCGTCTGGGGCATATAAAAATCTTACTTTGACACCTGGTGGAAGTCTCTTTTCATTTAATCCAACAGGTCGATTATAATCAATAGACTTGGAGTCAACCTCTTTTAATTTAATGGCTTTTACAGGCTCTTTGCCAGTGATTCTAATCAGCTGGCTATTTAGAGTTTTCAGAACATCTGGCAAACGTCTCACCCAAACTCTTGATCGATCATTGCTAACCATTTCTTGAGCATACTTGTGAGAGAACAATTTTTCACCTAAGGTCCTATTTGCTCGCTCCACGAATGCTTGAGCTCTATGGTTTCCAGCCTCCTTACGTTGAATAGTGACATTACGTCTCATCGAGAGTGTCGTCACATCACCCATAAATTCCTTTCCAGAGTCAACAATCAGAGTATGAGGCCACTCTAACTTACGAGAGTATATCTTTGTGAAAGCTTTTGAAACCTCATTTGACTCTTTCGATGTTAATGTTTCAGCGTCCTTCTATCTTGTGGCAATATCAATCATTACCAACGCATAACGATAAGTCTTTCTACCCACTCTATCGTGTGGTAAAAATAACAAATCCCCTTGATGTATCTGATTTGGCTTATCAAACATTCCAGTGTGGTCTTGGAATATATTTTGGAGGAGGTAAATAGATTTGCCATATTGCTTGCTTTTCAAGCCAACTCTTAGCCTCATCTTCCGGCACTTACTTTGGCTGCACTTGCTAATTTCGGAATGGCAGAATAACCCGTCAATTAACCATCAGTTCAATAATATATTTTTGATGGCATGCTTTCGTTACTCATTTAAAGAATAATCCGTCTTGCATTTAAATAAAGAATGTCACAAGCTATATCTGAGAAAATTAACTCAAACAAAATCCCACGAGAACCTTTCGGCTCGAAGGCGGAGTCTTCATTGAATAGAATCACCTTAAATCCTTCCTCCGCAAGTCCTGGGGAGACTCTCTATATAACTATTCCAAGACTAACAGGAAATGTTGTTATCGGTTCAGGAAGCGTATGCCTTCTCTTTGACTTGGCTGCTACTGGTCATGTAAATAATACGCTTGTAAACAACATAGGTAGAAACCTTGTTACCCGACTCAAAGCTCTATTTCGTGGTGAAATTAAATACTGCAAGATACTGGCAAATATATGATCTCTTTCAAACCTATCATGACTTATACTTACAAAAGGAAGATCGCCAAGATAGATTGAAACAGGGTATATCCTCTGAAAACATTAGGAAACTTCGAACGAATGCAGGTGACAAGGTGACCTCAGACGCCGAGGAAGCTACCCTTGCAACAATCCATGGGACAAAGTACAAAATACCACTCGACCATCCTATTCTCAGCGAACACGGGGTTTTCTATCCCAAGGCGTTACCTCATCCACTGACCTTTGAGATTACTCTAGCCCCTGTTTCTGATGTTGTTGTTTATTCTGACACTGTAAAGACTCCAACGTACACAATCACAAACCTTGAGTTGGAATATGCTTGCATCTCAAGCGAATACTTAGCTCGCGAGGAATTGTCAGCTTATCAAGTAGGTAAGGGATTTCTTTACGAAGAAATTATCCCCCACAAAACGTTCACCATTTCCAAACCGAATGAAAGTGTCCTTAACGAACAAATCAATCCACCGAGGAGGTCAATGACAGGTGTTTTGTGTCTGTTTACAGAGAGCTACACTGGAGGGACAAGAGATTCTGAAAAGTTTGTCAATCCAAATATCACATCAATCAACATCAACGTCGACGACATGCCAAACCGTCTCTATTCCAAGGTGTGATTCCATCTGATTTGTGGGAATCGGTAAAGAAGCGTTTCTCAAGTCGAGGCCTCAAGCAAAAGGATTTTTACGCCAATAACAATTTTGCTCTATGGGTTGACCTGAGGACCCATCCTGACAATAGCATTCATGGCGGAGGTCTGGTCGTGAACAATACACAAGATGGTGTAAAACTAGAAATGAAACGGAAAGTTGGAGGAACAGGAAACATTACCTGCTACATGTTCGTGATAGCTGATGCAATGATGGAGGTAATGAATTCAATTTACGTTCAATCATGTATTGATCAAACTTAAAAGAACTACTGTTATAATACAAAAGAAACTATGGAAGCATTGAAAGAAAAAGTTCCATTTCATTTTATTATAACTGGACCGACAAATTGTGAAAAAACACAGTACCTCACGGATCGACTGCGAGGACCTATTAGAAATGTGTTTAACTGTATAGTCTTAGTATGCCCAACTTATGCAAAGAATAAGACCTACGACAGGTTCGCCTTCGACGATAAACGGTTCATAGTATTAACACCAGATGCTAGTAACAGTGAAGAAATTAACGAGTTATTGAAGGATTGCACACAGCTTTTTTCTGGTACAAGTACTCTCATGATACTAGACGATTGTGCTTTCTCCAAGGACCTAAAGCAACGCTCGAACAAGTTGATAGACCTTACATTCTCCGGACGACGTCATGACGGTTTAAGTGTATAGGTATTGACACAACAATTAACATTCATAGCAAAGCCCTTCCGTGACAACGTCGCCTGTGTGGTTGCATTCCACAATCCTTCTCAAGTCGGCACAAAAACCCTCTTTGAAGATTATGGAGGAGATTTAGACGTTGGGACTCGTAAAAAGATTGTGGAACTGCTGAAAACCGAAAAATATTCTAGACTCTGTTTCTGCTTACGGTTTCCATTTCACTATTATTTGGAGATTCCAGCCGTATTGATTCAAAAAACATCATATTCTAATTATAAAATAAGATGGCAAATGTTGAAGATTATATAGAAGAACAACCGGAGGTGAAACCAGTGGATGATGATGGTATTGAAGTAAAGAGAGAATCACTTGCAATACTTGCCTCTCTCGGGACAACGAAGGAATTTCTTGGTATTGATATGAGTCTAGGTGATATCAAGAAACTCCCAGCGAAAGACGTTGAAAAATACTATGATCGCAACCAGATCGTCTTAGGCAAGCAAGTTACTGGTGGATTAGTAGAATCAGCACTTCAAGTAGCGTCTTATGTGATTTTTGCTTGGTCCCTATAGATGATCCAGACGCTCTAAGCAAAGACTTGAAGAAGGATAAACTTGTTAATCGTGATCATAAACTGTCGAACTTTTC
Organism: Ricordea florida; assembly: GCA_949710005.1. Taxonomy (NCBI): domain Eukaryota; kingdom Metazoa; phylum Cnidaria; class Anthozoa; order Corallimorpharia; family Ricordeidae; genus Ricordea; species Ricordea florida. The sequence continues at coordinate 23,779,042 of OX453274.1, read as the reverse complement.
AGGTCTTTTGGTACTCAGGGGAGGAAGAATGGTAGCACTACTTTCAGGTCTCTTTCACGTTGCTAAACACTTTAAATTAAGAGAACCTCAACAAAAATATCAGCACTGATAACACCAACAGAAACACAAGAACTTCCAAGCACAAATGAGCACAACTGAGCATACTCTTGAGAACAAACTGAGCATACTCTTGAGATATGATTTAAAGATTGACCAGGATGTTATTAAAAAGATGTAAGACGATACTGAACAAATTAATAAGAACCCACTTCCTGAAAAGAAGAGTGGCGTTAAGGAGAAAGACCCTAAAAAGTTGCTGCTGGTAAGAAACTTGCTGAGTATAATAGAAAGGCTAAGGAAGCACTTGCTAGGGAAATAAAAGTGAGGCTACCCAAAGCCCTGAAGATACTACAGAGTAAAAGATAAGTGAATCTCGAGCTTGGATTCCAGAGCTATCTTTTACAACTGTATTGTCTATAGTTGGAATACGGTTTACGGCGTTGGATGTGTTTATCAGGTACTACAAAAAAAATACAGTTGACATATCTCAAGTTCCAACAATAGTACCTGATTCATTTAAAGAGGAGCGGAGCAAGAGGAACTCAAACATTCCTGTCCCGAGAATGGGAATGATGTAACCCGTCGTAACTCATTTAAAGATTTTCTGTATCTATTAGTAAAAATATGTCAAGCGAACAAAATAAACTTGTTAAAGCGGTAACCGATGCCTCCGTTTTGATTGGACTATCTGCTGGTGTTGGGTACGTCGCTAAGAAGGCTATAAAAGAATCATTCATAACCGACCCCTCATCGAGTGTTAAAAATTATGCTAAGTGGGTCACTGTGTTGGCTGGAAGTATGTACTGCTGAAGAAATTATTATGGTTAACAAAGAAGCTATTTCAAAACATCAAGAGGAAGTAAAAGACTTGTAGATAAGACGTGAAGACGCAATCTCTGAAAATCAGAAAGAGACCATAGAACGTCAGATTGAAGAAACTAGGAATGAGATTGACCAACTCGAGCGAGAGAATGAAGCGATAGAAGCTAAAGAGCAAATGACGCTCAGGGATAGAATCAAGGCAATCTTCAAAAAGTATGGTTTGACGAAATAAGATGTTGGTGGTGCAGGTGATTGTTTCTTAAGTGGTGTCCCGTCAGTTTCAAATCTTATTACGCCGTTCTCGTCTCATGATAAAGAGCAGTAAACAGTATTAAGTGTTTGATTAAGAAACAAACCAATTGGGAATGCTTATTAAAGAGGACGGGGAGGGGGAGGGGGGGGGGGGTTAATAGAGCTTTTATGGTAGAAACTGATTGCAACAGAACTCTCATTTTCTGAGCAATATTTCCACGACTTCTTCACAGTTGTACTTTGATTTGATCCCTTCCCCCTCTCTCAAGTTCAAGAAAGGCGGAGTCAAGAACCTGCATTTGTTAAAGATGTTCCTGCGATTTGCAATGCAGGATGCCATGGGAAAATTCCGAAAGAAATCTCCATCTCTCTTGTGTGCTGAACGTGATTCATGCAAAGGAAGGGTACCATAGGAAATGCGTACCTTCTATTCTTCACATGATTTTTAAGGGTTCTAATGCGGCCTCTTCGTCCCAAAAAGCTGTCAAAAAAGAGGAAATTTGAAGCTCTGATCTTAAAAATTCCATCAGTTCTAGATTTACAGAATAACATTCAACCGTTATAGTATACCTTTAATTTACTTATTTAACCAGCAGTAGACAATTGCTTGTCTGGCATTTTAAACATAAAGCCGTTGTGGGGTCAAAACAGCTTCCAAATCCTTTGAATATGCCGCATATAGTGCCCGTCCCTCACCTTTATATTTAGCAAAGATTAAGTAAAATTAAATTAAGAAATAGTTTTCAAATAGCAGCAGAGGAAAGCCTTTCTGAAGTAAAAGTATTTTTTACGTTGCTAGTTTTGACGTCGTTTGTTGAGTTGGACTTTTCACTTTTTAGCCCTCACATATTTCCTTTCCTCTCCCTCCCAAGTTTAATTTCCTTTGTCAGAAGACTCAGTCAACCGTCACCTTTGTCTATTCTTTGAAGTTCCGGTCATTTCAGAACCTCCGTCTGAGATATTGCCATGTGATGTCGCGTCTTTGTAGCTGTAATTAGCCATCCGTGAAAAGAAAGTTTTTTATCTGCTTTCAAATTTTATTATGCTTTAGCGAAAAATAGAAGATCATTTCTTATGTTAAGGGTCATCCTAAGGATAAAATATAGATTGGGAAGGTTTCTGCGATGACTGCTGGTTCAGAATGCTAATTTCGGCCCTGAACACGAAGACGACTCGGGTGACATTGGATTTCAACACCTGAGGAGATTCCGACGTGACCTCCTTCTGACGCATTGCGAAGTGTGCGCTCCGATAAGATGGCCTTCATATAAAAATTTCAAAACAATCAATAATTACTGTTGTCCTCTTGCCAAATGAAACCTGAAAGCACTGAGGCAATGTTCGCCACAAGTCTTCTCAATCAGGTCACTTGATGAGTGGTGACAGTCTGGAAAACAAAGCAATCAACCATGCAGTAAATGTCCTTGACACTGTTGGCAGCGACACATTGAAATGGTAAAACTAATACTTGAAAGGCATGTCACGTTTCAGCTTTATCAGTGTCGTAATGACCTCCTGGAATGTCAAATTTTGTGATTTGCGGGTTACGTGTGGAGAAACTTGCAGGAAAGCAGTGTTAAGGATATGGAACGAAGGAAGTCCTGTATAAAAGTTTACTCCCTCGTTGTCAATTTTAAATTCCCATTGATCAAACGGAGGTGTAATGTTCGGTAGTGAAAGAGGTAGTCAAACTCTTCAGATTGTGTGCCAGTGTCAACACATAGTTTTGTGTCAGTTTATGTTCCTTTTGCTGAATGAGTTTCCGGACTTTCTTCTGCACTTAAGTCGAAGATTAAATCTAAAATTTGCTGTCCTGGTTCGGCAAGTTTTAAGCCCTTCCCTTCTCTCTCAGCTTTGAATTCCTTCCCTCTTTGAGCAAGCCAGGCTTTGAGTTCGCGTTCCCTCGCCTTCTCACTTCTTTTTTTGCCGCTTGTTCTCAATTTATCGATCGCTGAGGTCGTCCCTGCTGATCGCCGAAATCCACAGCGATCTTCTTTCTTCTGATAAATCTCTCGCTTCTTTTCTTTGATTTTCAATGATCGACGGTACTTTGGCAAAATATAATCTTTTATCCCGCCCATGCCTATTTTCACAGCCCACAGTCAAGCACAAAACCATCGTCGTTCAAAGAAAGCAGTCAATCTCCTTACAATATCTGTACACAAATATGGCGGCGTAGCAACCGTTGTCAGGAATTTGGTCACGTGAGTGAAAACGATCTATTTTTCAGCGTCTGTGTTAGATTCGTACAGCAATGCTTTGAGATTGTTGCTCCTGGAAAGAAACCCATGACCACAGCTGTCATAATAACTGGTGAAAACATCGCACAACGTAGATGGCGCTGGTTTTTTACTTTCTATGCTTTATTCTGTTCCAGTTATAGTTATCCGGTAGGTCGTTATAAAATACAGAGTGTCTGTTTGTCCGGCATTCAGGGGACAGCCGAACAGGATTTTCAAAACACTTGGTGTCCGGCAGTCTGATTTTCTTCGCTTTCGGGGTAGATTATACCAATTAGGCTAAGGATTAGGGCTAGGAGACAAGGAATATGGATGTTTATATTAGGTAATCACCGATATTAAAATCACAACACGAGAAAATTTCGACTGCCTGACACCGAGTATTTTGAAAATTCTGTGCGGCTGCCGGACATATAGACACAGCGGATAAAATAAGGTTCCACTTCCTCCTCTCGCTAGGTCCGGCTCAGACATTTATGCCAAACAGTGGCTGTTGATCGGGACTATCATATTGTGTATTGTACTATATTTGTTAGTAATATAGCTTACTATGAGGTCGTACGCGTCCTTTCGGCACATAGTTACAGTTACACGATTAAGTGAAGTATCGATGTTTATCTAGTGAGTAGATTTGTTCGCGACTATTCCAATACGGAAATTTAAGTTCTCACTAACTAGCCGTCATTATAAAGTGGTAATGTAGTCTCGAAATTGAATTTAGCTTTGTATTGCGTTACAAACATGATAAAAAACACAAGGTACTATTCATGACGACGTTATCTGAAAATAAATGCTGCCTAAAGCGCAGTCAAAAGAGTATCATGTTCACGATACTGGCTTTTCTTGCTGGTCGGTAGAAATGTAATTAACCATCGTGCTTTTACTAGCCTGTTTCTGCAACAATGGTAAACACGGCCTTGTAAGGAGAGCCGATATTCCTCTTTCAAGCCCGTTTTTGTACATAAACTGGTTCCAAATTCGAGTAAGTTAATATACTTATAAATGTGCAACATTCGATATAATGGATTAACAGAGCACGAAACATAATACTGCATAGCAAGGTAAAATGACACTGTCACGGGTTGGCCTGCGCATTTTAAATATTCACTCTCTCCGAGACTTGTCACGCTCGGCCGCCATTATGGAAGCATAGGTAAGTGGTAGAATTGTGCATATATTTTTGCATTTACTCAGATATAAATTAATTTTCATGTAAAGCAAACTGCTCACAAAATTGATGTTCTTCTACTTAGAAATCTGCGGCAACTTGTTGTTACTGCAAAAGTGCCTGTACCACGAAGCGCAAAGAAAACAGTTCGCCTGGGTGCCGGTGCAAAGGAGGGAAATGTGCTTGGCAAAGATCAATCTAAATGTGGAACGAGCACAAAACCCTGTAGAATAGGGTATGCATGCAGATGGGGTTTATTTAGTTTACGTATTTCATTATTGGATTGCGAAACAGGCCTAGGGTTTGCGAAGGAAGCCGAATAAATAATTGGTGTATTTCCCCTTCTTCAAGATTATCACAAGCAGTCGTCATCAGCAATTGAAAGCCTAAGAGTTCGACCGAGGCTGGAATGATCGGGATTTCGTCTTTCTTCAAGCGCCACTGAAGTCCCAGCGGAGGAACAACAACAAATTATTGAAACAACGATGTTAAGTTTCTTTCTTATTTGCTTGTGCGATCATTTTTATCTTCATTCCAATTCAGAATTGTGATGTGCACTTGATTCCACTTTGGCAAACGTCTGTGATATTCGGCATTATTTCATTTCCATATTCCTACTGAGACCAAAATGACTTGCAGGTAAGTTATGTGAACTAGACGCATGACTGCGTGATCAATATACATTGGAGTAGGACCAGGGTTCTTCTCTATGTCTGTACTCAGTTTAAATTGACAGAATTTGATATATGTGTGTAATTTTTGTACCGGCACATCAAATTATTACAGGTAAACAATGATAAATACCGATTTGCTCGAAATTTAAGCTTCTTTAACCCTTGGTAAACCCTGCTAGCGCAATTAAAAAAAAGCTTCTTTTCATGTTGTGTAATTTTATTCAAGCTCGTTACCTTTGTACTACATTCATGTTTTATAACTTTTCTAACCTTCATATAACAGTAAAGCTTGGAAGACTTCGGGTTCTCGCACAGATACGTTTAAAGACCAGCTCCTTCAGCTTTCTGCTTTTGTTTCTCAGACACTTCAAAACTCGAACTGGCAATCTGCTGGGTTCTCGATCACGTTTATCCACACGACGATTTCTACGTAAGCTAACAGGAGATAGCTGATTTGATATAGCATGGTTTTCCATAGATAGTTCATTTGATAAAGCAGTCATAGCATGGTTCACGATAAAACGTTCACTCGTAAAGGTTCGCTCGTAATCTGTATGCGCACCATACAGATTCTATGCATGCGCCGTAAGCTCGACGGCGATTTGTGACTGAACGCAAAAAAAAACGAAGCCGAATTTATACCTCGGGCGTTTCAGTAGAGGAAAAAAGCGGTTTCTGGGACAAAATCAAAAAAAATAATAAAAAATCGGTTTCTGGGACAAAATCAGAAAAAAATAATAAAAAAAAATGGTTTCTGGGACAAAATCAGAAAAAAATAATAAAAAAAAATGGTTTCTGGGACAAAATCAGAAAAAATAATAAAAAAAAAGTGGAAAAAAAGCTGGGACAAAATCAGAAAAAATAATAAAAAAATGGTTTCTGGGATAAAATCAGAAAAAAATAATAAAAAAAAATGGTTTCTGGGACAAAATCAGAAAAAATAATAAAAAAAAAAAAGTGGAAAAAAGGCTGGGACAAAATCAGAAAAATAATAAAAAAAGTTTCCGGAAAAAAAAAATATGATTTAAAAGGAAGAATAGTAGTATACAATACAAAATGGAACAATTGAAAGATGTTGAATTAAAACAAATTGCGAAAGAATTACGTATACAGGGTAGAACTGGTATGCGAAAAGAGGAAAAAATAGCAGCATTACGTGAAATGGGTATCAATACAAATGAAGATTTGGAAAATTACAGGCAAAGACAAAGACAAAGATTTAATGAAGAACCACCCGACTCTCCTCCACCAAGACCAATACTTGGAACTCCACCAGGTTCTCCAGATCGATTTAGACCAGGGACACCACCTCCAAATCAACCCAAAATAAATATTAATAAACCTAAGCCAAAAAGACCCCCACCACCCATTCAAATAGCACAACCAAAACCAATAAAACAAACTCCTTTTTTAGGAAATGTATTAAACAAGTTTTGGAATTTTGTAAAACCATACATTCCTGAAAAAGTAAAAAATAAAACAGAAGAACTAGCAAAAAATTTTATAGAAAGATATAAAAAAGCAAATCAGCCTAAAGAGCTAAAACCACCAACTAAATCAAAAAAAGCTAAAAGAGATGAAAATTCAATTACAGCCAGGGATTATGAAAAGGAGGGAGCAAGACCTAAAGAACCAAGACCACCAACTAAATCAAAAAAAGATAAAATAGATGAAGATTTAATTACAGCCAGGAATTATGAAAAGGAGGGAGCAAGACCTAAAGAACCAAAACCAACACAAATAACTAAGTCTAATTCAAAAAATAAAGAGAATAATAAGGATGAACAAGAAAATGAAGAAGATTTCACATTTAATGAACAACAAACAGCATTAAGGGGTTATTTGAAAACTTATAGGATAAATGGAAAGAAAAATTATGGGCCTAAAGCGTTTTTAAATAATATCAAAACAAAAGTTCTTGATCTAATTAACCAGAAAAAGAAACCAATCAAGGTGAAATTTATATTTACGTGTAAGTTTAAAAAAGAGAATCCCGCCACAAGACAGATTGATGAAAACTCAGGATACTTTCATTCAACCGTAGAAACGATTACATTATCAACTGATTTATCTGAATTATTCGATACTATGGTAAATCGTTTACTTGAATTGATTGAAAAGTTTCAAAATCAAGCTTCTGGTTGGCAATTCAATCAAGTTGAATACTTTGATATCAACATTGATCCTTTCGAACCTTTTGTTGGAAGTTCGTATATTGAATTACCAGAAAAATTAGCAAAAAAGAAGGCTATTATAAATGTTAAGAATGAAAATGATCATGAGTGTTTTAAGTGGGCTGTAACCTCTGCCTTTTATATACAAAACATTCATCCAGAAAGATTAAACAAACAAATGATAGAAAACTCAAAGAACTTCGACTGGTCGGGAATGGAGTTTCCTACCTCACTAAAACAAATTAACAAGTTTGAAAAACAAAACCCCTACTACACTATTAATGTCTACGGATATGATAAAGATGATGTATACCCCCTTAGAATAAGTAAAAAACAAAAAGGCTATCTAATCAATCTACTTTTAATATCAGAAGGTAAAAACAATCATTACTGTTGGATAAAGGATATGAGTAGACTATTAGCTTCAAAAGTTAGCAAACATAAATCTAAGATGTACTTTTGTCCTAGATGTCTAAACTCATTCCAGTCAGAAACTTCATTGGAAAAACATATTGAATATTGCGCTGAAAATGAAGAAGTCAAGATTGATATGCCTAAAGATAAAGATGGAAATCCAAAGTATATTAAATTCAATAATTATAATAGAAAAATGCGAGTACCATTTGTTGTATACGCAGACTTTGAATGTATTACAGAGAAAATACATACCTGTTCGCCAAATGAAAGTAAAAGTTATACTAAAAAATACCAAAAGCATAAACCATCAGGATTTTGCTATCTCATAAAGTCTTTTAATGATAAATTATTTCCACCCAAGCTTGTAAAATATACTGCCAAATCCTTAGATTATGATATCTCCCAGATATTTGTAGATAATTTAGAGCAAGATATTAAGAAAATTTATAATAAAACAAAATACCATAAAAAAGCGGAGAATATGTCAGAAATGGATAAAAAAGAATATGAAAATGCTACTCACTGCCACATTTGTGAATATGAATTGGGAGAAGATAAGGTAATAGATCACTGTCATCTAACAGGAAAGTATAGAGGAGCGGCTCATAATGAATGTAACTTAAATTATAAGATTCCAAAGTTCTTCCCAGTAATATTTCACAACCTATCTGGATATGATGCGCATATTTTTATCAAAAATCTTGGATCAACAAAAGGTAAAATAAACTGCATACCAAATAATGAAGAAAAGTATATTTCTTTCACAAAACAGATTGTGGTTGATATATTTACAAATAAAGAAGGTAAGCGGGTTGAGGTGAAGCGAGATATTAGATTCATTGATTCATTTAAATTTATGGCAACAAGTCTAGATAAATTAGTAACTAATCTACCAAAAGAATCTTTCAAAAACTTAAATAATTTCTTTAAAGGTGAAGAATTAAAGTTATTGTTGAGAAAGGGTGTATATCCATATGATTGGTTTGATGAATTAGATAAACTCAATGAAACAAAACTTCCACCAAAGGATGAATTCTACTCAAAACTCAACTATGAAGATATAACAGAAGATAACTACAAACATGCTAAAAAGGTATGGGAAGCCTTCAATATGAAAACAATGAGAGAATATCATGATCTATATCTAAAGTCTGATGTACTACTTTTAGCGGATGTATTCGAGAACTTTAGAGATGTTTGCCAAAAGAATTATGGTTTAGATCCTGCTTGGTATTATACAGCACCAGGACTAGCTTGGGATGCAGTATTAAAGTTAACGAAAGTGAATTTGGAGTTGCTAACCGACGTTGACATGTTGCTTATGATTGAGAAAGGTATTAGGGGTGGTGTATCTATGATCTCTACTAGATATGGTAAAGCAAACAACCCATACATGGGCGAATATGATCCAAAACTACCAACAAAGTACATAGAATATCTTGACGCTAATAATTTATATGGCGGCGGAATGAGTAACCCACTACCTAATCATGATTTTAGATGGATGTCTGATAAAGATCTTTCAGACTGGAAAAATATACCATGTATATTAGAGGTTGATTTGGAATACCCAAATCACCTACATGATTTACATAATGATTATCCTCTAGCTCCAGAGAGGATTGTAGTTAATAAGGTGGAGAAATTAATCCCAAACCTAAAAAATAAGGTAAATTATGTTGTTCATCATGAAACACTAAAACTTTATGAAAGTTTGGGATTAAAAATAACAAAGATTCATAGGGGTATTACATTTAAAGAGTCTGCTTGGTTAAAACCCTACATTGATTTGAATACAAATCTAAGATCAAAAGCGAATAACGACTTTGAAAAAGATTTCTTCAAGTTAATGAACAACTCTGTGTTTGGTAAAACCATGGAAAACATTAGAAATAGGGTTGACATTAAATTAGTTACAAATAAAAAAGATGCGAAAAAATTAATATCAAAACCAAATTATAATCATCGCACTATCTTTTGTGAAAATCTTGTAGCCATACACATGAAGAAAACAAAGTTAGTATTCAATAAACCTGTTTATTTAGGCATGTGCATTCTGGATCTAAGTAAAACAATAATGTTTAAATTTCACTATAACTATATCAAACCTAAATATGGTGAAATGGCTAAATTGCTTTTTACAGATACGGATAGTCTGACATATTTGATAGAAACAGAAGACTTCTACAAGGATATAAGTCCAGATGTGAGAGAAATGTTTGACACCAGTAATTACCCAAAAGATCATCCATCTGGAATCGAGACTGGTGTGAATAAAAAAGTTATCAATATGTTTAAAGATGAGGCTGGCGGTAAGCAGATAGCCGAATTTGTAGGCCTGCGAGCTAAGCTTTACTCCTACAGGATGGATGAAGGTGAAGAAGAAAAGAAATGTAAGGGAATTAAGAAGGTAGTAGTAAAAAAGACCATAAGCTTTGATAATTACAAGAATTGTTTATTCAAATTGTTTATTCAAGCCGCAAATGAGACAGATGAATGTATTCAGAAGTCATTTGCATGATATTTACACCGAAAATGTTAACAAAGTTGCACTGTCTTGTGATGATGACAAGAGAATAATTTGTGAGGATGGAATAAATACTTTTGCTCACGGACATTATCGTTGCAACACAGAATTAGGTGGTAACTCAGTATCATAAGGTATAACCTGTAATTCTTCCCTTACAAACCCCCTACTAGGCCCATCAATTAAATAATACAAAACCGGCTGATTGGGTGAAACAACACTTCTAGAAAGATCATAAATTTTTATACTCCAAATAGGATCTGTGGCTCTTCTTCGTTCTCCACCTTCAAGTTCCCCAGGAGATAATAAATATCTAACTTTAACACTAGGAGGTAATCTAATCTCATCAAGCCCCACCTCGCGTTGGTAATTTTTAGGTTCAATATCAACCTCTTTCAGTTTTATAGCCTTATCAGGTTCTTTACCTGTTATTCTCGTTGGTGTATTATTCAAAGTTTTTATAATATTAGGTAATCTTTTCACCCATACCCGCGATCGGGCATCCCTAATCATTTCTTGCGCATATTGATGACTAAATAATCTTTCACCTAATATTCTGTTTGCTCTTTCAACAAATGCTTGGGCTCTATGATTTCCAGCTTCACTTCTTTGTATTTTCACATTATGATAATTCATAAGTTTGGAAACCTCACCCATAAATTCTTTTCCTGGATCAACCATTAATGTTTTAGGGTATCTCATTTTTCTAGAATATATTTTTTCAAAAGCTTTAGATATCTCACGACTTTCTTTTGAGGTTAATGGTTCAGCATCTTTGTATCTAGAGGCAACATCAACCACAACTAATGCATATTTATATGTTTTTCTCCCAACTCTATCATGAGGTAAAAATAATAAATCTGCTTGGTGAATCTGATTAGGTTTATCCACATTCCAGTACGGTCTAGGAATATACTTTGGAGCTGGTAGATATATTTGCCAAATTGCTTGTTTCTCTAACCATTGTTTAGCCACATCTTCACTTACTTTTGACTTCTCAGCTAATTTAGTAATTGCAGAATATCCTTTCCAATATCCTTCAGTTGAATAATATATTTTCGATAAGTCTGAACTCATTTAAAGATTAACCAAAGTATCTTATAAATCAATATGACGTCTGAAAAAATTAATCCAAACAGGATTCCGAGAGTGCCACTAGGTTTGAAAGCGGAATCAACATTGAATAGAATTACACTAAACCCATCATCAGCCAATCCTGGAGAAACTCTATACATAAATATTCCTAAACTTTCTGAAAATTTAGTGATTGTACCAGGGAGTGTATATCTGGTATTTAAGTTGACTGTTGAGGGGCATGAAAATAACACCCTAGTGAATAATGTAGGTAGTAACCTTGTATCCAGACTCAAGGTTCTTTTTGGAGGTGAAACACTGCAGGATACTCAAAGATACGATGTATTTCAAACATACCATGACTTATTCTTATCAGATGAAGAACGGGAGGATAGATTAAGGCAAGGTATTTCTTCTGTAAACATGAGGAAGCTAAGGTCAAATGCGGGTGATAAGGTAGACACAGACGCAAAAGAAGTAGCTCTTGCAGTAGTACATAACACCAAGTACCACATCGCACTAAATCATCCTATTCTCAATGATCATGGGGTCTTCTATCCAAAAGCGTTAGATCATCAACTAATATTTGAGATTACGCTAGCCCCAGTTCACGATATTGTTGTTTATTCAGATACAACAAAGACTCCAACTTACAAAATCACAAACCTTGAGTTGGAATATTCTTGTATATTAAGCGAATACTTAGCTCGTGAGGCACAAGCAGCTTATCAGGTTGGTAAAGGATTCTTTTATGAGAATGTTACTCTACACAAAACTTTCACCATATCCAGACCCACTGATAGTGTTATAAACCAGCATATTAATCTACCTAGAAGGTCAATTACAGGGATATTATGTTTGTTTATGATACCATACGTTGGAGGAGCTAGAGACTCTGAGAATTTTTTCAATCCAGGTATCACCTCAATCAATATCGATGTTAATGGTGTGCCAAATCGTTTTTACTCAAAGGGAATGGTGCCGTCAGATTTTTGGGAGTCAATAAAGAAACGCTTCAGTGATTCCTCCCGTTGGTCAGGTTCCTCCCGTTGGTCGGTAAAAGAAAAGGATTTTTATGGTAATAAGTTTGCTCTGTGGATTGATTTGAGAACACATCCAGATAATAACATTCATGGTGGAGGTTTAGCCTTAAACAACGCACAAGATGGTATAAAAATAGAAATTAAAAGAATAGCTATTGGTTCTGGTATTATGACTTGTTACATGTTTGTTGTGGCTGATGCGTTAATGGAGGTTATGAATTCAAACTTAAGATCAATCATGTACTGACCAAAGGGAAGAACTTAGTTAAAAGAAAAGATGGAAGAATTACGAGATAAAATTCCTTTCCACTGTATTATAACTGGGCCAACAAATTGTGGAAAAACAAAGTACATCATAGATCAATTACGAGGCCCATTTCGAAAAATGTTTGAATTCATTGTTTTAATATGCCCAACCTATTCCAAAAATAAAACCTATCATAATTTTGCTCGAGGAGATAAACGTTTCTTTGTATTATCACCCGATGCCAGTAACATTGATGAGATTAATGAATTGTTAACTGATTGTCAAACTTTATTCTCAGGAACAAATACACTAATAATTTTAGACGATTGCGCTGTTTCGAATGATCTGAAGAAGCGATCAAATAAGTTTATAGATTTAGCATTTTCTGGAAGACATCATGGATTATCAATGTGGGTTCTCACTCAACAATTAACATCGATAGCAAAACCTTTCCGTGAAAATGTTGCCTGCGTTGTTTCATTCCATAATCCATCGCAGAAAGGTATGAAGATGCTTTTCGAAGATTATGGGGGTGATTTGGACTCTGAAACATGTAAAAAATTTGTGGAAATTTTAAAAAAAGAAAAATATTCTAGACTATGTTTATGTTTAAGATTTCCATTTCAATGTTATTTGGAGATCCCTGAGGTGATTTAAAAGAATCTTTGTATTATTAGAAAATTATAAGATGACAGAAGTTGAAGATTATATAGAAGAACAGCCTGAGTTAAAAAATGATATCAATCAAAGTGAGGATCTTGAAATTAAACAAGAATCACTAGCTATTCTCGCGTCCTTGGGCACAACAAAAGAATATTTAGGAATTGATATGAGCCTGGGAGATGTAAAAAAATTATCAGTAAAAGATGTAGAAAAATATTATAATCGGTATCAAGCAGTATTAGGTAAGAAAATTAGTGGTGGATTAGTAGATTCATCTCTTCAATTAGTTTCTAAAGTTATTTCTTACATGGTTCCTGTGGATGATATAGAAGCTCTTTGTGATGATTTGAAGAATGATGATTTGGTTAATCGTGAACTAACAAACATTGTAGGACTCTTAGCATTGAAAGCAGGAAGATTGGCAGCACTTGCTAGCGGACTATTCCAGGTTGCTAAACACGTTAAATTCAACAAAAATCAACAATTTACAAGTACAACTGAGCATAAAAATCAAGAGATTTCAAATACAACTGAGCAGTCTACTAAGCAAGATGCTGGTGGGAATGATACTGTTTACTAAGCATGACTGAGCAGACTACTAAGCAAGATGCTAACGGATATGATACTGTTTACTAAGCATGACTGAGCAGACGACTAAGCAAGATGCTAACGGATATGATACTGTTTACTAAGCATGATATGATGTTATTTAAAGATTTCTTAATGAAATGTAAAATAATGTCTGAAGAAGTTGTTGATCGAGGCGAAGCCTCTCCCCGCTATGCGGAGCAAATTACTAGAGATCCTCAAAAAGAAAAAACTGAAGGTAATGCTTCTAAAAAGAGGGAGAAAGATCCTAAAAAAGTAGCAGCAGGTAAGAAATTGGCAGAATATAATAAAAAAGCAAAAGAAGCATTATCTAGGGAGATGAAACGGGAAAAAGAACAAGAAGAAACAGGTGAATCTAATCGGGCAAAGCCCTCCCGCGAAGCGAAATCATGGCTTCCAGAACTATCTTTTACAACCGTATTATCCATTGTTGGAATAGGCTTTACAGCATTTGATATGTTTATGAGATACCGACAAATCCGCAGGACCCGATCCGCTGAAAAGGAGGATAATAAAAACAGAATACCTGATTTAACGCAAGTTCCTCAAATACTACAACCACTCACCCAGCAACAATCAAATATCTCTACTCCTCCAGCTCCGAAAATTGGAATGATTTGATTTTATTTTAAAACCTAAAGGGGTCTAAAGGTTTCTTACTGATACAGTAAAAAATTATGTCAAACGAAAACAAACTTGTGAAAACTGTTACTGATTCTGCAGTCCTTATCGGATTAGCAGCTGGAGTTGGTTATGTAGCTAAAAAGGTTATGAAAGAATCATTTATGAATGATCCATCCTCAAGTATTACAAATTATGCAAAATGGGTAGCTGTATTGTCAGGTAGTATGTACCTAAAAACATATTTAGAGGATCAAAAGATTTTACCGGCGTAGCCGGGCCCGATCTTCGATCGATTTTACCGACCTAATTAAGGATTTATAGACCTGAGCGAAGCGAAACGGCTTAAAGCCTACCCCGAAGGGAAGAAACATGGCGACAATTGCAATGATGTTGGGAGGAGCTGTATTAAATGCAACTGCCTTTGTTGGCGGATCATATCTTGCAAAATATCTATCAGGAGATAAAACCGATACAGAAAAAATACGACACGATAAAGCAATGGAAAAATATCAAAGAGATTATGCTGAATATCAGGAAAAAAGACAGAAACTAATTGATTGGAAAGTACAACAAAAGGATGTAAAATATCAAGCATCAAAAAATATTTCGAATACCGATGAAGCTTTAGAATTGTATAGTCAAATGCATGAACCAAAATTCTCTGATTATTACAGACCAAGTGAAAATCAAAAGATGGGTGAAATGGCATATGTTGGAGGAGGAATGTTGGCGTTGGGGTATGCGGCTAGTAAATTTTTATAAATTACTTTTGTTATATAACTTTATTAAAAGTTATATAACATTAACCAGAGTTTTACTATTTTTCAACTGGTGTATAAACTTCCATATTTTCATC
Organism: Ricordea florida; assembly: GCA_949710005.1. Taxonomy (NCBI): domain Eukaryota; kingdom Metazoa; phylum Cnidaria; class Anthozoa; order Corallimorpharia; family Ricordeidae; genus Ricordea; species Ricordea florida. Next base: position 23,763,592 of record OX453274.1, on the reverse strand, counting down.
AAAAAAATCTTTTAACGGGGAGATTAAAAAGTTTGAAGATACTCCATTTTCTAAATGTTTTTTTATTTTTTGATCAAACTTATTTTTATTTGTTATAGATATATTTACATTAATTTCAAATGAAATAATAGATATTTCAAATTTTCTGTTTATTTCTTTTCCATTAATTGATTTAATAAATCTTTCAAAATAATCCCTTTCATTTAAATCAATATCATCTTTAAATGAATGAATTCTTACTCCTTTATTACTAAGTCTTTCACCATCTAATAAGTAATGAATATTATATCCGAAAAATGTATAATTATCGTTTTGCGCAACAATAGTTAAATTTTCATTTTCTGAAACACATACAGAAAAATCTTTATTTAATTCATTAAAGAAATCCTTTGTGGATTTGTTTTCTTTATTTTCATACATAATAGTTAAGGTTTTTAGATTCATATTTTTATTTTATATTTTATATATTTAACTCATAATTAATTTTTATAATTTAGAAACATAACTTTTAGGTCTAAAGATTTCTTACTGATGAGTAAAAAATAATGGAAGAAAAAGAACCATTAATACCAAAATTTGAAACAACTGATATAGACGATGATGATGATGATGATGATTATAGAGAAAATATTCAAATGGATACAATATCATCCACCACTAGGGTAATTAACCCTGATCATGCGGTGGCAGAAACATCGTTTGGCGGTGTGAGAGTTAATGATAAAGAACTTCCACCGATTAATAAAAGTGAAGAAGACAATAGGTCACGAGCTTTACAAAAGATAAAAGAAAAGTTCTACAATTTCGACCCACTAAATTCACCATTCGCTGCAAGAATCGATGATAAGGGAGCGGTATGGGTTATATTGACTGATAGCCCTAGAAGTATTGAGCATTTACTTATTAACTCTAATGGTGATTTGACAAAAAATTATGAAACGCTTCCTGTTAAAATTAAGAGAGCAATTGGTATTGATTCTCAGTCACTTATTATAAATAATGATAAACTAATTCATGATTTGAATGAATCTAATAAAAAAATTAGGGATTTAAATAATGAAATAGCTGAGTTAAGTGCATTTATACAAACAGGGGAAAAGGAGATGAAACAATATGTTACAAGTGAAAGAGAACAGTTGAAAGCTATAATTGAAAAACAACAAATCAGAATAGCTGAAAATGAAAGCTATTTAAAAATGGTTGTAGAACAGAAGGTGGTAGCTAAAACAGAGGTTGAAAAACTTAAAGTTGAATTGAATCGATACAAAGATGAAATAGATAAGTATAAGAAGGGGCAGTCAAATTTAACAATTTTAGAACGTAGTAATGAAAGATTACAAGCTGAAGTTGATAAATTTAGAGAACTAGCAAGAAAGAGTTTTATTTACAACCAAGAACAAATATCCGATCTGGAGAGTAAAAATGAAGAAATACTTAAAAATCTAACATTAAGAGATCGGGTAAAGTATATCTTCAAAAAGTATGGTTTTACAGTCTTTGCAGTTGTAAGTGCTGTAGGGGTGGTTATTGGTGTTATAGTTTCTAATCTTTCTAGAGGTTTATCCACATTAGGTAGGGGCGTTGGTAATGGTTTTAAAGCTATTGGTAAGAAACTAGGTGAAATATTACCAGGGATGGTTGGTGCGATTGTAAGCTTTCTTTTCAAAACAGCGGGTGAGGTTATTGGATTTTTGGGGAAGAACGCATGGTTGTTGATAATGGCTGTGGTTCTATATTTTGTGGAAAGTATAAAGAAGAAGAGAAAGTAACAAATTTAAAGATATCATGTTGATCAGTAAAATACAATATGGATGACTACAATAGAATTTACGGCGTAGCCGGTCCCGAACAAATTCGGGCAGAGCCCTCCCCGCAAATCGGAAGCTCGATTTATCCACAATTACCAACGAATGGTGATCCTAATAATTTCAGACTACAAAAATCATGTGAAGTACTACAAAATCTTGAGAAGGAAATTAAACATTATGAGGATGTTAGGAAAAAATACAATAGAGCAAGAGGTATATTTACAAAAATAAGTGTTAGTAGTGGAGTTTTTTCAGTTATCCTATCTGCAAGTGGATTGGGTACCTCTCTTACTGGTTTTGGTGTTGTTGTTGGTATACCATTAGGAGCTTTGGGGGGTATTTGTGGGGTAATATCGGTTGGATTCGGTTCAGCTTCTAAACGACTTTCTCATAAAGTTAGTAAACATGAACAAACAGTTTCTCTAGCAAAAGCAAAATTAAACACTATTAACGACTTGGTTTCAAAATCTTTGAAAGATAATGTTATATCTGATCAAGAATTTTCTATAATTTTAGCAGAGTTGGAAAAGTTTCAAAAACTAAAACTAGAAATCCGCCAAAAAACTAGAAAATATACAGAAAAAAACTTAAATATGAATCAGATAAGAACGGAGGTTCGGGCGGAAATATTAAAAGAGTTAACCACTCCAGGTCATTAAAAATTTCATATGAGAGAACTGATGTGGGTTGTAATTTTTTTTCAGGTATTCAGCTATCGGTCTATTAGGCCTCCCCACCTTCCGTCGGATATTAGAAATACTAGTGAACATCTTATTCTTAATCTAAAGACCAGATTATCTGAAACACAAAGAATAAGATGTTATTATACGATTTCAAAAATAGGTACCCAAACGCCAACCTTGATAAATTTACATTTGTGAATGATTCATATGGAGGATATATTAAATGGAAAGTTAATGGGACAGCAGTTATGTCAAATGATGATCCTACTGGAAAAACTTGGACTGATTATCTTCCTATTAATTTGAAAACATTATTATGGCAAGATTTAGGGTTAGAAAATAAAGTTAAGGTTGGTTCATTTCCAAAAAGTTTATCCATTACAAATCAAACATACTCAATACCAGCTATTAACTTTGATGACTTTACAACTGATTTAACAAAAATGCTAACCTTTCTAGATATATACGTTTCAAATACGAAGAAATTCACAGCAAAAATGCGTAATGTTTTTACCAATCAAGTTGTAACATTCAAATTTGGAAAACAGAGTAGAAAATGGTTGAATGCACCTGATATGAATTATTGGCCTCAACAGCTTAACTTTGCAGTATGGTGTGCAACATCTGGTTGTGGGATAAGTCCTTTTGAAAGTTTAAATTATCCTAAAGTAGTGAGTAGTTTCATAAAGTTTCATGTGTATTTTACAATAAGACGAATATTGTATGAAATGAAACTACCTTTACCCGACGAACAACCTTTTGTGATAAATAATAATCCATATAGTAAAGTTGCATATCAACGATTGTGCGTTGAATTTGGGGTTAGTAATAATTATGACTTTCCGCGGAGCGGGGCCCAGCCTTCGGCTGACTTTAGATGGAAAGGTGGAAGAAATTCAGGATTAGGAGATATATTCCTTGATTACGGTGCAGGATATCATGGGAAAGGAGGGGGATATCAAAATGTACATATTGTAAGAAATTATGATGTTGAAGCGGATCAATGGCCTGGTGAAGGCGGTAAATTCGCTGATGAAGGAGGTAAGAAAGAAAAGGGTAATCTCATCTCCTTTATCCGTAACGATGACTTTGCCGATTTCAAATATGCTTGGTTTATCCCAACAAGTGGACATGGGCTCACTAAAGCTGGACTTGGAAGATTAAATCGATCCGCTGAAGCTTTTGTTTACTGTATATTGGGGGCACAAGTTAATACTAGAAACTCAATTTATGGTAATGGAGGTGGAGCAATAGAAACACAACAAGAATTCATAGACTTATTTGAAAGTTCTGTTATAGAAAATGATATTTCTAATTCTATTAAAAATTACCAACAATCTGTGTTTGAAACTAAATTACGACTTGATTTAGCTATCGCGCCTGGTGTTTGGTTGATGCCGAGTAATATGATTATAAATACAGAAAGTGTGGTTGGATATAATAACAAACTCATGAAAGCCACTGAAGATATGAATTTTGGGGTAAATAATTCATTAAATACTGAAACAAAACCTGTTGGAATAAACCATAATTTGGGGGCTTCAAAAGTTTTATTACCACATAAAACCGAAAACAAACCACCATCAGAAACAACACAAACAGATCCAATTAAACCAGAAAATAATATTAAATCAACTCAACATGAAGATAATCTGATAGTATTTATGGTTGTTGGCGGTGCAATAGCTTGGTTTTTATTTCGTTAATGTTTTGATTATAGAAATCTAAAGATGAATATTATGTAATCAAAACAAAATGTTAAGTATTACCATGTATGAGTCAGAAAGTAGGATTTATTTAGATCCTCCGCTGAAAAATATTCGAGAGATACAGCTTCTGGATTGCAATATAAAAACTAAAAGATTGATTAATTTCAAGGATAAACAGATAATATTCAATGATAAGAATCAGGGCTTCATAATAATTCAACCCGGCACATATTCTCTTCGTAATATTCAATCAGTCTTTCTTAATGATCCTGATACGGAAAAGATAACAATAATTGAGACTGATACTTTTGACTATCTATATTCAAATAAGAACTTCAAAATTAGACTTACTAGAGGATTGTCGATTGGTTTAGGGGTTCCTGAAGTTATAAATCCTGGTAAATTATACCCCATAAATATTCAGATTAGGGAGCCGCTGAGACTTATGTGTAGTATAGTGGATAATAAGTCTTCATATATTAATAAAACCAAATATGGAGAGCTTGTGAAACTCTCACCTTCACACCTACTTGCAAACATACCCTCAAAGGATTATCCAACAATTCCAGTTCGAAAATATGAGAGTCTTATAAACCACTTTGATTTAACCATATTAGACAATGAATGGGAAAAACTTGATCTTAAGGGTTCTCCCATAACTTTTAGTTTAAGATTTATATAAATTCATTCGGTATTTTGTTATATAACTATTACTTGAGTTATATAACATAATCTTCGCCCCATAATTCTTCAACATCATTTCACCAATCTAAATACCTACTTGGATGCCATGCTATAATAATTTCAATTTTAATTTTATTCTACATTCCTTACAAGAAGCTTTTTGTTTACCATGCTCACATATTTGCGATCCTCCGCATTCTTTACATTGTTGTTTTTGCTTACCATGTTCACATATTTGTGATCCACCGCATTCTTTACATCTATACTTATATTTATTATGTTCGCATATTTGTGATCCTCTACATTCTTTGCAAGCATACTTAATTCTATCATGCTCACATATTTGTGATCCACCACATTCTTTACAAGCATACTTAATTTTATCGTGTTCACATATTTTTGACCCTCCACATTCTTTACAAAACACCTTATTTTTTTTATGTTTGCATATCTGGTTACCACCACACTCTTTACAATAATCCTTAAATCTGTTGTGTTTGCATATTTTAGAATCATTACACTCTTTACATTGTTGTTTTTGTTTATTATGTTTGCATATTTGAGACCCTCCACACTTTTTGCAAACACATCTTTGCTTATTGTGTTCACATATTTGAGACCCTCCACATTTTTTACAGTTCGGCTTATATAGTTCGTGTTCGCATATTTGAGACCCACCACATTTTTTACAGTAATATTTATACCTTCCATGAATACAGTAATAAAAATAATTTTTTATTGGTCTTGGTGGAGGAGAGTCGGGTGGTTCTTCATTAAATCTTTGTCTTTGTCTTTGCCTGTAATTTTCCAAATCTTCATTTGTATTGATACCCATTTCACGTAATGCTGCTATTTTTTCCTCTTTTCGCATACCAGTTCTACCCTGTATACGTAATTCTTTCGCAATTTGTTTTAATTCAACATCTTTCAATTGTTCCATTTTGTATTGTATACTACTATTCTTCCTTTTAAATCATATTTTTTTTTTCCGGAAACTTTTTTTATTATTTTTCTGATTTTGTCCCAGCCTTTTTTCCACTTTTTTTATTTTATTATTTTTTCTGATTTTGTCCCAGAAACCATTTTTTTTTATTATTTTTTTCTGATTTTATCCCAGAAACCATTTTTTTATTATTTTTTCTGATTTTGTCCCAGCTTTTTTTCCACTTTTTTTTTATTATTTTTTCTGATTTTGTCCCAGAAACCATTTTTTTTTATTATTTTTTTCTGATTTTGTCCCAGAAACCATTTTTTTTTATTATTTTTTTCTGATTTTGTCCCAGAAACCGATTTTTTATTATTTTTTTTGATTTTGTCCCAGAAACCGCTTTTTTCCTCTACTGTTTCCTTCGGAAAGCCCGAGTAATAAATTTCCTTTTGCACATCTCAAATTTTAGAATGTTGTGTGAGTTTGCTTGTGTGAGTTTTCTCTAGCTCTGTAGTTTTTCCTTCCTTATTAGTAGATGAATAGACACCTTAAGATACCCCGATTTTGACGCCCGCGTACGGGTAGCGCCATTTTGAATTCATTAAATTACCACGTGATTGCGTCCTTCCCGTAAGAGCTACACGTTTTCCCGGGGTAAGCAGTGGTCTACACGTGAGTTCGAGCCCGGTAAAAATGGAGAAACGGGTAAGTTTTTATGACCTTTATGTTTGCTTATTAGACCAGAATGGTATCCAGATTCTTACATCAACACTTAATTTTCTGATTTGAAGCGTTTTGGGATTACGAAAAAGTTTTGTTGAGGCAGAAATGTGGAGACATTTTTGCTTGTTAAAAGGTCGTGCTGCTTTCCAAAACACGGGATGACTGAGGTGTAGTCTCTTCGCGAAATTTTAGTTGAGACACATTTAAAATAGATCTAATATACAACAGGTCATGAACCATGATGAAAAAACCTAAATCCAAATTACATAGTTTATGTTGACTTGAAAAGATACTTCTTGATTAAAACGTTTTGATTGAAGTAAACGAGGCTTCTACCATTTTTGAGTCGAAGGCATATTTGTAGCATAATTGTAAGAAAAGAGAAAAAAAGTCAATTAAATCCGATAGAAAAATGTTTTCGGCTTATTTCAGACGATGTTCATATGGCATATAAAACACGATATAGACCTTGCAAGAGAAGTTGTTGCTGTGAGGCCAGGAACTGGCCTAACCGACTGGAATCTTATAGCTGCCAATCTTGAGGCAACCTAACCTGAAGATTCTCAGAGACATCTTAAAGGGCGTTCCTGCAAAGAACACTTTGAAGTGATGCTTGCCCACCACAAAGAAGGAAACAAAGCTGCATTAAAGAAGTAAGCTTTGTTAACCAAAATGCCATAATACAAAACTATGGGAACTGAAGAGGGTGACACCCACCTTCAAGAATTTCCCTTATAGGTTTTCAAGTACACTGTTCAACTTTTCTAATGCACTTGTCTTCTGGTTAAAAATACTTCACTGAGAACTTCAGTGAGAGACTGCATAATTGAATTTGAAATCTCTTTGTTATACATACCCTATTTATTTCTTTTAAATATAATATTTTAAAGAAAGTGCAAAGATTTAAGTAAGTATTTTCACAACCTATTTATTTTCAAAACCACCCACCCTCCCTCATAAGTTGTTGATTTTACCCTGATGTTGCATTGGCTACTTAACAGATCTGGCACAGAGGAGGAATACAATGAAATCAATCAGTTGATGGATGATGCAGCTTCATATTTTGCCGACATGCAAAAAGAAGAAGGGGTGAAGAAAATCAAGAAAAAGGCAAAAGAAGATGAAGATAAACAAAAAGGGATTTGAGATGAGGGATGCAGCGATGAAAACTCTGAAGCAAAGTAAGGGAAAGTGCAATGTATTGTAGTGCTTTAGACTGACTTCATATAAAAGGAAACTATGAGAATCATCTTTTATGTTTCTGAGATGGTGGCATTGTCTCTGTACAGAATCTTCTGGAAGTGGAAGTGATGAAGATGAAGATGATAGTCCAGGCCCAAGACGGAAAAAAGGTTTTTTTTTTTTAAAGTAAGTCACTACTATTGATCAGTTTCTGTAATGGAATAAATCAAAATAGTTATATGAGAAAAGGGCATCTTTTAGAAAGTTATTGGATAGTTAGAAACTGATCTTTTCAGCAGTTGTTAATATTGTAGGATGGGAGGCTAATTGAAGAGAGAGGTGCCATTTGAGAAAACATATATCTCCTGGGTCAGCAACTTTTTTAACCTTCAAAATAAAAACAAATTAAAACAAATACTTAGCTTATTGATGAGAGGTTCGCTTAAGGCATATTTACTGCTGAGCCAGGGTTGCGTTTCCCATCACATTCATATCTGAATAACAAATTTTGGTACTTGAGTTTCCAATAAAGCATGGGTGTTCATTCCAGCTAAAATGGGCAATGTGCAATTCCATGAATTCCCCATCTGCAGCCAGACAGGTCAAGTTATTTATCCATCATGGGAGGAAGGTGAGGGTATTTTTCATGACTTTTATTTCCAAGATGAAGGTGATTTGCCCACAGCATGCCATGTATGGAAGGTGGCATTGTAGGATATCACTGCCAAAACCCCTTCAGAATTACCAAATCCAAAATAAAGTAATTTGTGTAGCTGGTTGTAAGTGTATTTACTGTGCAGTTCGTTTTCTTCACTCATCGGAGACTCACTATATAAAGTCATAGCCTAGTAGTATTTTTTGTCTGTTACAGCTAAGACCAGAACTCATTCAGGGAAAAGACTAGATGTGGTGTCATTTCTTGAGTATAAAAATAAAGCTCTCACAGAATTTCGTGAGAGAGAGTTGGAGTACAAGAAAGAGCAGTTAGCTGCAGACTTAAAGCTGAAGCAAGAGCAGATGGCACTGGAGAAACGCAGAGTTGGCATACAAGAGCAGCAAATAGAGTTGCAATTGCAAATGATGAAAGCACTTATTCAATCTAAAAAAGATAATTAGCAGATAATTTAGTATTGCATATTACATCCATAGTATACAAGTTTTGATTGTTGAGTTATACTTTGTAGAAATTTGCTCATGCATTGCTTTGTTAGTGTCATGTGAGAAACTTGAAATCACATATGATCTGAATTCGAAGGCAAAAAGAATGCTGTATCATGTCAGACTGTTCACAATGTTGATACCTTCAGACTTAGTATATGGCGTTTACAACATTCAGGTAAAATTTTATTAGAGGGAATTGAGTGCCCAATGTTTGTTAAGTTGGCTTGTCATAGTCACAACTTTTTAAAGTATAATTTTTAGTATTCTAAAACCTGTTGAAATGTGTATTCTATTGACCATAGAAAAGGCGCTAATTTCAAAATATTGGATTATGCCTCATTTCCTAAATGATCTGCTATGGGATACATAGAACCTTCCCCATGAATGAGACCCATCCTCTGTAAATGTTAATAATTGTTGGCATTTTGGTCTTTTGTGGGAGGCCCGGCGGCCTAATGGCTAGTGCGATGGCTCTGGATCGAGCAATCCAAGTTTGACCCTCGAAAAGGGGAACTTGTTGTGTTCTACAGCAGGACACTTTACTCTCATAGAACCTCTCTCCACTTAAGTGTATAAATGGGTACTGGCGAATTTACTGCTGGGGTAACCCTCTAAATGACTCGCATCCCATCAAGGGGGGAGTAAAAATACTCCTAGCCACTTCATGCTAAGGAAACCGGGATAAGCTCCAGCCTGATGAGCCACTTGGCTCAAACACAGACTTTACCTTTGGGTATTTTGACAAGTAAATAACACACAGGTATGCCAGTTTCAATAAATTTCTCATTGGCGTATTATGTTTGCACATATGTAAGGATGTAATGCAAAGAGTACCTGTAGCATGTGAAAGGATGTTACAGGAGGGTTAGTTAAATCTAGTCACAGATTCTTTTGAACTGAATGAAAGTTGTCTTCTGTTTACATTATTCTACCTTTGTCACTACAAATCTGACTTTGAATTTAGTCACTGAGATATTCTTTTATGCCTGGAGGTGGAACTCCAAAAAGAGAAGTAGTTGTGCTGCCATAGAGACATGTGTGGCAGTTAGCAAAAAGTGCTCCAATAACATAATATTTGCTTAGTGGCTGAAGCAAAATTTTCAAGTTTTTGCTGAAGTCTAGAAATGCAAAGTATTGTACTATTTTTCCGAATCCCCATTCAACGGATTCACGCATTTTGCTCACGTTGCCATTAAATTGTCCCTGTAGTGGAGTTAGCCCTGCACCTCTGTAAGGGCCCAGAATATGCTGACGAATGGGATAGGCTGGGTCACCATAGAGAGTAAATATGTTTGGCGGTGGAAAATTTTCTCCTGAGTGTTAATAAAAGATTGCTCTCATAGAGCAAGAAGGCATCATGGTGTCTACCAACAACAGGGCCCTAGAGATGGGCTATTAATCCATTTGGACAAACAACACACTCACTCACTCACTCACTCACTCGCTCACTCACTCACTCACTCACTCACTCCAGTGTAGACACACTTCGTAATTAGTCGGATAGAACTCGGGGGCACCGATATGAAGACGACAATTGTCGTGACCGAAGTCACGGAAGTCTGTTGATGAAAGTTCACGCTGAAAGTGGATCGTACCGTTGCCAGAGTTTGTAATGATTTTGTAGCTTAAGAGGACGATTAGCGAGGCCCTGTTAGGGGTAAATTTCGACAAGCGACGTGGCCTTGAAACGGCGACATAAAGGACCTGAAATGGCGACGAACGACGAGCCGCTCACGGGAAATTACGACAGCGACCTTCGACCTTCCGAAATTGCGACGTGAAAAGGTTTGAAACTCAGACGCGCGACATAAACAACCTCACTAACAGGGCCTCATTAGCGGTCTTACTAAAATCAAAAGGAGTTTAAATGTTTCCAGTTAGGACAATGACCAACTTGGAGACTGAATTTCATGAGCCTTTTACTCGGCCAGGCGCTAAACGTGAACAGATGATAACTATTCGCTTTTCCGACATCGACCGCCATCGACCGCCCCCAAGATTACAAGCAGTATATGAATTTCAGTTGGCTCGAAAGTGATCTGATGATGAGAAAATCTCTTGCTAATATAGTAAGCTTTAATGAGAACTCATAGAGCGAAATTAGCACTTGAATGAGAATTTATTTGAGCGAAATGAGTACTCGTTATTGAACGAAACCACTACTGAAAACAGAATAAATTGACGAATCCATGATGTGAAACCGAAGAACTTCTGCGGCCAACCTGGATAAGAAACATCGCATGGAGGACTTTTCTACTGATTTAAGTGTTAGTACTAACAGGAATGGAGTTGGAAAAGTATTGGGACGGTCAAGAAGTATGTCAACGCTTACCATTAAATATAGAGGCGCATGCCGTGACGGAGAACCAGGGTTCGAAAAGAGTAAGTCATGTAGAAAATGAATTAAGCGTTATATTATATACAATACACCACAAGCCGTTACAATGAAACGTTTTCTGTCTATTGATTTCCGAATTTACCTTGAAGTGAACTAGATTGTGTTGAAGTAGACATGTTGGAAAAATAGGCTTACCTGTTTTGCTTACTGTTGTGTGACTCATCATATTTACATTGTAAAAACAAGAAGTTATAAGGATAAAAACAAAGATGTATTGCTGTATTAATGATGGCAAGTGTGATTTTTTTTAAGTGCAACCCTGAATATATATACCACTGATAACCTAAAATGAGATGGTACGGTAAATAAACTAATTCAACTTGATAAAGGATTGAGAGTCTTAAGGATTTTAAGATCATCACATCAGCTGGGCTATCCTACATGGTTTTGTTCATTATCAGCTGCAGAATCAAGGCGGATATTTCTGTTGCATACATTGAATAGACTTGTAGACAACAAAAACTATAATGATGATAAAATTGACAATGTCATGGCAACAAAATTCAGACCTTATTCAGAAGGACCCTGTTACTTTGAACATACAGACAGTGAGCAGCAGGATACCAGAACTACATTTGGTTTCGGTGCCATTTAATCCTGTACCCTTATGTTAAGTTATCAAATTTTTTAACAACTGTATGCTTGCCACCTGCCTTATAACTGATGCCTAGTGTAGTCAAATGATTGGCGTCATGTACTCACTGTATGTTTATTTCAAAAAGCTACTCAGCTCCCTGGTCACTTTTATGTTGTGATTATAGATTATTAAAATTATCTTCAAGTTCATTCAATCACAACTCTGAAAAAACACCTCGTTAATTTTTAAATTATTTCTTTTTTCTCTGTTTTGTAAACATATCCACGAGTTCACCATAGTCCTACTTTGATTATATATTGGGTGTTTTCTGCAAAAATCAGCCTGAAAATGTTCTTAGGGTGTTCTTAAAATTGTTTCTGAAAAATATAAATACTGCATAGACTACCAACAGATAAAATCAATGTGCAAGCACAACATTGTAATTAATGGATTCATGTCAGCATGTTGTGTCTGCAGCTAATAAAAAATGTGATTGACAGAAGGTAACAGTCCTTTAGTTACATAAATTAGCCTAGTCTAAAACCAATTGCCAAATGTACCCTGGGAATTTCCACACCTGTTGTGAAACTCTATATGTGTGCGTTCTTAATCCACTTGTTTTTTTAAACAGGTTTTTACTGTAATCTTCAAGGAAACAAAACAAAGAACAAATAAGTCCGTGTGGGACAATGATAATAGAAATCAAATTTAGCTTACGTGCAATTATAGTGGGAAAGGATTGTTAGAAGCACCCGAAATTTGATCCCATGAACACATTTATGACCAGAGAACAAAAATCTTTGGTTACGAATTGGCCGGCAGCATGGACGTAGGGTGCCATCAATAAACCCCCAGCAGTTGGGAAGGGGTGCTCCAGCAGCATGAATAGCATCAGCAAAGGTCTGTGAATTAATCCGTCCTCATCTAGATTCTCAAACAGGTGATGGTACCGGTTGTATATGTCATCAAGTACCTAAAGGCAATTGTCAAGCACAATTCTAAAGGGAAATATTATCCAAAATCCTTTGTTTACATGTTTGTTACATGTGTACTCAATTTTCCTATATTTAGCAATTGTGACATATTGTTGCTGTATTTTAAATTTTCAAAAAAGGTTTTTGGAGGAGAGGAACTGGCTTACATCCCTGCATTTTTACACTGACTACGATAATGTTTTGGAAATGATTTTTATGGGATGTGGAACAATAAACAAATAGTCGGTTTTGAATATTCTCTTCTAGTCTTAAAACAAGTGAATAAAAAAAGAAATATCATTAACAGGCAAGATGAAAACCACACTATAGCCCTTTGAAAAACATTACTATAATAGACTTTGTGAGTCACACTGTGTACCTTATGAACAATCATGCCCAACTCTGGCTCGGGTCTACCAAACAGAGAGCAAAGATCTGATAGGCGATTGAGATAGGTAAGCCTCCTGAGTGGCAGAAGAAAGGACTCTAATCCACCAATCACTGTTCCATTTGGACTCCTATAGAACTCCGGGACACGAAGCAAGTCGTAAAGCAGATGGACGTCATCTTTGCTAAACCTAGCAATATCAGAAACTTTGTTAAAAACTAGGAAGAATTTTTAAACTTTCATGTACTCAATAAGCTTGTCATGAAACTTGAACAACGAGCAATGTACTGAGATTAGAGTTTTATTTTCGCACCTAAACAAATTGATGCAGTCTTGATCATCTAAAACCTCTAAGTCGATTCTGAAAGAACTTTGGTATGGCCTTGGTTCTTTTGCAACCAAATCTAGTAAAATAGTCTCGACATCTGAGTCTTCTTCCTCTTCTACGGCGGATAACAAGAGCAAGTCATCGATTGTCCTCCTTTGAAACAATGCAAAACAAACCAATTTTATCGGCAGAACTATGTAAAATGGCTCAACAAATAGTTCCTAAAGAGCATTTATTGAAAGGAACAACGAAACAAAAAGAGAGCAATAAAACATAATCGTAATCACCAACCTTATCTTCTGAGCCGCCATCTTGCTTCTTACTCGACCCGTCTTTTGAACAGCATTTTTACCCAGATCGTACCCGGTTGTCACCCGGTGTATCTTAAGTTTGATTGGTTTCCCATGTAACCGAGTACGCGTACGGGTAATTCTACCCGTATCCGTACCCGGAACCGGGCTATCTTAGCGTGTCTAATATCTTCGTGTTGCCTCCAGTTTCTCTTGGGATTTTACAGTCTTAATTTTATTTTGAAATTATAAATACTATAGGAGTGTATTGCTACTCTGGACGAGGCAATGGGGATAAAATTGACTATGAGGGGTTTACGGAGAAATGTGGGAAGTATGGATTATATTCATACCCTACTCATCACGTAGGATGAGCTAGATGACGCAGGTGACACAGGAGAGATTACCAAGACAGAGACAGCTGGAACTACAGTCATGGCTGTAACTTTATCTTCAGCTCACCCCAATCATTCAACAGGCAGTCCTTTGGTCGATTGGTGTACCTGTGGCCTTTGCCGGCCAATGCCACAGACTGTTGAAAGTAAGTGTTGCAAACAGTCAAAGTGCATCAAAACAACTTCCTGCTTTTCAAAGTTAAGTCTTGATACCGATGTAAAGAGGGAACCACTGTTGTATTATAACCATACATAATAAAGGCTGAGTAAAATAACAAATATTAAATCATGTGAAGATTTCACTAAAACTGAATTGCACCCATTTTAACAAGTTTGGTTATTCTCATTTCAATTATTCAAGGCTTACATTGTACATTTAACACAACAAGTCTTCAAAGACGTATGAAGAAAAATACTCACATTAAAACGTCAGAGTCACTTTCCCTTTCATCATCCTTGCCATCAGCCAAATCAGCATTTTGATTGTAATCCACACTGAGAAAAAATGGAAACACAAATACAGTGTAAAGGTGGAAGCACTGTCATAATAACCATACATAATGAAGGCTGAGTAAATATAACAATTATGTGAATTTTTCACTAACTGAATTCCACCCATTTGTTATTCTCATTCACTTATTCTACCTTAACATGGGGCATTTAACACAACAGTTCTTCAAAGAAGGTATAAAGAAAAATACTTACCTTTACATATTTGAAATATCAGAGTTACTCTCACTTTAATTTTCATTGTGAATGTTGTCCTGGTTCAGTTCTCTGATGGCAGAGTCACAAGGCTCCCTAATACTTATTGGCAAAGATGACATTTAAATACATGAGCAACACATACAAAACCATTACAAACATGGAACTAATATTGTAGAATACTCGTCATTTTAAATTATTCCGATGGTTCAATTAATGTAAAATGAAACACCAGGAGAAATGTGATCTGTATTTCCAAATGAAGCAAAAATAATTTTGCACAAAATTACAACATGTATGAAGAAAATATGCCCTATTTACGTGTTGGATGTTTTTGCAAAACATACAGTATTATAATACATATATACACTCTACATTTATATTTTTCTGTGGAAGAATAGTAACATGAGAGAAAAATTACCTCTCATCCTCCACGCAAAACGCATCATCCAGTTCTTCATCAGAGCCCTCATCACCAGTAAGCAATGAAACGTTTAATATGCAAAGTAATGGAACAAAAAGATATGATATTTGCAAGGAGTATTATCATTATTACTTCTGTCATGACTCGTGGGGATTTCAATGTAGTTGTGTTACAGGCCAAGGAGTTTGCTCCACAGAAATGAATTCGGAAACAATGGCATTACTCTCGTTTAAACAAATTACACGCACACTTACATCGTCAAACAATGTTGGATTCAACAATGTTGGATGATGTTTGATCCGTTTGGCCGGGCTTTTTCAAGTTTTGATCGCCCGCGCGAGCATGCGCAAGCCGTGACAGTGTCCCTGAAAAATGCAAGCCGTTTTTGTGTCTAGTGCGAGGCACAGACACGATCCTAAAACGCTATAAATTTGGGTATGCGCCTCATGTACGCCAAAACATAACGTCATACATTAAAGTTCCGCTGAGGTTTCTCATAAGTGACAACGTATTCGAAATACATGGGAAAATTCTTTTCTGGCTAATAGTTAACAACTATATACCTCAGTGTCGGTGGCTAGTGGTGGATATTTATCCACCGCTCGCCACGCACTGACACTGAGGTGAATAGTTGTTTTAGTATGTACTAAAACAGTGAGACAATGTACACCAGAAAAAGAAAATGGCTTGGAAAATGGAGGATTTCTCAAGTGACAATCCAACGCAGCGCGGATCGGATTTTTATTGTAATTACTGCCTTACGTCTCGTTTTCTCGCTGACAGAAAAAACGTTTGTTTAGTTATAGTGGCGACATTTTTTCAAATGGAGTTACAAACTCTTTCTGTATTTGAAACCATTCTGTAAAAAATATAATTCAACTTTGGTTCTCAAGTGAACAAGTGACATCAAATTTGGTTACGCAAGATTTAATTTGTTTTAGTAAACAAAACCTTTCTCGTTTGTTTTGATCGATAAACTCCCGGTTAAAAACAAAAGCCATTACCTCTGAACACGGCCAAGCCAAATTTCGTCGCTTTCTTGGAGTTTTCAGGAACTGCTTCTTTGTTAATTTGGATGATTTCTTCGCTTGTCATGGATGCAAACCGGGACGCCGTATTCACGCGGCGGAGCGAAAAATTAGCAAGTTGCTCGGAGGTAAATAGCACAGGATATTCGGAGTTTGACTAGCCAATCAGAGCGCACCTTCAACGCTATCCACAGTTTTAGATTATACTAATACTCGATAATCACTCGCTATTCTCTCGTATAACGTAACGTAAACAGTCAGTGACGACGTATGACTATCGGAAGCAGTAAAAAGTGAGAGAGTCAAGGCGGTAACTACGTCAACACATTCATCAACACCATGTGCTTTTCCTTTGCTCTAACCAGTTCGCCTTGAATTGCTCGAGGAGGTTCACAGGAGGTGTATCGGTAAGTGAGCGTTTGAGATGGATTTCTAAGACGTATTTTTTCGACGGTGTGCCACAGCTTTCGAAGTACGTGTCAATCCGGCTGAATGAAAGGTTTTAAAAGCTTTTGAGTTGAATGTAAGCTTGAACAAAGCCTAGCTTGGCCCCGAAGAAACTTCATGCTGCAACTTTGCGAGCGACGCCGCAGAGACCAATTTCCTTTCTCTTCCGGTTTCAGATTATTAAGCAGACGCAGCAAGGGAAGTAGGCATGGCTGACCAAGAGAGAAACCAAAGTCATTAGGTATCTGGTGTCGGCATGGCTGACCAAGAAAGAAATCGAAGTCATCACGTATCTGATGTATCTGCCACGCAGAAAAACATGTCTCATCAGCCAACCAAAGAGTTTGTGGGCTACATCCACAACATTTCTTCTATTAAAAACGGTAGTTACTTCGATGTTCAAGTTCAAGTCGAAGAAAAAACTGTCCGTGGAGTCTTTCTTTCGCCACTAAAACTGAATAGATTCACAAGCTCTAGTGAAACAAATTCTCCAGTGAAAATTAGGAAATTGCGCATCGACACAAAATCAAATACTGAAGACTTGCTGCTGAGCCATGATGTAAATATTGAACGTTTTCCAGCAATTATCTTTGACAAGGTCAACCTACCAAAAACAATGAACCTGTCCATCATCAAGTCATTGGTCTGGGCGGGTGGGGTGAGATCATTCATGGACAGAGGTGGCAGCCAGAGGCGCCTTCTACATGCCGATGTCCGATCTCACCCTCTGGTTCCTCCGCAATTCAGCTACTAGCTGCAAATGAGGAAAAGTGGTACCCATTCGTTTTTTTAAGTCTGTCTGTCCTGGCCAAATAGTAACAGTAAGTGCGAAAGTTAAACATTTGTATTCTTCAAAGTCTTTGGAGCCAAAAACCTGCAAAATGAAATTATATCTGATCCATCAGCAACTAAGAAATTGACATTATGACAAAACTTTGCTGGCACCATTAAGCAGGGTGACACTTTTACCTTCTGTAATATCTGTGTATATGAGGACAGGCTCAGCCATGAAATCAGCCTAAACACTGCTAAATCTGGCCCAACAATTGAATCAGCTCCACAATTCCAAGAAGTTCTTCCGCTGACTGTCCTAGAAAGTACGGCAGCCAATGGATAAATAATTGAGTAAATCAAGTTGCCTTTTATCTTTCCTGTTGCAAGTGCAATAAAAAAGGTTGTTCCCAGCAACGAACACGCTTTTATTGAGTGTCCCAAGTGCCATTTTAAGCAAAAGCAGACTGCCTGTAAGATGCATTGGTTTGCTCAAGTGGTGTTTCAAGACAGGGATGGAAACAAAGTTGATCTCACAATGTTTGAAGATGCTATCCGTTAAATTGCTGAGCTAACTAGCACAACTGTTGAAGCAAAATGACTCACTCAAGGAGACGTAGACTCCATTCTGTCTACATCACCACCAATCTGTGTTACTTACAGTCGACGAAGCAAAGTTGTCGAGAATGTTAGCCAGTAAAACGATTGATCCCAGTATTGAACATAGCTTTATTGGATGTGCCAAGAGATATTATGAGCAAAAGCAGACAGTCTACAATACAGCTGCCATGCTCAAGTGGCATTTCAACACAAAGTTGATAACACAATTGACCTAACTTTATTTGAACATGTTATCCACCAAATTGCTAAGCTACTAGCAATACTGTTGAAGCAAAAGGACTAACTCAAGGAGAGATGCACTCCATTCTGTTTGATTCACCACCCACCTATCTTAATTACAGTTGACAAAGTAAGCTCTTTATCACCAGGAAGTAAATGCCCAGTTTTTAGCTATGAATTTTTCATTTTATTTTTCTGAAATTGCACGTTGCAAAAAAGCTACTACACAAGTTTACATATGCTGTTCATAATTCTCATTTATAATAAAATCATAACAGAATGGATGCCTTTTTGGATGTGCTATTCAGCAAATTCCTAAGCTAACTAGCAATATTATTAAACTTCACTTGAGGAATCATAGAATCCATTTTGTTTACTTTATAGTAAATCTTATTGTTTAAATGTAACTGTTTATAATTCATGTGACAGAAAGTTCCTGTTAGTTTATTAATACTCTATATAACGTTGACAGGTGTTGTTACAATGACAACACATGGGAGCATTCTACTATTTGAAAATGTCACTGTTCAGTAAATAGCCTACTATATAATTCTGCCATTTGTTTGAAGAAAGATTCTACTTAAATTCATAGCAAGTTCCTGTTAGTATTTAAAAAAAAAAAAAAATTATAATTGTGTATGTAAAAATTATGTATGATACCTCTGATTATCTTGAAGTCTGCAAAAAGTCATACTTAAACAAATTGCAGTTATTGCCGTCTTATCGTGTCACTGGCATGATTTAGGTGGTTAAATGTCTTTCCCCCTGCCTTCAAGAAAGAAATACAATACAAGTGTAATTAGATTTTTCAGTGTTATTAGTTTTAAGCACGTGAGAGGAACACTTAGAAAGACTAGGACATCTGAGTTCTGGATTGAGATGCTCTATGATCGAGTAGTTATATGTACATGTATGTATATCAGTAGTTGACTCATGCAAACAAAGTAATTGTTTATAACTCCTGTTAACCTTCCATTTCCACTTTTAAAGTTGGCTTGTAGCATGCTGGAAAGACACATCTTTTATCTTATTTGCCAGGCTCAACATACATGTATACCATTTTCATTATTTCTGACACTTTCACATTGAAATTCGATTTCTTGTTATGCGCACAATGTGAATTAATGTATGCAGGATGTTTGTCTCATGAACCTAGAGTAGTTTTATGGCATTACTCATGAATGCAAGTCTCGCATACATACATATACCAGCCAACTTTCCCGGTTTTCCCGAGAGTCTTCACATTTTTCATCAAATCTCCCAGTTAGCGTATTAAATGTCCCGGGAAATACCTACCGTCAGTAATCTCGTTATTTTTGCGATGTCGAAAAGGAAAATTAAACAAGCAGTGGATTTTATTGCTGTTTTTTTAGCTGTTCTCGATTGGAAAAAGTAAAACCAAGCAATCAAACTGGTCAGAAATCAACCAATCAAATTGCATAATGCATGGTTGAAAGTTGGCGCGGTTCTCACTAAGAGACGTCGAAAACATTCGGAAGGCCTTCGGGTAATTTTCGGAGAGTATTCAGACATTGTCGAAAATGACATTCTTACAATGCAAAAATTCCTAGATGTCTCCAGGTTTTTGTACTCCAGGGTTTAACAGGTATACTTGTAGCTCTGTGTCAGAACATCTGAACTACATGCATATGTATTAAGTGGAGAGTCATAGGTGTGATTCCTAAAGGGAAAATTCAGATTTGCTTTTCCCTTGTTTTTTTTTTTTTTTGACAGGCTGAAAAATATAATTGTATTCTAGTTGCTATTATGCGGACAGCTTATAATCACATTTCGATCGAATGCATCTTGTGCATTTATTTGACGATTCAAGTAAGGAATTGAATGTACGATGTAGTTAAAGTTAAAATTACAGAAGAATCATACAGCAGACAAATACTTACAAATTATGATAAATATTAAATTGGACGGCAACTCACAATAACAAGAGACGGCTTGTGCTCAATCTAAATTAAAAACTTCCTTACTGAAAAGAGCCTAGCCTAAAAGGTACACAAAAGTGAGAAATCTGAAAGAAATATGTATAAGATTTTTTTTACACAAAATTTTCACGTGCTATATTAACGAGCATTTGCAAAGTTGTTAGTTCATTTATTCACGAAACTGAACTTACACATGTGTACTTCATCATCATCACCTTTTCACAATGTTAAGCAGGTGTAATTATGCTATGTTGTCATGACAATTTTGTTAACTCTTGAATCTTTGCAGTGGAAGGGTTCATTTCAGTGTTAGAGTGTCTAATTTGATTCCCCTTTTCTTCAACAGAATGTCAGCCAAGTTTCACACAGAAACCAAACCCTACACTATACACTGACTCTGGTAACTCCAATCCATTTGAGTTCATTTGGGATTACAACGCCAGTGGATTGACAGTTACTAATGTGGAGTTGTCTTATGCTAAAGATGTAGCTACTCCTTTCAAGCTTATAGCCAGGCAACCACTTGTTGGTAATTTGCAAGTGATACCATCTTATGCAGGGCGATTCACATTCAAAATGAAAGCAACATTTTCACTTAATAATATCAAACAGAGTGACAGTGGGAGATACGAGTGCAGGGTTCATTTTACTGCATTAGATCCTGGTTCTATAACAAGCATAACAGAGCTTATTGTTGTTGGTAAGTGCAATCAAGATTGTTTGATAACTGATGATGTCTTTGAAGTTGTAATTACAGTATGTGCTAATACCAAAATGATTTCAAGCATTCGTTGCTTTCAATTCTTAAGAGGCCAACATTACTGTTAATAATATAGGTACACTGTATTTTAATGCTGCTATCACTACATGTTCATCATGCAGGTAAGCTCCCTTCGTAGATAGACATATTTATTATACTTATTATACAAACAGTATTGGACAGGTATTCTGAGTTGTAGAAAATTGAGAGAAATGATATCACATGTGTCGATATAACATGAAATGCGCACATCTACATCTACATTTTATTAAGTCGGTAAAAGTCCATTCGGATATCACACCAACGTCTTAACATAATTACAGTGATTAAAAATAGGTAAAATACAATATATACATATATAATAAATGAAAAATTCTAAAATAAGAAAGCTAATTTGATAACTATGGGTAAACACCTAAAAAAGAAAATAAATAAATAAATAATTAAATAAATAAAAATAAATGAGCAAACACGACGCACGTCCTTTTTAATCGCTACTTATCTGTGATATCACTGGCAGGGTTGCATTTTTAATGATCTGCTGCGTTTCAGTACTTGGTTATACCACTGACCTTACATAATAAAAAGAATATTACATAGTTGCTTGGAGACACAAAACTTTTTTTTGCAGGTTGAAAAATATGTCAATTTCCAATACTTAAAGAGAAGTTCCATATCTCTGCGCTGCCGTGCAATACGTACCCTCTTTGCAATTATTTCACTTGTTGCAGTCAGTTAACTTGCATAATGACCGTAGTTCTGTGAATGTGTTGCCTAAGGACGGTGGCATCTACGGTAATTGGAAAGCAACTAGTACCTGATAATTTTTTTTCACAACATTTAATAATTTTGCATGTTATTCTGTTTGTTTTGTTGAACAGTGCGGCCAACAATCACATTTAAGATGCCTAGTTCCCTTGTATTAATTGAAGGAGACAGTCAGATATTACGCTGTGTTGCTAGCGGCAACCCAAAGCCTGTCTACACCTGGGACAAAGATTCAACACAAGTTCAAGACCAAACTGCTGGAAACTCAAATTACACTATACCATCAGCTACAAAGGACGACGCTGGTAGCTACAGATGCCGAGCTTCAGTCAGTGCTCCAGGATTTGGTCCTTTTACTGCAGATTACACTGTTGATGTTACAGTACAATGTAAGTTGTTCTCACTGTTAATTTGTGGTTTACTTATTGTTACTTATTTTTTCTGGGATTAAACTTTGGTTATTTTTATGATTTTCAAAAAAACCATGAAATGAAACCCCAGCAAAAATTAACGACGTGTGATTTAACCCTTTACAATACCGCTCAGAGTGAAGCAAACTTAAACGCCCGTTTAAATCGCACCATTAAACAAGTTTAGTGAAGTGTGTGCGCGTTTGCGTTAAGTACTCGCGTTAAAAATTCGTGTTAAAGGAAGGCTTATTAGTATTAATGAGCAAAATCTATGGTTTTCTTGGAAACCTAACATGGTTTAGGGCTTTTTACTACGCTTATTAGTTGAGCGTGCCCTGGAGGAGGTTTCGCGCCCAAGTTTTACCGTTAAAACCCCGCTGTTGTCAAGGGTAACAGAGCTAGCTTCCATTGGAAATGTTTTGCGTAATGACGTCATTAGCAGCAAAGCGAGAGAATTTTCGAACGAAGAATTAGTGAAAACGTGGACAAGATAAATCCAAAGGCAGCACTTTCTTCAGTTACTGTGCACTTTCGCAAATGTAACACTTTGGCTGGAACTAGTGCTAATCCTATGAACATGTCACATGACATGCGAAGACTGATGACATCAATACACGAGACTTTTCATATGGAAACTAGTTCCGTTAACCTTGACAACAGCGGAGTTTTAACGGTAAAACTTGGGCGCGAAACATCCCACTTGGCACGCTCAACTGATAAGCGTCGTAGTATAGCAAAGCTCAAATGTAAGTTGACAGTCTCGGCTCGATCCCCGAAACTCGATTCTCGTGTCGTGAAGGTGGAGACGTTCGAGTTTCGAGACGCGAGAATGGAGGATCGCGAATCAAAGATCGAGAATCCAGAGGTTTGGAATATTCATAAACTCAAATTAGCTCGAGAATTAGCGATTTATCTCTCAAAGAAAGAATGATAGCCATTCGCACGCATGTATTCAGTTGTTTGTTCATGTAGATGTCCACTTAAAGTTTCAGTATGGTGTATTGGCTCTCGACAAGAAAAAATATCTTGAATATCTTACCAGATCTGAAACTTTAGGAGTTAAGTCGTCATATGAAAGATGAATTATCATCTCACAATTACTTTTGCTTGTACAGTACTGTAGAAAAATTAATGTAAGGAGAGCGAAATGCGCGAAATTCGTTCTTTCACCTTGCCAACTTTAAAAGAAATTTCTCTTCAAACTTCAAGCAAATTTCAATGCTTCTTCGCTAAAACAAAGAGCGAAAATTCACCGAGTTTTCGAGACCAGAGCAAAATTTTTTTAACTAGAAGCGTAATTTCGCTTGTAGTATGCAAGATATAACAGTGCGGTACATAAGGTTCGAGCACATCGATGAACCTTTCTTTCATAAACAACGGCTATTACGCGGAAACAGAAGAATTTATGTCAGTTTTACTCCCCCTGAAAAAGTACCTTTTGTTATTTTGTTTATTTATTATTCAAAACATGTCGGGTTTGATACAACACAGAAAATTTCAATTCCCTGGTGCAGAGAGTAAACTGTGGAAGGTTGTCAACAATGTGTACCTTCTAACTTAGGCGAGCGTGACCTAATGCACCGGGGCATCCTTTGCGAAAGATTTATCTTCAATTTGTAGAGTCATTGCCGTGAAAAATTATTTCCGATTCCATTGGGTAAAAAGTGTTTATTGGCACTATGAAGTAAGTTACATTAACATATAGTATAAATAGTTTTATTAAACTTTCTATGATGCAAACATTTAACTGAAGTGATATTATTGAAAGGAAATGTTCTGGGTTCTTACGATTGTTTTTAGCACACACCGTCTGAAGTGAAATTTTTGGAAGAAAATCAGCTTGGTTTTTGGCACACGCCGACAACTGTTTGTTATCTCTTCCAACGTTTATTTTTAAGTCCGGTGCTATCAGTGCTGTCAATAAGACCCGGCTCCCGCCTTTGCTCAGGCGGGTGCTCTCTTCCAAAATGGCCGGCTATATTTCTTGCGTTAATGTGCTTATGAACAAATAATTTAAAGGAACTTTAGTCAACACCACCAGGTGCTAACATCAGGTCGGCACCAGCTTCAAATCTTATCAAAAGCATTGTGCTATTCGGCAGAATTTAATGATTTGATCAGCATCATGGTAGAGGAGATAAAGTAGTGACTGAAACGGTGATGGATAAATAGAGGATATTACATGACCGCGCGGAGATACGAAATTGCTCTTCGAGTGTTGAAAAAAATATTTTTTCAACACGAGAAGAGAAATTTCGTATCTCCAAGCGGCCATGTAATATCCTGTTTATTATATAGACACCGATGAAATACCAGGACAACGATTTCTTGGACTAATCTTTTATTTGTTGAATCAATAAAATGTAATAAAACATAGATCTTACGCACAATTTTAATTTGGGTCTGAATAAGAGAATATAAGTCGGGTTTATTTGTATTTTGAATGTTATAGCAATAAGACACACGAAATTTCATAACAAAAATGCTACGTAACTGTCCTTTAAAACGTGAGAATAATTTATCGAAAAAAATCAGGCAATGGATAAAATGCCTAGCTCATGTGCCGTGGATACAAATATGAGCAACATTTCAAAAATATTAACATAGTGTACCAAAAAGTTCAAGATCATTGTTTTAGTTGCCGAGGTATGGTGTGTTAACTTTTTCTTTTTTCTTTCTTTTTTTTTTTTTTTGCAGTTTTCTCACCTTATTATGTGCTTGAATAAAAATGCACAATATTAAAAGACCTGAATTATTTAGAGTCACCTTCAAGTTCAGCACCAGTTTACTCTTGGCTTCCACCGCTGCTATCACTTTCAATTATATATCGCTTTTTTTTTCGCTTTCGGCCCCAGTTCTGGACTTGTGACAGTGTTTTTAGTCGGTGCCAGATTGATATTGAAAACGCCTCCAGTGACATTATTACCTTGAAGCATTGTTTGGAGTGTGTTTTCAGCGGTTGAAGTCGATGAATGTGCCTCAGTGAAATGACTTTGTAGACTCTGTTGTGCTGCTGGCAGTACGGCATTCGTTGTTGATGATGAGAATGACAAAATGTTCGAAATGTTCTCCATTTGTCTTTCTCTTAACGAGCTGTAATTATTAATTGATTGCAGATTCTTATGGCCAGTTATTTGAACGATCTGATTCGATGGCAAATCGTTATCTTTAAGTTTTTGAACTAGTGTTTTCCTTCGACTGTGATTTGTTTTCACAGAGATTCCCGCCGTTTCAGTCATTTCTTTCATCAAGCTGTTGAGCTTGTTAACGCCCATTGGCTGAGATTTAAACCATTTTGAGCCTTCTGAAAATAATTCGCCTTCAGTCTTGAAGTAATTTACTGCCAAGTAGAACGGTGAGTCTGGCTTCAACATGTTTTCTGGGCGCTTATCTTTGTAGGCTTTGTAAACCTGAACGGGGTCTCGTTCAGCAGACTCGGCGGTTTTGTTTTGATACACAGGAAAAAATCCTTAAATCCCAAGGGTGGGTTAATGTTGGTATCTTCTTGGTAAATAGCCAAATTCCCAAGAAGATCCCAAACTTGGTAAAATCGAGCCATCCCAATTTCAGTTCATCTTGGGAATTCAATTTACCAAAATTTTCCCAAGATGAAAAGTTTTCCTTTGCCAAGAAAATACCAAAATAAGCGGGGTAAAAAACCCAAGCTTAAGGTCCCAGAGTTGGAGTAAATCTTGGTAATTTCTTGGTAAATACTATAATTCCCAACATCCCAGACTTGGTAAAACTGAGTCATCCTAATCTGGGATTACCTTGGAAATCAAATTTACCCAACTTTTTCCAAGATGATAACATTTTTTATCACAAAAATACCAAAACAACAGGGGAAAAAGCTTTGGTCCCAGAGTTGAAATAATGTTGGTAACTTCCTGGTAAATAGTGTCATTTCCCAAAAGATCCCACGGCCAAAGGATCAAACCTTGGCAATTTGAATTACCAAATATTTCCCATGACTTACCGGTGATTTCTACCATATTTGGGTTTACGTTGGTAATTCAATGGTAAAGTAGTTCCCCAAAATGATAATACTAATTTCATTTTATCTTGGTAATTTACATTTACCCAAGATGGTGGTTTACTTTTCACCATATGACTAAATTATCATATTCAAGGAAATATTCTGACTATATTCTATTTAAATTAAATAAACAAAATGTGTCAGTTTCCAACTTTTATTATTTTATATATATACAACAAAACTTGATGATAATAAAACTCTTGTTCTTGCAATTTCAAATTGTCCCTTACTGGTTCTTTCCACAACTAATCTCCCAAAGGGAACATCATAATTATATACTCTCACTAACTATAACAAAACAAGTCAACTTATGGTTAACGCTTTTCTACTTGCTAACAATTTTACTATAAACTACAACATGATTCTTGGACTGTGTCTAGAAGAGTAAAGGCACTAAAACATACTTGAATACCCATGAACAAGGGCATTTAAGTGACACCTACAAAGTACAATGTACTGTGCTACACTTGGGGTACCTTTTTGACAACAACACTCTGTCTGTGCAGACAATAAAAGTCAGCATCATCTTTCAAGATTATGTGTTTACTTAATAGAAGTTCCTTGGCTAACAACATCATCAACTCAGACTTGTCTTTTGACTTTATGTTCTTCATTTTGAACTCTCTACAAGCAGGCATTAGGTGAAGGTCTTTCTTCACCTCCTTTGTGTAGCCCTTGTTAAAATAAGCTAATACAATTGTCTCTGCCGTTGTTAATGGTACTGAGGAAGCTTGTTCACCTCCTGCAAAAAAAGCCACAAAATTAAAAAGCATGTACTATATACGGGAACTTAAAAAACTCATGCAACCATGCAATGGCAATTCAAAACTCCCATTAAAAATTTGAAATGCTATATTGCATCATTTGTTTCTTTAACTAATAGAGGAACAAGTACTAAGTGCCAAAAAGTGGTTGCAAGAAGTTAAGAGTGAATGACCAGCCCACGCCTATGCCCATTAAAATCTGAAATTTAATTGTCATTTGACCGATGACCAACAGTTATTTGCAGGCTTGACAGAGAGAAATCAAATTAATTGGAGATTTTAAATGTTAGCTGTGAAGTAAATTGGTCTAAAAATCAGAACTGAAAACTGCTTGCTACATACTCATCATGTTACCTGGTAACTTAATGACTGTGTCTCCACAATCATTGCTCTTCTCCTCTGTATCTTTTGGCCTCTGTGAGTAATTGTACTCATCGTCCTCATAACTGCCATTGTCAGATAAACTTCCCTTCTCTTTATCCTGTTGGCTTTGTGAGGGTTTACTTTCTTCATCAGTAGAACTTTTTTCCTGTATATAGAAGTAAATATTGCACCAAATGAATTTTGGGTTAAAAGAAATTAACAAAAACTGAATTAACTGGCATGCCAGCCTGTATAGAAGGCTTTTGTACACTGCAATGAATTTGTCTAGCAAAACTTCGATGGAAAATAAATACCTAATAATATTTTATTTTTAGCATGAACAGTGTTTACTGAGATGTCATTGCAAAAAAAATCAACTTTCAGATAATTCTTTGATTCTTTGGGAGCGAAGTATTTGTGAGGTCTGAGATTAAAAATGCAATCTTGGATTCTACCAAAGTAATGTACCCTTATTTCTGTGCACACCTGTGCTGACATACCTCATAATTATATCCTTCCCTTACCATCCTTCGTCTTTCATCAAGTATTGATCTGATGTGCCGCCTTAGTTCCTCTAAAAGAAATGATCATAAAGTAAGATATAATAGTAGGCCCTTTGCATAAACTGGCCACATGACCAATTATCACTAAACTTTGTTGCCGGAGCTATTTTCCTGCTTGTCCTTTTTTTTTGGTTTGTGGCAACCGTTGTCAGTGCAATATTGTGCTACAGGCCCTTTAAGGTCAACAACATGTGTATCCATTTCAAATAATTACAGAGTTCCAGGAGCAGGATAAGAACTAATTCCCACCTTCATCATAACCAACTTCAGCCTTCAGAAGTACTTGGCATTCTTTTGTTAGTTCTTCAAATTGCTTTTGGGCACATGGGTTACCCCGTAATATAGGTATACTGTTTCCTGGAAATGCAGTTACCGTTTTCCTGTGAACTTGTTTCTGTCTATAAGCAAATAAGATAATTAACTACCTTGATACATTGCTATACCCACTTCTTGTCTCATTCGTACAGGTATTACTGAATTAAAAATTTGACTTGGTTCACAACTGTGTGGCTTGATAGCTGAACTGGTAGAGTGTTTGCACCAGTATTTTGCAAAAGCCATGGTTTCAAGTCCAATTTAAGCCTGGCAATTAGCCAATTTCATACCGTGAGCTCTGGGTATGAGTCCCTCAAATTTGATGATGGTAACACAAAACTCATATACCGGTAGTCAGAATATACCATATGCCCAGTCCTCACCATATGAAATTGGCTAATTCTTTTTCAGGGCTTTGTCATATGTCATTTACTAAGGTGAATTTCTTCTCAGTTCTATTAGAAGTGAAAGAGTTTAGTGACATTTCTGTTCCAGTGCTCTAAATGACACTAGAAAATAAGTTAATAGTAATCAAAATAAGTCTTACCTTCGAAGTAAGTCCTGTTTCTGTTCAGGGGAGAGGACGATAGATTTTTTTCTACTTCTCTGTAGTCTTGGCATTTTTGGTGTTGACTCATCACCTGAAAGAAATTTGACGTTTTTATTTAATTGGGTTTTAAATAATTACTCTTTGCTTGTTCAGTAACATCTGCCAACTTTGTATTAAAAACATACCCACTAATTCCTGGAGTTTTCTCCTGATCATTTTTTTGTCTCCAACTGTCACAACCTTGCAGCAATTTAGTTCCGCATCTGATAATCCTTCTTTCAGACACATCCCATCAATCTTTTGTTCTACAAGGTCAAAAATAAAGTGTGTTGAAAAACTGCTTTCGGGGAAAATGGTGCAAATTTGTGCATAAAAAGAGAAAGATATATTGAATCTGTCAAATTTACACAACGAAGATATTCGGTAAGATTTCCGCACAGGTCACTACTTCATTATGCATGCTGTAGATATACTATTTCTTTCCTCCAAAATATGTAAAGTTTGCGCGTACAATGCCCAAGACAATACCGCTACAGCATGCATAATGAAGTAGGGACCTGTGCGGAAATCTTACCAGATATTCCAACATAAAAAAAGATTTAAGTTCAATCCAACGTTCTATTTTATTCCTTAAATTCTCGATTCACACTTTCCCGAAAATTCTTATATTGGCGGAATTTTCTCTCAATCACAGTAAAAAAGCTGTACAGTTCGCGTTGGGTACAAGCAAAAAAATGTATGTGATGTGTTTTGACTTTTATTGCGATGTAGTTTAATATATATTGAAATGAATATTGACATGTTTTTCTAGAAAGTTAATTTCCTCATTAGCTTTGGTTTGAGTGGTCAGAACTATCATACACGCAAGATCGACTTCATTTAACAGTGACGACAAAAAGATTTCGGCTTACCTCGAAAACCAATCTTAAAACCTCCTAACCCTTGGCTGTCTAACCACTGCAAAACGTCATCTGTGTCCCATTCTAAAGAAATTTTGGCAAAAGCGAATCAGGTAAGACAACCACAGGCCTCGTAGCTCAAATTAAACTTGGAAACAGACATTTCCTGGAGGGGAAAACATCGTGTTGTACACAAAATCAACACTGACCTTACCATAGTTAAAAGCTTTGAAACTAACTGCTAATAAAGTAACGAGATTTTACCTTCCAAATCTTGGTCTAAAGTACTTGCACTCTTTGGTGATGAACAAGAAGATTTTGCGCTGTTTTGCCCGCTGGAAGCCATCTTGTCTTCCCCGAAACCGAAAGCCACAAAGCGCGCCAAAACACGGCGCGGTGCGGAGGGAAAGATGGGATTTCTGCCGAGAGCCAATCAACGCCTTCGATACTTACGCGCCATTTTGACAGCTCTATTCGTACATGCAGTGTGTTTATTAATAAGAGGACAATACTTTGGTGCGTGGAGATATTATTCCCTATATATATAATCACAGTAAGGCTAACCAAAATCAAAACTCAAACCATTTTTAGTACTTCTCACCTTCAAGCAGCCATCCTTCACAATTCTCAATTTCTTCATCTGAATCTTGATCAGTCGACACAATCTCCGTGTCATATCCATCATTCCATTCGCGGACGGAAAGGAAAATGTCGGCATCCCAGTGGACAGTACTCATATCTTTCACTTCTATTGGGTTTTCGGAACCAGCTCCCATGACAAAAAGTCGACATTTATCTTCTAAAACGCTTGCAATTTCGCTTAGTTCATTTCTCAACCTGTGCAGTTCCTCTTCCACGAAAATGCATTTTGAGTCTTTAAAATGTTCCATTGCTCTTTCTATGACCATGGATCGAAATTTTGACAGCGAAACTGGCCACGTCTGAAACTCAACTTTTAGCCCGTCAAAATGAATACAGAGCAGATGAACTCTAACCCACAGGCGCATTTTGACGACTCAGTCGACAATCAAACGCGAGTCAAACGCCCGGTCAAACGTCGACCAAGTGACAAAAAAGAGGGCTCGATCTGGGGACGAGAATGCTGATGTGCTGCCGTCGGTTCCTTCGTTTGTGAACCCGTGCTGTTTTGGGACAAAGAATTTGTTGTAATATGATCGATTTTCATGCCATCGAGAGCTTTACGAGTTTTATATGCCTGCAGCAACCTCGTGTCGATGTGACGCCCGCGATTATCGGCACGCCCATTGCTACTGTATCGTATACAATTGTAGCGGAAAAGCCGTTTCTCGCTCAACTTATCAGTATCACCGCAAAGCAGATGAAGAATTGCACATTCATAGAAACAACGAACAGTTGGAAGCGAGGAGTGACGAAGGAAGTGGAGAAGGGCCTCAAATCACAGGTAAATGCACGAAGCTATGCATAATTAATGATAAACGACCTGGTACCACAAAGTTAATGCTGTGTGGGGCTCAGTTTCTCACTAATTCAGTCACTTGCCTTGCGTAAACAAAATATAAGAAATTTGATCAGTGAAGTAATTGCAACATGATGCAATCTTGGCTACCCCAGGAACTGTGTTTGTGATGTCGTGTGTTTCTTGTCACCATGATGCTGTTAAGCAGACATCGAGTTGACAAATTTAAGGGAATTCTTGTGAATGTGCTAGCAGTTTTAACAGCTACAACCAGTTCTCACTTTTGTTCCCAAACAGGTAATGAGGATGTTATGGATGGCATACAACTTTCCTGTAATGATAATGATGATGACATTGATGACAATGATGATGATGATGATGGTGATGGTGATAATGATGATGATAATGATGATGATAATGATGATGATAATGATTATGGTGGTAGTAATACTGCTGGTAATAATGAAGATCCCCATAGTGTGTTTCAATGCCCTTCTCCAGAATTTTGTGACGAAGAGACACAGACAAGTGAAGCGGAATTGGATGAAAAAATTGTCAAGGCCATACTTAATGCATTACCCTTAAAGCAACAACAAGGAGATTCTATAAAGTCATTTGAGGATTGGCTGAAATGGGCCAAAGACTTTGTTATAACTGATCAGGAAATGAAGGACAGATGGCCAACTTCTTGGTCAGAAACTCAGGACATTCTGAAAAAGGTTGGTTATGAATCACCTAAGAACTATTTCATCTGTATGAGTGACCAACATCCGAGAGAGTGGGACATAATGACATCGTCTTTTGATAAGTGTAGGCACTGTGGAGAACCTGGTTCTATTTATTTCTATTACCTGGGGCTTTCCAACAAAGTGAAAAGGTGGTATGGAAATCTAGTTACATGCAGTGCCATGCTTGATCACTGGAGACAGAAGGAACACTGGTTTAACAATTATGAAAGAGGTGAAACTCAGGGTTGGCCAATCAAAAAAGAGCTGTGGGATGGCTCACGCTTTTCCGAGTACTCATGGTTTTTTGACAGGGACATTGAATGGCTACTGCCTGCTATTTGTCCACACTGCAAAGAGTTAAAACAGACAACAGTAATTTCTGCACCAGAAATTGCTTCTCATGATGTTCTTGAAGATGGCACAGTTGACATTATTTGCTCTAATTGTCGAATTGTGTTTAATCATGTACCCAAGTATGCACATGGAGATCCTAGAAACATTGTTTACATTGCACACTGGGATGGTTTCAGTCCCTTTGGAACATCTGGGGGTCATAGCACTGGAGTAATTGATGTGAAAATTGCAAACATGTCTAAAGACAAACGAAATCATGCTGACCAAGTATTTGTAGTGGGATTTGTGCCCTGTTTCAAAACCCCAGATGAAACCCCTGAGTTCCTAGAATCTTTTCTGACACCCTTGATTGATGAAATTGTGGATGGCTTCATTGAGGGAATTGAAGTTGATTATGCTGCTGACTTTCCTGACTTTGAAATACAGAGTGGAATAGCAGTCATTCGCCATCTTATATTGCTCTGGACTGGTGACCACCCAGGACAGAGTGAGGTAACAAAAGTAAAACGTACTGGGAAGAAATCTTGCCGTCGATGTCATGTCTCTGGTACACCGCTGGAACCAGGTTTACCTCATTATTACTATGGAAACTGTAGGTATCATGCAAGATACAAATGGGCAAGTAGAACCATGGATGAGTCAATTCCTGTTATGAAGAAAGCAGATGAAGAAGTGGGAGCAGCTTGGAATAGAGTCTCAAGAGACAGTGGATTTACTGGTCTAAGCAAACTTGTTACTCTTTATAAGCTGTATGGGTTTGATATACTGTTAGACACTGTCATTGATTTGATGCACAACTTACCAATGAATCCAGTCAAGAAGCACTTGCGGCGCTTACTTGATACTGGAAATGTAAACAAAGACCTCATTGAATCAAGACTCTCCAACTTTCCATGGACTCCAGAAATGAGGGCCTCTCGGTACCCAAGTGGAATAACAGCACGACTTGGATACTGGAAAGCAGAAGACTATCAAAAGTTCTGTTTTCCAGCCTCTGAAGTTATTCTGTATGACCAAATGCCTGCTAATGAATTTCAGTGTTGGAAACTACTTGTGCAGATGGTTACCATGGTTTATAATTGTTGTCGTACTCATGGCTGGACTTTAAAGGATATCGAACTGTTCAGTAAACTAGCCTGGCGTCACAACATTATGGTGGAGGAGACATTTGGTTTGGCTGCTTGTGTCATTACAGAGCACAATTTGATTCATGTTGCTGAAGATATTTACCGCTTCTCTTCACCAGATAATTACTGGGTTTTTGACCTAGAAAGAGCTGTTAAACGGTATGTTAACCAATCAACAAATCACCGCAACATCGAGAAGACTTACAGTGACAATGAAATGATGAGAGAAGTCCTTCAGAATTTGGATATCGCCAAAAATAGGGAAAAGGACACACCCATTTTAACACAGAGGGAAATTGATTCTGCCCTAAAGTTAAAACAAGTTTCCTCATTAGTCAAAGGTGACTATCTAATTGTACATGCATGTGACAATCTTGTTCATCTCCAAGGTGGAATACTAACTGGTAGCCAGAACAAAGGCTTTAAAGAGATTTCTGAATCTCAACGACAAGAAATATTCCAGGACATTTCTTCTCGTGGGGCACAGATTGAATTTCACACTCTACCATCAGCCACTAAAAGATGTAAGAGCTTTCTAAAGCCTTCAAAGGAACCTGGTGTCCCTAACATGCTATACAGAAAAGGAGAAAATGCAATGCTGCGAGTTAACAATGAGGAAAGAACAGGTAGAATAAGTGACTTTCATTCAATGATGATTCAGAGTGCCGATGCTGCAGAAAGTGTGCATTTGTTTGTGGAAGTTCAGTTGTACCAGCATGCAACAGATGACATTGGTGAGAAAAGATATCACCCTGGTAGCCAAAGCCAATGTCTTTGTTTGTCCCAAACTGTTCAAATGGTGAATAGTATTGATGTTTTGCGAAAAGTAATACTCTACCCGTGGCCAGACCAATCCATTCCTCATCATTTTGTCTTAATAGACTTTGACATGCCTTCTTTACCATCTCATAAAACATTTGTGGTTGTTCCTTTTTACCCAAAGAAACAAGACATGGTACTCATTCTTGGTGAAAATGATGCTCAGTGGATAGCCAGAATTATTTCTGTTCAAGAAGATGATAAGACAGTTGGACTTCATTTCTTAAAGGAACATCCAAGATGGCCAGGGGGAAACAAATTCATTAAGGAAACTTCCACTATCCATATTGTACACTGGGACTGCATAATAAAGAAACTTCAGGGAAGCTGGATGTCAAATGGAATGTGGGAATTACAGGACACACTTTGAATTCCAAGTTACCACACATCTTTCATTACTGGTAAACAGCTTCAAAAAGACAATTCTGAAGCATGAATTGGAACATTATAATTGTGAGCTCAAGTTTAATGTGATACAAAGCCAGCATAATTCTTTGCATCAAAGTAGCAATCCTTAATTAAAAAGCATGCAACATCTTTGTGGTTTAATTTCTTACAAATCAGACTTTGAAGATTGAAAATTTTTCCAGTTTCCGTTGTCTGATTACAAAGCTTGAATATTGGTTTTGCATCTGATTAATCAAAAGAACAGATTGGCTTGTTCAATGGAAATAAGCTACCCCTGTGCTTTGTTTTATTACCATTTCATTTCATTTAATTAAACTGGGAATAATCTGGCATTTGTGTAACACCAGCATTGAGGCATTCCCAAGTTCTTCAAAAATGAATACTCTGTATACCAAGTTCATCCTAAATTTGGGATTTTAATGTCTGTCATTGAACTGTGATTATTCTGGCATTTTTTTAAGTCCAATGTTAACAATACAAGGTTTTTCCCAAATCAAATACTCTGCATACCAAGTTGTAAACTGTCAGCTGTTACTTGGCTTTATTAACAGTAGTTTTCCCAACTAAGTTATGTAATACCCCCACAAATTAAATCCAACTGGGAATTCTGACATATCATTTTCTAACACCAACATTTCCCAAGTTTTCCTCAAATTAACTCTCATCCCAAATTTGGGATTTTAAGTCTGTTGCCTGGCTTTTTAAAAGTTGTAGTTTTCCCAACATTTTCCCAAATGAGTGGGTTACCTCCCTTATCAAATCAGACTGGGAATTCTGACATTTTTTTAACACCAGCATTACCAAGGTTTTCCCAAATTAAAATTCTCCATACCTAGTTTATCCCAAGCTTGTGATTTTACTGTTTGTTGCTTTGTATGTTTTTACCAATGCACTTTCCATGGTAATACCAAATTAAAGTTGAACTTGGCACTTAAAATACTGTTTACCAAGGTTTTACCAATTTACAAAAACATTAAACTTGGGAAGTTACCTTTACCAAGTTGCCTTCTTGCAATGTCCAGTTTTAGTTTTCCCTAATTTTGGTAAATTGTTGGTTTTATATTGGTAATTTTGAGTTACCATTTAGTTACCAATTTTGGGAATTTAGGATTTTTTCCTGTGATACATACGCGGCTTCACTTGACGTTGATTCCTCGGGTTTTGTCCAGTTCTAGTCTTTGTTTGCCGTTCAACAGAATACTCAAGGTATTGTTTTCCTTCACTATCTGATTTAACAACGACGTCTCCCCATCGCAGTTCTCTCTGTTCTTTGCATCCACGCAAACCGAAATGCAGCATGTTGTTCAACCAAACAGTGTTTACAAGAGCCTGTGGAGAGCTCAATCCAAACACCTTCTCGTTATAAAGAATATCGATCTCTTCGTCGCTTAAAGCTGTGGTTGCTTTGGGTTTATTCCCCTTTCCTTGTCGCTTCAGTTCTTTCTGTTTTGCTTTAAGGGCATCTCGTGTCTTTTGAAAATCGTTGTCTTTGATAATAGATTTCCCATAACCGGTGCGACGTAGGTGGCGCTCAACACTCGACAAAATTCCTCTAAGTGAAGATGGTTCGTAGTCTTCGCCTTTTTTTGTTCTTGCAGCGAATACGAATTTGCTTAGGTAGTTGTTAAGTTCAACTGCTGGAATCTCTTCAATGCTTCTCCTCTCGCCGTGTTCTGTTAGAAACTGCTTGACAAAATTTATGTCGTACAGTGTCTTTCTC
The DNA here is from genome assembly GCA_949710005.1 of Ricordea florida. NCBI lineage: Eukaryota > Metazoa > Cnidaria > Anthozoa > Corallimorpharia > Ricordeidae > Ricordea > Ricordea florida. The sequence goes on along the minus strand of OX453274.1, from coordinate 23,727,187 downwards.
TTTGTGTTGGCATTTTCCTCCGTTTCGATCAAATTATCAACTTCGCTATCTGTCATTGGAACAAACCTTCCAATAATCCTTTCGTTTTGCTCGTCGTCGAAAATATTTATATCGAAATTTGGTAGTTGATTTGAAAATGGCATCTTGTTTTTCAAGACGACTGATTTGTGAATGAAAAGGTAAACGCGCGCGATGCTGTGATGGTAATTTCCTATTGGCTGAGCCTGAAGTAGTCATGACAACCGTGATATCTTCACATGTGAAAGATAAAAATTGTATCTTCACTGGATACCAAATTTTCGTCACTGGAAAAATCCTGGTATTTCATCGGTGTCTATATAATAAATCGTTTTATCCAAGTGACTGTACTGAATTCGCAGTGAGCATTGAGTAATTTATAATTTTTTGCAAGGAAAAGTCTTGCTGAGAGTGTGATTTGTGTCGTGTAACGGTGTTGCAATGATCCTTGGTTCCATTTGCCAGAATTTGATGATTGAAACAGTAGAATGTAGCCACCCTTTCACTCCCAGAAGTAATCAACACAGAACTTTTCCTTTCCATAACACTACACTGTAAAGCAAACTGACTATGAGAACTGCACAAAACAATCACTTCATAGGTAGGAGTTGACCTAATGCGAAATTCTCAAACGTTATTTGCAACAAAATGTATGGTACTCACTTGAGAGAATTGCTATTCAAATCTTTGAAGTGAAAGTGTTAACTTATATTATAACTAGACGCATGACTGCGTGAACTCGGGCTCTCTTTCAACATCTTGCTATGTAGAAGTCGAACGCTACAGAAGTCGTCTTTAAAATCGCAAAGTTATTTGACACCAGATTTGTTGGCCCTGCATCAGGTGACGTCAGAAACATATATAATATCTATAACAACATATATAATATGGCCCTTCCTTTATTTTCTTCTTAAACATTTCAATACATGATTCCACATTTTTATTCTTATTGTTTTAGTATTTTTATTTGCGTTTCCCAAGCATTTCTTGTTTTTTAGCTGCATCAATTGTGTTGTATTTTTCTGTATGTTTAATTTGTCTAACAAATCTTTTTTTTAGCTGCATCCATTGTTTTTTATTTTTCTGCAATTTTGTTTAACAGCCTGTCTTTCTTAAGTGCATCCATTGCTTTGTATTTTTGTGCTCGTTTCTTTTGCAGTTCTTTTTTATTTGTAGAATCTTTTGCTTGTTTTCTTTCCAATAATATTCTCTTCCTTGATGGTTCCATGCCTTTATAATTCTGTTTCTGCCTTTCATTTTTCATTATCCTTTTTCGTTCATTCTTGTCATCAGATTTGGTTGAACATGACACAAACTATATTTGGTAATGCTCTACTGAATGATATGTTTTTGAACATTTCTAATAGCCTTAACTAGACAAGCAATACCATTTATGTTTTTAGTATATTGAATGGGAGTCATTTGATTTTCATCATAGACCAAAAGGGAATATACATATTTTGATTTTTGTATGGATTTTGAAATACAGCAAACACAAAAAGATGCAAACCACATAAAAAACCCTGTGCATTCACTATTATTCTTTATAATATTTTGGAGAACAGATTTGCTTTGCACTGACTCAAACAATATTCCTTCAATGATATCACTTTTAAGGTCAAAAGTTACTTCAACTCCACAAAAATCAACACTTTTGGGCAAATTTTTATTGGATGGTGAATTTATATCTTAAGATAAACTATCACATAATCTTTTGCCATTATCGACAATAGAAGATTATGTTTTTGAAGTCCAATAAGCACAGGATTTCATTATACAATAGCAAAGTGAAGAAATAGCTTCAGTTGTACTTTACTTAAACTTCATGGTTTCACAAACACAAGTCTGAACAAGTATGTCATTTTCAGCTTCATTAATTATTAGTCCTTTTACCTCAAACATAACATTGTTGTGTATACTCTGAAAATAATGCACTAAGTCACTAAGAGACAATACTTCAAGCAGCACACATGTGCCTTGGGCATGGCTTCTACCATATGAATCCTTAGCATGGGAATCAAATATTTTAAACCACACATTACCATTACAATAGATAGCAACTGCAGTACGCTCTACTGTCAATACAAAACTAGTGTAATTTTCAGCCAAAAGAAGTACAGTATTGACATCCCTCTATGGTAGCTTCTTGATGAATAGTACCAGTGTAGCTTTCACTGTACTGAAGTTGATAGTCAGTCTCGAACACATTTAGCATTGATGGTAGTTCTAACTGCATTAAAAAGGATTGCCCGGCAAACTGAGACAAACCTGAATACAACTGATTTCCAATATTCATTATTTCCATGAGGTCATTAGCTGAATGTATTCCTTGTTTGCTATTGTAGATCAAAGAGCATAAACGCATTGCAACACATTTTTGTCCAGAATTCTGTCCAAATACTAGCTCATTTCATTGGCTTTAAGGGGCTGATATTGTTTTTCTTCGGTCAATATACATTGGAGTAGGACCAGGGTTCTTCTCTATGTCTGCACTCAGTTACAATTGACAAAAAATTGATATATGGGTCTAATTTTTGTACCGGCAGATCAAATTATTACAGGTAAACAATTATAAATACCGATTTGCTCGAAATGTAAGCTTCATCAACCCTTGATGAACCCTGCTAGCGCAATTAAACAAAAGCTTCTTTTCATGTTGTGTAATTTTATTTAAGCTCGTTACCTTTGTACTACGTACATTCATGTTTTATAAGTTTTCTAACCTTCACATAACAGTTAAGCTTGGAAGACCTCGGTATTCTCGCGCAGATACGTTTGAAGACAAACTCCTTCAGCTTTCTGCTTTTGTTTCTCAGACACTTCAAAATTTGAACTGGCAATCTGCTGGGTTCTCGATCACGTTTACCCACACGACGATTTCTACGTAAGCTAACAGGAGATAGCTGATTTAATAAAGCAGTCATAGCATGGTTCACGATAAAAGGTTCACTCGTAAAGGTTCGCTCGTAATCTGTATGCGCACCATACAGATTCTACGCATGCGCCGTAAGCTCGACGGCGATTTGTGACTGAACGCAAAAAAAAAAACGAAGCCGAATTTATACCTCGGGGCGTTTCCTTTGGAAAGCCCGAGTAAATAGTTCTCTCAAACTTTCCACGATGCGCACTTTTCTCTGAAGGGATATTTATGGAAGGAAATTTTCTGGGTTTTGGCACATGCCAACAATTGTTTATTTTCTCTTCCAGTGTCACAGCGGTGTGAAAAGATATCTATAACTCAGGTTCTATTCAGCAGAATTTGATGCTTGAAATGGTAAAATACTTTACTTTAGCCGCTACAAATGTCACAAAAGGAAAAGAATGACAGAATTCTATTAACCCTCACAATAACCCAGTAAGAGCCATAATTCGCAACCCGTCTGTGCAAAATGCAGACAGCAGACTGGGTACAAAATGCAGACTGCAGACTGGGTACAAAATGCTGGCAGAGGATCTTTTCTGTCTACATCGATCTTACACG
>OX453274.1:23671188-23721188 GCA_949710005.1 Ricordea florida | reverse complement strand
TATTGACACCGTAACATCATTATGTTCAGGTACATTAGTCATATTGACAACTTTTTCTAGTACCTCACAGTCATCAAGAGTATTCATCATGTCTTTCTTTTATTAAGCACCTACAACTCCGTGCAAAGAGGAAACCAACATTTACGATCGCTTGTACAATAATAATAGTGATTGCGTACACAATACCAAATAGTGCTTTACAAGTATTGAACGCAATAAAACCCAGTCACAGAAACAGGATATCCAAGTTGCTTCTGTCAGTATCCGTATCTAATTCGCTATTGTTAGCGCCACCTTCGAAGTTATGTTCACGAACATCCCTGACTTTTTTCAGCAAGCGATGTGTTCGTCTCAGCATCATTTTTTTTTATTTATAACCACAGACATTACAATACATTACAAGACAAAAGATAAAAGTACAAGAAGAAATAAGTACAAGAAAGAAAATAAGATGGAGAACAGGTTCCCTTATCTAAAGTAATAGAGTTAATATCTACAATGGTCCGTGATGTGGCTGCTGTTTTGGTTTTGTTGTTATATCCGTTTTTGATATTTTATTTATTGTATTGTTAAGCGTTACAACTTTATCTGTTTCTTAGATTTGTGCTTCTCTATTTGAAGTTTACTTGCAAGGATGGCTACGAAAACTTCCCAGTAGTACTCTTCTTCTTTTCTAGAGTCAGTGTAAATATAGTGTTTTGCAATAATCAAGCAGAGGTTTAAACCAAGTCGGCGAGAGAAGTCATTGGTAACACCATATATTATCATGTTTTCATCAAGAGTTATTGGCTCAGAGTTCTTGGAAATCCACCAGTTAGTAAACTGAGATCAAAAGTTCTTAACTTTCAAACAGGTTACGAAAAGGTGAGTTAGTGTTTGTCTTTCAGAGAATAGGTAACATTTGTCGGTTTCTTTAAGTGCGTCTCTAAAAAGTGTTGCGTTGGTTGGCAGAATGTGATGAATAATTTTAAATTGGAAGATGGCAAGTCTGATGTCCTTCGTGACTTTGAAAGGAAGGCTATAAATGAGATGTATTGTTTTCTCATTCAAATTTGCTTTTACCATCCTTTTTTCAGCAGTAAGCGTTACAAAGTTATTTTTAACCAGGAATTGTGTTGCTGATTTGCAAGAAAGCTTATTTAAAGTTAATCTATCGTTATCTTTGACATCCAGAGGCGCCTGGATATTTCGTTTTAAGATATTGATCCATTCTCTCGGGATTGAGTGGCATAAGCCATGATACATAAGAAAGTTAGCTTTGATTTTAAATCTAGAGCAGAACTCAGGGAAAAGTAAAAAGGCATTGTTTTGGAAAATGTCTGATTCTAATTACTCCAGCTTCGTGCCTTTTTTTGTAATAGACAGAAAAACCTCCGATTTTAATGAAGCGATTGTTCCAGATGATTTCATTCAAAACTTGCTCTTTGGTATTAGGAGAGCTGCAATTTATTTTCCCCCAGGCGTAGAGAGCTTCCTTGTAAAAGGCGAATGGTATTTTAAAATTAAGTGCTTTTAAGTCAAAATTGCATTGAAGTAAGAATAAACCTCCGACATCCCTTAGGTAGCTCAAAGGTATGTGGCTCCAACTTGAAGTTTCATTACTGTCATTAAGTCTTTTTATCCAAGAAACTTTAAGTACATCGTTGATTATTTCGAAATCAGGCATATTCAGTCCGCTTTTTTCTTTCGGACCGATCATAGTCTTTTGCTTTATTTTAGGTTTTTTGTTCCACACAATTTGGGTAATTTCTTGATTTACCATCGTGATAAATTTCGACGGAAAAGTGAGCACTGATGTGTTATATACAAGTTTAGAGATCGCGAGAGATTTTAAAATCGTTATACGGCCATACAAAGTGAGGTTTCTAGGGTACCATAAGTTAAGAAGGCTTTTCATTGATTTCAGCTTTTGTTCGAAGTTTTTCTGATATGCAACATCATCATCGTGTGAAAAATGAATACCTAAAGCGAGTACTGAGTTGGAAGGCCAAGCTATTCCGAGGGGTTCTGCTGTATTGTTTCTGTTCGCACCTAACCACAATCCTTCAGTTTTGCTTTTGTTAATTTCTAGACCTGAGCATTCCTGAAAGTTTAACAATAATTGGAAAAAATTAGTTGCAGATTTTAAGTCAGAAGCAAAGGCAGTTGTGTCGTCGGCATATTGAGAAAGTCTACATTCTTTGTTATGTATATTAATTCCTTGAATAGATTTATCATTTCTACTAGCAGTGGCTAGAATTTCAGCACATAGAACAAATAAAATACCTGAGAGTGGACAGCCCTGACGAACGCCCCTCTCAGGTTTGAAAAACTCAGACGCATAACCATTGTTGGTGAAGCAACTTGAGCAATCCGTGTAAAAGGTTTTTATCCACTTTTGAATGCTTGGACCGAAGTTAAAAACTTGTAAGGTCATTCGACAGTGTCAAAGGCTTTCTTGAAATCAATGAATATTGCCATCCCAGGGATGTCTTCTAGTTCAGTTACCTGAATGATATCCATAATGAGTCTAATGTTTTGACCAATATAACGCTCTTTTACGTAGCCGGTCTGATCGTCATTGATTATTCTGGGAAGAACTTTGGAAATCCTATGAGCTATGGCTTTAGTTGCAATTTTGTAATCAACATTAAGTAGTGTTAGCGGTCTCCAATTATCAAGGTATGATTTATCCTTTCGTTTTTTGGGTATTACTTTGACAATTCCTTGCTTTTGCGTTATATTTAAATGCTGATGTTCGAACCCGTAATTTAGACTTTGTACCAACTCTTCACCCAGCATCGGCCAGAAATGTAAATAGAACTCTACTGAGAGTCAGTCGGTTCCAGGACATTTGTCCTTGGCGCACTGCTCTAAAATATGAAGGCATTCTTCGTTAGTGAGTGGGTGCTCTAGTTCATTTTTTTCAGTTTTATCTAACTTAGCAAGATTAGGTTCCTCAAAGAAAAGTGTGTACTGCGAAGTGTTGCTCGGCGCTGCAGTATAGAGATTTTTATAGAACATCTTTCCTTGTTCTAGGATTGCATTCGGAGAAGTGATTTTTCTATCATCATTTGTCTTCAGTTTGGAAATATGCGTCTTAAAGATGCTGTCTTTTTCTAAATTTAAGAAATACTTAGTGTTCTTTTCACCTCTCACGTCTTTCACGTCTCAGCATCATAGTTTGTTGTTCAATCGGCTGTCACAGTTTTGGCAACTAACATATGGCTTATTCGTCATCTCATGAGAACTGGTATGAACTCTGCACATTTGGCTAGCTTTCAAGTTGAAGAATTCGTGGATCGACAACCTATTCCGACAACGCTCGACATCATTTAGTGTGGGCCTATCACGGACGGCGCGTGCCTTTCTATTTTTGCAAAATGTTCTGAACGAAACACAGCATTCTGTAAATTATGTTGTTTACGAAGAGCAAGCACATGATTTCGCCTTCTCATCCTCAGTTTCCGCGGTCCACGCAAGGAACGCCTGGTACCATGACACCCATTTCGGCGACCAAAAAAAGAACAGAGGGTATTTTAAGGCTCGTGCTTTCCTACGGAAGCCAGAGTAATAAACCAAGAATAGTCAATATTTTATTGATAACAACGATTCATCTTGAATTTCCATTAAAGCATCACCTTCGAAATACATATGACAAGTTATCTGGCCAGAACCGGTCTTATTTCTATGGATGTTAATCTTAATACCGTCATTTCCATTCACCAATGACCAGCCCGAACCATGAATATTATTATCAGAATAAGATCTCAGATCAACCCATAGCGCAAATTTCTCCGAATAAAAATCAGTTTCGCTTAAATTATCGGAATCATACCGATGTTAAATACAACGCCAGAAGTCTGTTTGAATCATACCCTTGGAATACAATCGGTTTGGGACTCCATCAATCTCAACAAAAACTGACGCTATATCAGGATTCAAAAGTTTTTCGGAGTTTCTTAATCCATTATAAGTATCATCCACGAACAAACATAATATTCCAATGGCGCATCTTCTTGGTATATCAATATGTTTAAAGATTATTCCATCTTTATCCAGGTTAATAATGGTAGGTTCATTTAGATAAATATTTTCATAAAAATGTCCTTTTCCATCTTTATAAACCTGCTGAACACCACTAGATAAGAAATCACTATGATTGGTACGGTATTCTAATTCAATATCACTTCATTGATAATTCGGTTTTTTAATAGAGTTATTATAATATGCTATATCGTTCACAGGTGCTAGAGTTAACTCGAATTTCAAATTATCTTTCCAAGCGTATGGATAAAACACTCCACCATCGTTGATCACTGGATCATCAACTGGAATGCAAAATTTTTTTCCATGGGTTTTAGATAACAAACCATCTTTGGATTGACTCGTATCTTTATTACCAGTGTTTGTTCGTAATCGTCGCATATTTTCGTTTGAAATCCCCTGGTATAATCGGTCACGTCTGTCTTTTTTGCTTACGAATAGGTCGTAAATAAATCATATCGATCTAAGTCCTGAAGTAATACACCACCAAAACTGACTTTCAATCGTTTGACGATGTTTCCACCGAGATTATTGACCATTGTAGCGGGGCTCCCACGCAGAGCCCCATACCCATGGAATATGGTCAACCTCTTTTCTTTTGGTTGTCACGTGACTGACCAAGCGTACGTACGCGTCTACAGATTGTGCGGGTAGGGTAGGGGAGACTATCAAAAGGAAGGGAGGGGTCTCTCAGGCGTGTCTTGGCAAATCCACATCTTTTATATTGGATATTCACAATATGGCCAATTGACAGCTGTCAAAACGGGATAGCCACTGACCAGCATCACATGACCAAATTGTGGCTCATGTGTTTGCTCATCGAGTTCTGGTAGCCCGCGTATTTTTGGCGGGAAATTGTGTTGACGACTGAAAAAAAAGTTATCAGTTCATTGCCTTTTTGAGACAATATTACTACTCTACACTGTTAAAGTTTTACTAAAGGATAAACGAAACAATTTCTATTGCTATTGTCAACAAATAATAGCGGAGAAAATATAATTTGCAGAACACAGGGTTCAGGTGAAGAGCAACGGGAAAGAGAGCGGAGGAGAGCAAGAATTAACTGGGGAAGAATGAACGAAGAAGATCGACAAAAAGGCGAGCTCGGGAAAGAGAAAGGCGACGAGTCCGGGCTCGAGAAAACCGACAAAATGTTAACGAAGAACGCCGAGAAGGGGAAAGACTTCCGGAGCCGTGTTGTGGAGAACAGACAAAATTGTAGCGATGAATGCCGAGAAGCGGAAAGACTCTGTGCTGTAGAAAACAGACAAAATTTTAGCGAAGAACGCCGAGATACCCTGCTAAAAGCCATGCAAGAGAGAAACCTCGGCTCGTAGGGTAAAGCAGAGAAGGTGTTTTGCTCATGATTATGAATTATAGGATTGAAGGAAACCCTGAAGTTCTTGAGTGCTTAATAATTTTACGATTTCATTTAATAACTCAATTTGAGTGGCATCCATAACTCAATTTAATTATAACATAACAAAAAGGAAAAACATTTACATTTATTTTGCTTCCATGCAGGCTATATACTGGAACTTAGATATCAAGCTAAATTAAGTAAAGAATGCTAGCGGAACTGTCTAAATGTGTTTTTATATAGATAGTTATATCTAAGCCCTTTTGCATACATTTTACCATACCTTGGAGTAAACATTTATTTTACCGAGGTGTTCGTTTTAACACGAAATTGACAAGAGTTTTGTCCTACATTTCCCAGTAGCGTGTACAAATCTTTAAATACATTTACGCAAAAAGAATGGTTAATTTCATCAGGAATAGAATACAGTACATTGATAATTTGTGTTTTTTGTAGAACATACTCCATGACTTTGTAGGTAGAAAGACCGTACTAATGGCAGACGAAAGTTTTGACAAAAATCATAGCGAGTTAACCGACCTCGACACTAAACTATAGTTAAAAACGTTTGTGAATTCCTTCGCAATATTTTGGAATGCTTTTACAGTTTAAAGTGAAATGAAAGTACTAAACGGGAGCCCCGCTTTTAGGCTTGGCTAAATCTATATATTATTGTTTTTATGACCAGATGCAGTTAAATCGAAGATCAGAAATACACTATTCGGAACGATAACCATATCCTCATTCAAACGAGGAATATCGATCTCTATTCTTTCTCCGGGACTACCAGTTGACGGATCAAATGTTAGCCGGTTTAGGGTGGTTTCTGCCTTTAGTACGTAAGAAGAACGAGAGGAATGATTCTGTTCCAAAGTTTCATTTACTGCGTAACTCATATAAAATTGAAAAATATATCAATTTGAATATGGTATTTGAAGCAGTTAATTAACTGCACGAAAAAATGGATTTACAACAACTGCAAAATCAATGCAAATATGAAGTAAATACCACATTTGAACAGATTTGTTTATATTTGCCCCGAGGCAAATTCCATCGTTGGATAATATTTGCACGCGAAGCAAAGATGGTAAATACCGCATTTACTCAATCTTTACAGTCCAAAGCAAATGGGAAGAAAAACTGCACATTTGCATCAGATTTAACATGAACTAAAAATGTGGTAAATAGATAAATCTGCTGCACCGAAACATGAATTTACAATTGTAGCAAACATTCCGCTGCACGTCGTTTTGATTACATTTACCCACAATGCAAACCCCAGTTTTGCATCACATTTGTAAGTAAAGCATAGGCGGTCAACACTTTGTATTTACCAAGTAGCAAATACTACGCAAACGTTATATTTGCACAGAAATTACATTTGAAGCAAAGATGGTGAAAAATATCGTTCACTACGTATTTGCGTGGAGTGGCAAATGTGACGAAAAAATCCACAGTTACAGGGGCAGTAAATGCTAGTAAAAAGCGTAAATTTATTGCCTGAAAGGATGAATTTACAGGGATGGCAAATACGATTTTTGCTTCGCTTTGATCCAGTCAAAATTCTTGCTCACCATTAATTTGCACGGGAAGCAAAATACTAAATTTACTTCTTCTTCACAAATCCAGTACAAAATACGTCGTGCACGAGAGTACTTGACTGGGAAAGGACAGTGTACGGCAAATAGAGGAGCTCATGTGCATGATGAGCATGTGGTAATATGAATGGTACCTTAGTCCAGTCTAGTAAATATATCATGCTAAGTCACAGTGGACTTTGCCAAAGGAGAAGGCTACATTGTAATCAAACAACTAGTTACTGTTCATTGTTCTTTCGTGTACTTTGAGCTAGTACCTACCATTACTTAGTACAAAAGCTAATTCAAATCTTGAATTTTGTGTGACAAGAACAGAGACATGACTGTTGCTAGTACGTCAATAAGTGTTGTTTCATAGGGCATAATTCTCAAGTTTCTTAAGATCATTTTTACCTTAAACTTGAATTTATCTTTATTTTTTACTAATTCGTTGAAATTTAGTAAAACTTTGTTATCTTGCTGACGTGCTTTCTACGTTTTGGAAAGAAAAATTGTTTGAATGGCTTACCCAATGTCACTCTTTTTTAGTGTAATGCAGTGTTTTATAAAGAAAATACAAAACAAGACTAATAAATGCGAGTGGAAAAATTTGGTGGTGACATTGCTCAAACCGATTTTTTAAAAACCGTCAACTAGTCGATCTGTACTCTGATTGATTGTATTTTCTATCACATGGTATAATTGAACTGATGTAAAATAGTGTTAATTCCAAATTCTCTTTGAAATAAAGTTTATGCTTTCAGGGGGGATCTTTATCCACCCCATGACTTGTGTTCATTATACACACTTTAGATTACCCTTCTTTCCTTTCTTATTGCCTTTGCAATTCCTCAGTTCATGGTCAAAATTTGTTAAGGGGTTACTTTTCCTTTAAAGTGGACTGATGCTCTGTCGGTTGCGGAGTGGAAGTTGGAAAATTGTTTAGTCAACTAGGTTGACATTGTCACGTCAAAAAGATGGCGTTTCGAACGTTCATTCCTCATCATAACGAATACTATCAGTATACCGAAAGCAAATGTGCAAAAACACTCGCAAATCTGGTTATTTGGAAGTAATGCAAACTTTGTCCAAAAGTAAATATTTGCACATGTTACATGAGTAAAACGTACGCTAAAGTTTTTGGATGTAGTTTGGGTAAACGTTGGAAAACAGTGATGCATACATATAAATTTGCAACATGTTTGCTTAGATTTTTGCAGAAAGCAAACATTATTTTTCCACAGAGAACAAATCTGGAGTGAATGTACACCGGATTTGTTGATTTGCGGAGGTATCAAATACGAAGCAAATATAAAGTAGATTTCAGGTTTACGTCGTATTTGCACGTAATTTCAACAGAATAAACATCTGTGTTTGCATCATAATTACTTCTGGTGAAAATTTTGGTCAAATTTAGAGGGCTAAATTTGCATCATATTTACTTCTGTTGCAAACCTGTTTAAATCCATTTTTTCGTGCAGTGTAAGTTATACGAACAACATTTAAGTTTGATTAATGAATGGTTAAGAAAAGCACGATGGTTGAATGTTTATATACCCGCCATGGATATTATACGCAAATTAGCAGAAACCGTTGGTCGAGTTGTTTTCAAGCCCCGGCCGGATAGATTTTAATTAGATTTTGCTTTTTCGGATTTTGATTTTGATTTTTCGGATTTTGATTTTGATTTTGATCAGGGTAATACAGACAACCGAGAAAATCTAAAGCAAAGATTCGTTTTTTAAATCGGCATCCTTAATATCCACGGCATTAAGCTCTTCTTTCAGTTAATTTAGTTATTCCAACAAGTTCATTATTTTTCGCGACTTGAAACTCAAAAGACTCGATTCTCGAGTTTCGCGACTCGCGAGTGACTGTCAACTTACATTTGTGCCGCACTGTATTTAGCCTACGCGTAGCCGCACCCTCTCCCCGAAGGGAAGTATCGTTTTCGTTGTTATAAGTTATCGTTTTCTTATAAGTTTTTTCCTTCGGGGGGAGGGTGCGGCTACACGTAGGCTACACTGTATTCACAATAGTTTATTCAGCATGAATAACTCTACTTGCGCAAGTGAACGGCTGTCTCCAACAAAACTGATGTGTTATTATTGCACTGAGTGATATTTTGGTAATTCTCGAAATTAAAATAATAATAGAATCAATAGTTGACATATTTTAGTAGTGTATCTCAGCCTTCTGGGTTCCACTCTCTGCATTAACTCGCTCAAACATTGTAGGTTTTGTAAGTTATACAGATAAATTTTCACAGTAGGCAAATTTGCTTTCATATAAATATCGGTATTTCGCGGCGTGGTTTACGTTTTGTTTACGTTCTGGCAAATGCGACTTGATCGAGCGAGCAACCGTTCTTTAGTTCGAGTCGCAAATTTCTTGAGTCTGTTATGGTAATCATCGGTTGCTCCGTAGGCTCTACGTCAGATTAAATCTTTGCCAAGTTTATCATTCATTTCACCTATCTATTTCTACCAATTATAAGAATCCAGCTGCAGATCGAAACAGCAAATTTTGAAACACAAAAGGCCATTGTCATAAAGGACTCCTAGTGACTTAAGGTATCAGCCAACACAAAATTGACAATTTTTCATAATTTTGGATTTTTATATGATTTGATAAATATTAGGAATAGCTTTCGTTTAAAAAAAAATCCACAACAAAATGTTTTTCGTACGGGAAGATATTAAGCGAAAACAATTCTGCCATCTTAATTATTCTAATTTGTCCGCTGGCAACTCTTGTCATCGCGCTGTCAAATAAGGAGAGGTCGCATGACAGCTAAGCATCTGTGTTTGTCTTTCACAAAACCATGCGATTCGCAATCTTGGAAGCGCGGTGAAGTCTACGAATGTCTTCGAAAAAGAAAAAAAGATCGTGTCCCTTTTCTTCGTCCAAGCCAAGACCGAAGAAAGGGAAGAAAGTATTTAGCTGTGAAGTGGCAACAGAGCTCGCTTCAAGCGACAAAGGTTCTTTTTTCAAACAAGACGAATGGTTACGAGAAATTGAAGAACAAGAATGCAAAACGGATACGATTGAGAAGCAGTCGGTTGAAATGAGCGCAAGCCGTTCTAAAATTCGGTTTGAAGAAGCCGAAGAAGAACAAGAAGATGCTGGATCGTGGGCAAAGTTGAATGGTAGAGCCATTGTTTGTGGAGAAATAAATTGTTGGACCCGTCTTGGAAGCGGCTCAACGAGAGTTTCCCACCGCCGCGAAAATTTGTATGTTTCTTGTTACCTGTCAAACTACTATTGTTAAAGAAAACTGATACTTTCTTTTAGCTATCAACACTTTATTTGCTTAACGCCTAGGTGTCGCTAATCTCATTACGGTCGAAACTCTATTTTTCCTTTTTTCTCGAAAGGAAAATCTGGGCGAGTTGTGCATGCATTTTGAACTCCAAGTCGCCAGCCCTTGGACCAATTTGGCTGAAATTTGGCCAAATTGTTGTCAGATAGCTTATCTACAAAACCATGTCTGCGAATTTTAATTCTTCTTTTCGTTTTAAAGTTATAGCCTATTTTGCACTAGTGTCGGCAATAATTTCTCATCCCCGAATATATTTGCTTGTAAGATTAAAACGAAAGCAGATATCAGAAATCTGAGACACCGTTTTTTAGGCCAACGTGTGAAGAAATGAAAGCCGTATTAATCGTTTTCTTCCGTTTGTTTTTGGTGAGCGTGGAACTCAATGAATGAAAACACTTAGTTTTGCAAAAACCTCCTCATTTTTTAACCGCATTAAAGTTTTATACTTTTTAAAGGGAATTAGCTGTAATCATGATTATTCAGCTTTCAAAAAATATACGGTTTATGGGGGTTTTTGTTGAAACAAAGAGCGCTAGAACGATCCGCACGCAGACGACCCCGGTGGGTTGGCTGATACCTTAACTGAAGCTCTAGCGGCTACATTTTCAGCATTATTTAACTTGCGGTTTTAAAAGAACTCTTTTTGACTCTGGTATGCAAACTTTTGCTTTCTGAATAATGACGGATCAAAAGTGTTCAATGAAGCAGTTTTAAATATATTCATGGTACCACTAAACTTTACGAGATTTTCAATGCTCCGGTTGCGGTTGCTGAGAACCACTCTCAATCACAATACCGAAAATTGTGGCGGAAGTTTCCATGTTGCATGCAAAAGAACATTTGTTTTGTAGCGGGCTTAAGCTACGCAGGTTTTTCCTGCAGAGTTTTTTAATTCTATTTTCAGATAGAGCGGAAGGCCGTGTTGAACTCGTTATCATGAAGTTTGAAACCAATTCGAGCTAATTTTGGCTTTTTTTAAAAAGTTTTCATTACATCCGGTCGTTGAGAATGTTTGTGCTATAAACTGAGGTACCTTGAGTAAATAACTTGGTTGTTCTGTTTTGCAAAAATTAATATTAATAATAATAATAAATGAACAAAGAGCTGAAATATAGCTAGAGTCACAAAAATGCAATGCAAGAGCATTCACTGCCGACTGCTCACGCAGCTCATTTTACCACCGTAAAAGTTTTTCGTGACGTCCCTACAGCAAGCCAAAGAAACAGTGAATGGAATGTAATTTTTGCCTTTAATGTGAACTATGAAGAGACCTGGTATTTGTTATCAATGAACTTAAGTCAGCCTGAAACCATTTAACGTTCAGCAGTCCGATTAACCCTAAAAATATGAAGGAAATCTTTTGGCCATATTACCGAGCGATCCCATCGGGATGAAAGAATGAGACTTTATTTAACCACGGACAAATTCATCAGCTATTTACAGAAGGATAAAAACTATAACTACTCAACTATAACTATAAGCTGCACTATAATAAAAAGCTGCTTTCCGTGACGGCCGTGCCTTATAGAGCTTTGCAGATTTCTCGTTTGAACGACCTGAGGGCCTCCGCGCACCTAGCCTCATAAGGAAGGCGATTCCATTGTGTGGCGCCACTATAACTAAAACTATTTTGGGAAAAAAAGTTTTGCGTGGAAACCTAACATTAAGTTTGTTCTCGGAGTCCCTCAAATTGTAGTTTGCATTTCTTTCAAAAAATTTCGATACTAAATATTCCGGAGCTAACCCATGCAGGCATTGTATGTTTCTCTAGCGATCAGGATTTTTCCACCCCTGGATTTCCAGCAATTAACCAGCATTAACGTCATAATTAAAAAAGGTTTATACGCGGGCTGCTCTATTCTGCAATTTTTGACGCTTGTCTTGTAAAGTAACCCCACAGGTTCCCCAAACAGAACTACAGTAGTCAAAGTGAGGTTGTATTAAAGCTTGGTATATAAGATGTAAGGTCGCCGTAGGAACCTGGTGCCTAACACCTTTCATGGCACCGATTCCAGAAGCGATCTTTTTGGTTAGCTTTTAGATGTGGTTATTCCAGTTGAGTTTGTCATCAATTGACTTCGTACTTGCAACCTATTTCATCGAGTACCGTTCATTAAGATTGAGGGGGAAGCAGCAACGGTATTAAGCCTTTGGCTAGGTCTTATCAGCATAAATTCTGTTTTGGTCATATTTAGAGTAAGTTTGTTCGCATTTAACCAAGTATGCACATTCAATCACTAAGAAATGATTCAATGCTACCTACATTATTATCTGCATATGACAGATGCGTATCATCGGCACACATCCTCGGTTCACAGTGTTTCATTTCACACGAAATCAACACAGTTGGATGTCGCATTGTGTAAGGTAGCATAAAATACAGCAAGTCGAGTATCGAATACAAAGATCGAGTTTTGGCGGAAATGGACCCTTAAAAATGTACGTTTTCATTCTTACCACATCTCATTTGGATCGCAGAAAGCATAAACGCTCTCCCACGATTGGGATGAAATATCATTTCGAAAACTTTGTGAAAATTCCTAAAAT
Organism: Ricordea florida; assembly: GCA_949710005.1. Lineage (NCBI taxonomy): Eukaryota > Metazoa > Cnidaria > Anthozoa > Corallimorpharia > Ricordeidae > Ricordea > Ricordea florida. The sequence continues at coordinate 23,708,356 of OX453274.1, read as the reverse complement.
TCCGATAGTTGATCTGCTGCCGGCCATTTACATGTAGGCAAAACAATCAAAGATCTCTTCTCTTTTGAAGTCAAAGCGATTGTATTCCCTTTTGTAATGAATAACTTTCATTTCTGACTCTCAAAGGCATGTCATTTTTTCTTGCCAAACAGGTCTTGACCGTGCAATTAGTTTTCGTGACAACTGGTTACATTTATGCGTGATCATCGATCACCATCACAGTGGCTCGTAATGTATCAAACGTAAACTATTTCGCCATCTTCAAGAAACATTTGCCTTGGGATGTTTATTAAGTGAGAGAACCGTTAGTACTACACATACTATTGAAGTATTTCATGGAACGCACCCTGCGGCAAACATGAAAAGGGAAGAGATTTCACATCTTTTGATACTGAATCGTGGCCTCTGATTTAGACGTGATAAATATTCACGCTCTGCTGCTACAGTCTTTTGTTTTAGGCCCGCTTTTATTTGTAATAATCACCTTAGAACAAAAGAGGATTACGCCTTGCATAACCATGACCTAAACGCGTTAAAAACGCGTTTTAAAAAGTGCATGTGGTTTATTGCGTGCTCATGTTAAAGCTTTTTGTTAAACTCGCTTTTAACCCTTGTTTAAAGTGCTCTTTATTCTGACTGGTACTGTAAGTCCCAGTAGTGACCAGCATCCAATTTCTCGTTACAATATTCACTGTTCATCAACCATTCAAGTTATGAGAATAACGAAAATGATCTCCAAAAAGAGTTATATTGATATTTAAACAAATTCTCCTCACTAATACCACAACAAATATATGAGAACAGTTAGGGGAAAATAAATATTGATATCGGGGCTTAAAGGGTTAACACCCTGCTTTACAATCAATCAATTTGAGCTCCTGCAAGGACCCAGGTGAAATAAAGAGTAGACAATATGTTTTTCAGCTGTTAGGGCAATTCAACGGTGTCTTGTAGTACTCTTGTATACTCCTGCATCTCTGCCTACTTTGTTGCTGTGCTTACTTTTTTTCTTGTTATATGGTTTGTTCAGTGTAATGGAAGCTATTGCTATGGAAAAATATAATCAGTAGTGCCAATTCTAAGACTAACTGTTATCTAATTAAGATTTTCGCAATTTTCAGGAAATTGAATTCCCTAATAATGCATTTTATGGGGTTCAAATACGGTTCAAGCCTGGTTCTTTAATTCGCGCCTACTTGTTGTATGTACCTGGCAAGTTAAAATCTTTGTGACATGCAGTCCTGGTGAACTGTACATAACTGCAATGGTCTTTTACTTGTTCTGAGTGTTAGAATATTTGACCAATGCTTGTTCAATTTAAACAATGTTGTAATTTACATGCAGCTATATGAAAAACGATCAGTCTGGAACTGGATTTGAACCCCCGATGTCTGTAATAACAGTTTAACTTATTTACGTTTCTACAGTATGGTCTCCTGGCTGAGCGAAGCAGTCCCATCTAGCCTGGTCTTTTCCAGACTTGTTGCAAATACATCAACATTATTATTATTTATTTTTAAATTCTCATTTTTGCTCTTCAGATACTCCAAAGGTGGTAACCATTTCTCCACCTTCAGACGTCGTTAGGGAAGGGGAAGACATCACACTCACGTGCCAAGCTGATGGCGTTCCTAATCCTTCCTACTCGTGGAAATTCAACAGCAAAACTTTTTCTGGTGCACAGGGGAATGTCGTAACTATCTTGAGGGCTAAGGTGAAAGATAGTGGTAACTATACTTGTGAGGCAAACAATTTCCTGGGAAACCGAGAAGCTACTAAAGTACTCAATGTGCAATGTAAGCAAAATTTATATGAGAGCCCTTATATCAAAACGATGACCTGTGATCTGTAAACTTACTGTACATGTACACTTAACATGTAGATGGTAAAGACCTGGAAGTCTTACTGGAAAGTCTCACTTTGTTGGATTGAAACAAATATTGCCACACGAGGACCCAACTCATTTTGACTCTGGTTATAACTTCTGCTCAAGTTGTCTTAATGTCAGTCAACATCAACAACACTTCTTCTCAAAACTACATGTATGTGCAGGTACACCCAGGCAATCAGGCTTGAATGGGATGGAAACCCATGATCTTGCGATACCGGTGCAACACTCTAACCAACTGAGCTATATATCAAGCCAGTTGATTAGGTAAGTTATACCACCGTAAGGTAAAAGGGAGGTGCTGACGTTTCGAGCCTTAGCCCTTCGTCGGAGCGAATGAGAGGATTATGGGTTACGTTCAATTTATATAGAAAAATTTGGAGCCATGCTATTGGTGGAGCCACAGTAGTCTTTAAACACTGTCATACCGAACAACGAAGGACTCCTGGCACTCAAATTCTATATACGACCAGCGCTCTACAAAAGAGCCTAGCTCGGAAACATTTTTTTCGCCTAGCCGAACTAGTTTTAACACTCAACTGTTTCTCATTCTCCAACAACTACTACCAACAAATCAATGGCGTCGCTATGGGCACTAAAATGGGACCTAGCTATGCCAATCTCTTCTTAGGCTATATTGAAAACCAATTTTTCAGTCAATACAACGGACCTAAACCTAACCTATATCGCCGCTACATTGACGACTGCGTTGGCGCAACTTCATCCACCAGGGAAGAACTTGAGCATTTCATTAATTCTGTCAATTCGTTCCACCCAGCATTGAAATAAACTTGGCAAATCTCAGAAACCTCAATAGCTTTTCTCGATATCAAGGTCTCAATCCACAACAACGGCCTATCAACTAGTGTGTACTACAAATCTACAGACTCCCATAGTTATTTGTTGCACTCCTCTTCTCACCCCACCCATGTTAAAAATCCATTCCATATTCTCAATTCCTCAGACTTCGACGTTTATGTAATGATGAGTTGGACTTTTCCAGCAAATCAGAAGAAATGCTTCAGTTCTTCAAGAACCGTGGCTACCCTGACTCAGTTGTGAAGACAGCTCTACAACGCGCTCAAACAACTGACCAATACTCAGCACCACAAAGGTCACAAAAGGAAGAGAACCAGAGAATACCGTTCACACTCACTTTTCACCCACTCAACCTACCTGTCAAGAACATCATTCTGAAGAACTTCAAGTTACTTCAGAATGACAACGAAACAGGCAACATCTTCTCACTACCACCACTCATCTCATTCAAACGTAACAAAAACGTAAGCGATTTTTTAGTTAGAAGTACAGTAAAATCAGACGAATCACCCGGCACCTTCAACTGCACCCGCAAAAGATGCAAAACTTGCCCTTTCATCCACAACACAAACAAAATAGTAGGACCTAAACGATCGTTTAAAATCACCGACCGCTACACATGCACTTCCGCCAATGTTATCTATTGCATAAAATGCACCTTATGCAAGAAGATATACATCGGCGAGACCGGAAGAAGATTAGGTGACCGTTTCCGCGAACATCTGCGTGACGTCGAACGAAATGACAAAGATACATCGAAAGCTGTAGCGCGACACTTTAATCTACCTAACCACTCAACTCACAACATGACGGTATGTGGCCTTTCCGTCCATCAGGGCAACACGGAAAGCCGTAAAAACCTAGAACAGAAATTCATCTTCCAACTCGGTTCTCTTAATCCCTACGGTATCAACGAACGTTTCTCATTCATTTAATCATTCATCTAACTTATTCACTTCCATTCACACACTACTATGGCTCCACCAATAGCATGGCTCCAAATTTCTCTATATAAATTGAACGTAACCCATAATCCTCTCATTCGCTCCGACGAAGGGCTAACGCTCGAAACGTCAGCACCTCCCTTTTACCTTACGGTGGTATAACTTACTTAATCAACTCGTTTGACTTACCCAGTTTGTTGTGTTTCAATTTCCCACCGACGCAGCACCAGTTTCTTTAGAAACTATCCCCACAATACTAGATATCAAGCCAACTGGGAGCTGGTTATTCGTCAGTTTGTAATAAGTATTTTACCCCTAGAAGATGAAGAAGTGAAATTGAATATTTGAAAATTTCATATAATTATGTGAACTGTGGAAGAAAGATTTTCAATAAGTAAAAGGTTGTCATTATGTGAGCAACTTAAGCAGTTGCAAAGATAAGACCTTTCACTTATTGAAATCTTTCTTCCACCATTCACATTATTAAATGAAGTTTTCATGTATTTCACATTCAGTTTACAAATAGCTTGATCTTCCTTTCCAGATGCACCCAAGACCACAAACTTCAGCACAGGAACACACAACAATGCTGTATTGCGAGGACAGAAGGCCACTCTGACGTGCATTGCAGATGGTTTCCCTTCTCCTAGCTATTCCATCCAAAGGAATAATCAACCTGTGGGCACGGTGACTCCAGGACTTGTTGAGATCAACGACATACAGCTTGATGAGGAAGATGCCACATATTCTTGCCAACCGTCAAATTTAGTGGGTGCTGGTCCTAGGAAAGAGATTAAGATTGTGGTCCAGGGTATGCATATGTACATGTAGGCTCTTACTCCTTCAGACATGAGAGATTGTTCTCAAGGGAAATCACTCAAATGATTGTTAGTTATTATTTTGCAACAGAAAACTCCCAGGACTACAAGTGCTTTGTATTTTTCTCTTTTCTTTTCTTTTCTTAGAAGTGGAAAGGATCTATTTTGCCTTAGCTCTCACCCACATGCTGTATTGTAATGAGTAATAATTTATTTTCCTAACAATATCAGCCTTGGTTGTTTAATATCAAATACAGTGTACTGTTATTGAAGCTTTCATAGTGGATCTATCATACATGCACACTGTTTACATGTAAATGACAGTTTGGTCTAAAGTATTGAAAGTGGTTCATAGGATAGGGAAAAGATTGTTATTCATCGTGGTTAAACTTCCATCATAAATAGAGATTACTCCATGGAAAATGCGCACGTACGATTTTTATTCACGAGTTGAGTAGTATCAGAACGAACGAGTGAGCGCAGCGAACGAGTGAGTTTTCTGATACAACTCAACGAGTGAATAAAAAATCGTACAAAGCATTCTCCATGGTGTAATTTGTTTATTTTATAGATACTGAGATTTTTGAAAAGCCAAATTTTGTCAATCTTACGCGCGTGTTTAGGGAACCCATTCAACTGCAATGTATGCGTGTAAAACTAGAATAACTAAAACATCAGCTTCTCTTTCAAAATCAAATATTTAATGAAGTAACACAAGAAATAAAACGTCAGTTTATACCTTCACTACTTTTATAAACATTTTTACACAAACCTTGAAGCAGCTGCCTCCGCCATGTCGCCGAGACGAAAATGGACGACAATCGAAATCGCGATGCGATGTTGTTCACTAGTGAGTTTTCGTCGTTCGCGTTTGTGATTGGACGAACGACGTTTTTTCACTAGTGAATTTTCATCGTTCGCGTTTCCTATTGGCTAATGCATTTTACGTATCATTTTTACGTACTCTTTTTTTCGTGAGGAAATCTCAGTATCTATGATATAATATAAGATTAATAGTTCTGTGGTCTCACAACGGAGTCACTTGGGTGGTGTTTCGACCGCTTACTGCTAGTCTTCTTCAGGCGATGGGGTTGACTGTTCCCGGTGCAGCATTATAATCATGTTGGTCTGCTGTGATTGGTGCGTTTTTATATGGTTCATATGAGTTAAAATTTTGCATGGGCTCTGCTGTATAAGAAAACCAGTACCGTGATCTGGATTTCCATTTACATGAAGTGTGCAAAAAACCTATTGCTTTGTTCCCGGTGCCAGCTGGATGTCAATTAGGTTAGCCTGTTGGCAGGTCATTCTTCTAAGCTTTTTTCATGCCAAAAACAAAAAATATATACCCGGTAGTGGTCTCATTATGAGCTCCATGCAACAAGTTAGTTGATTCTGATCATTGCAAGTCATTATGTATGATAATTTCACTTTGGGGGCTTCAGTGATCTCGCAGTAAGTGAATTGATGCTACATGTATATCACGGCTTCACCACATTGATAACCATGTAAACATTTTTGTATGTGTTACCCTGTACGTAATTTGTGTGTTTGTTTTGTCTGTCTAGTTCCTCCATCTTTTCCCAGTAATCCAGTTGCTAAGCAGACAGTTACAGAAGGTGATAACCAAACTTACTCATGCTCAGTTGATGCGAAACCAAATGCAACAATTGTGTGGTTATTAAATGGACAGAATGTGACTCACACGTCACCGTATGAAATACAAACAACTATTTTGCCACCTTCTGGAAAGATTTTGCGAACAGAGTCCCACCTGAAGATCATAGGAGTGACGTGGAGGCAATACGGAACTTTTATGTGTCTTGGTGTCAATGATGCGGGTGAAGTGAACCAAACTACTGAGCTGGAAGTCAGACGTGAGTTGACATTTCAAACGATAGACGCTAAAGTTGCATGAAAAAAATTAATGCTGTATTTTTTACATGTATATCAGTTATTCTTTAACTACTGTATATTAAAGCTAGGTAATGTGTCAATCATTTATAATAAGTTAATAGGCCAAGAGAAAAAAAATACTGTAGACTACCTTCCTTTTTCCAGTTTGACATCATTTATCTGTGGTTATTAAATGGACAGAATGTGACTGACACGTCACCGTATGAAATACAAACAAATTATTTGGCACCTTCTGGAAATTCTAAGATTTTTCGAACACAGTCCCATCTGAAGATCAAAGGAGTGATGTGGAGGCAATACGGAACTTTTATGTGTCTTGGTGTCAATGATGCGGGTGAAGTGAACCAAACTACGGAGCTGGAAGTCAGGCGTGAGTTGACATTTCAAACGATAGATGCTAAAGTTGCACGAAAAAATGCTGTATTTTTTTACATGTATATCAGTTATTCTTTAACTACTGTATATTAAATCTAGGTAATACAGTAATCATTTATAATAAGTTAATAGGCCAAAAGGAAAAAATACTGTAGACTACCTTCCTTTTCCCAGTTTGACCTCATTTATCTGCGTTCGTTTCCCAGTAAACTGTCTAAAAATCCAAAAACTTACTGTACTGTTTTTCCTACAAGGCTTCAATAGCTACAACCTACATGCAAGAGAACTCTAGGTAAAATTATATGAAATCGCTGAGATAAAAAATCTGGTGCAAGAATTTTCCTGATCATTAATTTTGGTGACCAAATAAAGCAAAGTTTTAAACTCGGAGAAGCAAATCCAGGTTCTTGAAATAGGAGTTGAACTTATGATCTTCCAAGCACTACAGTAATTTATATACTCTGCCACTGAACTACAGGAGACCTGTAGAAGCAAGACCATTAAACTGTACTGCAAACTGCTAGGATTTGAATGTCAAGAGAAGGCCAAATCTGCTCTACAGTGTGCAGTATTTGACAAAAATAAGATATGATATACACTGTTCCTCGAAACTGCAGATGTATGCATGTAGTACCTGGTGCCTTGGATGCAAAGAATGGAGTGTCTGGAAAAGGCACTAATTCAGTTATTCAGTTACACATCCTCAGCTTTGTATTCTAACCACGGTTTCGTTGTCATTCAATCATTTAGCAATTTGTTATGCCAGACATTGTCGTGTGACATCCGTTGTTTGAAAATAGAAACATTTTCGAGTGAATGAGTACTGTCCATAATGTTCGCTTTATAAAAAGGATCTTATATACAAGGCTATAAGGTTAAAAAATTGTAAAGTTAAAAAGTTTAAACCAAACGTTTTCGGCTGTTTGCCATCATCAGGGTTGAAAATGACCGTCCGCTTGCATGTATATATATCTTATGTAATTCCCGTTGCGAAAAGTTTGGACACATAAGAAATGACTTGTTTTGTTCAAACTGGAGTGGAATTGTTGGATCATTAGCCCCTCAACGATCCTACGCTGTTCATTTGCAGTATCTTCAAGAAACCGGGGAAATTACCAACACATTGGAAATCTGAGGTCCCTACCTAATGGAAAAGGAATTGCATCACTGGCGCACTCCATAGAGCCAAACGCATCTCTACCAATTTTGAGAAGGACATTAAAACTTTAGAAACTTCTTTCATCAAAGCAGGTTATCCTAGACGTTTTATCTCGCATACAATCAACAACTTTCTAACCGGCTCATCACAAGACGACAACATCATTCTGGATTTTCTTTTCGAAGAACGTAAGAATGTTTTCATCAAGCTTCCGTTTTGTGGTAAAAATTAAAAACTCAGGAAGACGTTTATCAAAAAACTCAACAAGTTCACTAATTTCAATTTCATCTTTATAATCCTATGGCAAACAAGGCGAATCAAAAGCCTCTTTAACAACAAAGACAAAAACACTCACAGATCCAAAGTTGTTTACAAAGGAGATTGTCCTTGTGGTGCTTATTACATTGACGAGACTGTGAGAAATTTAGCAGTGCGGATTGCGGAACATTCAAATCCTGCTCATACCTCTGAAACTGCAAAACACCTGGGAGAAAACCCATCACATTCTTTCACCTGGCGAGTTCTCTCTCCTCAGCACAGACATTCCACAAGCGTAGGATCGTTGAGAGGGTTATGATCCAACAATTCCGCCCCAGTTTGAACAGACAAGTCATTTCTTATGTGTCCAAACTTTTCCCAACGCGAATTACATAAAATATTTATACATGCGTGCGGACAGTCATTTTTAACCCTGATGATGGCAAACAGCCAAAAACGTTTGGTACAAACTTTTTTAAATTCACAATTTTTTAACCTTATAGCCTTGTATATACGATACTTTGAATTAGTATTGTTATCTAGCTGATTTGCGAACGTTTTAAACACTCATTCCCAGTTAAAGTCAGCAAATAAGCTTTTTGGCTGTCTTGGGCAGATAGGAGGTCTTTGAGCCTGAATACTTTGATGGATATTGTGTTAAAATCACAACTAGTAAACCGCCTTTCTGGATAAGTAATAATGAACCGAATAAATTGTGATTTCTCTAAAATTCTGAGCTTGGAAAGTTCCACTTTACTGTTATCTTAGTTGTCCATTGGCAAGTATAGTACCTTAACTATTGTTTGGTGTCTCTCTGTAAAGCTAGAAATGAATTCAACCGACACAGAACGAAAAGGCAATAAGCACAGTTTCCAATAAGCCTTACGGTGTCCTTATATTCCAACTATGGTGTAAACGACGACTACTGGAACATTGTCCATTGATTTTAAATAACCTCCGTTACCGGGACAACAGTAGGTATGCAATGATGGTTGTAAATACTGTTTCCCATTCATCAGTTCAGGAAATTATTCTTAAGTATTTACTATATTCACAAACGTAACATGAATTTTAGCGCTGACACGCTGTCTGAGAAATGTTACTCTCATGTCACACAACTAAGGGCGTATGGATAAGAGAATAACCTCCGTTACCTCAATTATTCTGTTATCATCTATTAGCTCGGGAGTTTTGCTCTGAATTTCTTTGCCTTACAACCGTTGGTCAATTATAGTACTAAAGGGATGAGGATGTTGAGGGTTTGTAGGACAGAATGATCATCGAAACCTTAAAAAATAACCTCCGTTACCGAGCGTTACCAATAACCTCCGTTACAACATTTTCTTTTATTTATTAATTATTTGTTATACTGTTAACAATTAACAGCGGTAAGCCATACTGGGTAAATATAGGTCACACGATTTGTTTAACATCCATTTCGCAAGACTTATCAGCCTTGTAATTGTGCAATAAGTCACGGCACGTGCACCATCACAATACTGTTTGGGAATTTTTTTTTTCACAAAGCCTATTTTTTCCTTGGTTTGAACGTTCTTTTACAGAAAGAAATCTCAGGGTATGTATATTGCTTGTCAAATAAATTTTAAGTCTATTTTAATGGCAAAACTGAGAAAGAAATAGACTTGTAAGAAAGGTGACGATTTAGGTAACGGAGGTTGTTACGGCTGTGACCGAAATGTTTTCAACGCTGTGTAGGAAATATAGACAGTGTTAGTCAGAAATAATTATGTAGCACAAAATTTAAAATACTACGCAGACAATTCTGAGTCTTGCTTGAAAGTTAAAGGCATATATATATATGTATTTTTTTACTGCGCCTTTTAATAACAGGTGCATGAACTCAAATTCCAAACCTAAAGCTTGCTTCTTCGGTTGACGCCAATCACAGTTACAAGAAATCTGATCCTCGACGTTTTTGAAGAAATTAAAACAATTGCAAGTTTTACTGCAAAGCCGGCAGTACCCTCTGTAAGATTGTAGGTTAATAATTTCTCCACAGATGCCTCCAAAAACGCGAGCCGAGATCCAAAGAGCATACAGCCGGACAAAGGAAGTTGGAACGGGATGGACCTTCAAAGAAGAAAGAGAAAAAGACCCGCGCTGAAATTCACTGAAGGGAGTACAGGGAAACAAAAAAGCAGCTGACAGTAACACAGTTGGAAAGAGAAAGAGAACAAAAACGGGCTGCTTACACACCAACTGCGCTTCTATCGGAAAATGCGAAAGCTAAAAGGCGCAAAGAAAATCTGGAAAAAGCCAAGCGCTTCAGATAGAAATTAAAGTAACCAGGACGAAAAGCACAGGGGATGGTGATCAGCAGTGTTCTATAGACACTCCACAACTTATAGTCAAAATGGATTTCAGGCCACCTTCAAAGCAAGCCGTAACCAGGAAAAGAGTTACGGCCGGGAAATTTCAAAGGCAAACAGGACGATGAAGCATCTGGAGGGTGAGAACAGTAAGTTGCAAAGGAAGACGTGGACTCTGGAGAAACGCCTTCAGAGATCTCGGGCTAAGCAGTTGAAAAAAAAGCATCACACCTACGGAGCCAGGACTGTCCTACTTCGAACACACCTACTGAAACCCCTCAGAAGTCCGACAAAAAATGTCAGCGATAAGAAGAGCTGGTGTGAGTCCTAAGCGCTTGCCACCCCAAATCCACAAACAACGTTTGTTTGCCCAAGTCATGGCTGATGAGGTGAAATCTTATGTAGATGAATCTAACAGTTCATCTTTAAAAAAGAACACCCATCGTGGACTCGCAGCAAGTGTTGTTGCAGGCAACCTGCTCCGAAGATATCATTGCATAAAACGTATGAGTGGCGCCATTTCTGTCGACAGAGGCACCTTAAGTCAAGCAAAGGGTAAACTAGCCTATCTCAAAAAGTCACGCTTAGAGGAAAGGCAAACGAAGGTCGACAAGGTGATCACCGAATTCCTGGAGAGAGATGATAACTCGAGGATGATGCCAGGAAAAGTTGACTTTACGAACTGCAATGGCGTAAAAGTTCAAAAGCGCTATCTCAATGATAACATGCATAATCTCCATGCGAAATTCAGAGCTGAAAATCCAGAATTTAATATTAGCAGATCAGTGTTCTGTCGCAGAAGACCTCGCATATTTTTCTTACTTCATTCAGTAACCTCCCGTAACACATGCCTTTGTGAGCATCACCAGAATTAAATTCTTTATTCTTTGTTAATGAAATGTTACGTAACCACCGTTACCAAACACGTTACCATCAGTAACAGTCTTCAGTGGGCTGTTTACCTATGATTTTCCCTGATCAAACGTACCCTCTGATAGTGTATTACAGACTGTGATACATCATGGGGTTACAGAAAGCCTTGGCCCTTGAATTACTTGTTGTGTAAATTACCGTTTAATTTTTTTTCATTATTCTTGTGTATTTTCCATGAGGATCATGATTTGTTGATTGATAATTTATCTGATTTGAGATATATTAGATACTATTTGCCAAATTATCGTCCTAGCAATCATATCATAGATATACTAGGCTATAAACCCAAATAAAGAGTTATATGTTTTATACCATAAATGTGATAACCTCCGTTACCAAAATTGTTACCCAAAGAAAAATGAAAATAAAAATTTTCCTAATGTTTTGGGAGAGAATGAGTGAAATATTATAATAAGAATATAAGACATGTCTAGTAAATGCAAGAATACTTGTCATATCAAGTCGTGCAAAGTCACTATAAAGAACTCTACATGTGTGAACATTTTTGGAGCAGTAAATCTTGAAACGATAATGATCTGTGAAGGCTCACCTTGACTCAACCAATAAAATATATGTGTTCCTTTTGGTAATAATACGCGTGTAATTATATCAGTTTTGCTTCTAGATAAAAATGTAGCGGTTCTATGTGACAAAACTACAACCAATACCATTATTTGCTACAACCCATTGCAAAAAAATGCCATTTATTTGGTTTCTTACTCAGACCTATTCAACTGACTATAAAATTGAAGCAATAGCACATTACATGCTGATTTTTTAGATTTTTGTCCCTTCGTTATAAAGGATTTAGCTGGAAACATCCAACAGGCAATTGAATAAACTTTAATTTTGTCGATTTCTTCAATCTCAATTGCTTACTTTAACTGGGAATGAGTGTAAAGGGCATTTGTATTATTACTGTAATTTTATAGTAACTTATTGTTAAGTTTGTCAATTTTAATTTAATAAGTGAAAGGTCATCACAGTTATCTGAGCAACTTATAAGCTGTTACAAAGGTAAGACCTGAAAAAAAAGACCTTAAAAAAATGATAATTGAAAATCATATTACAATATATCAACACTCGTTTGTCAATTTGATTGATTTATTTCTGCAGACCGACCAGTTGTGCAGACTCTTAAAGATCACCCCATGAATGTCACTGTGTCTAAGGGCTCAACAGTGACTTTTCATTGTAAAGCCATTGGTAACCCTGCTACATTTGAATACAAATGGCAGTTCGATGGAGTGGACATTGCAGGGTCGGGTTGTTCCAATTGTAAGAATACAACTTATATCAAGACTGCCAATACGCTGAGTGATACTGGGTGGTATGCATGTCTTGGAAGGAATCTCCTTGGGTATGGACCTCCTGCCAGGGCACAGCTTTTGATCAATCGTAAGTACAGTACCAAAATAATGCTAGGTTCTCAACTAGTGTCAAGGACTAGGATAGACTCAAAGCTCTACATTTTTGTTGACACCATGCTATACTGTGCCGCTTATTAACAAAGAATGAGGTCATTACAGAGAAATTTCGGACTGAGGCCTTGATGTCTTGACCGAGCGATGGCAACGCCAATACAGTCAAGGCCAAAGTCTGAGGTTTCCTTGTAATGACCCAACAGACAAGGTTAATAAGTTACTTCATTTTCTCTTGGTTACTTATAGTATGGTCTTTTCAGCACTGGAAACAGAAAAACAGAATGGTTTTTCAATGTCCGCTTGTGCGCGCAAAAGGTCGTTCGAGGTCATGTTCACTGAACCGAGACACACCTGACCATGCGATCGAAATAAGAAGAGACAGAAGAAACAGTTTCTGAAAATGAGACAACTTTTTTCATATAAAAGAGAAAAAAAAGTTTGTTTTGAAAAATTTTCATAATGCCTGGTCATTACAAGAAAATGCTGCCCGCTAAGCAGGCAATCAGAGCATGCTCACTATTGTAGTCATATAATAAATTAGAATAATAATGCTACATAACACCGAGATGGTTTTTAAGGAAAATTTCATCGCACGTCACATGTACAAGTGGTGTTTGAAATGATACATGCTGCATCACTTGAAGCCAGAAACAGTACAGTGTTGTATTAAAAAAATAAGAAGTTGTGCAGCCATCTTTGCTTAATTCAAGTCTTCTTAGCTTTCTAACAATAATTGTTAAATGTACTTGCTTGAGCTGATTTGTTTTGTATGTGTTGTGGTTCAATTTTATTCTTGGTTCAAATTTGGTTTTCTTTGGTTTTTGTTACATGGTAGTTTGATGATAATGAGTTTGAAACAAAGGAAAATAAAATTTGAACTAACGATAAAAGTGAACCACGACATAGGCACTAAAGGGTGCAATTTTCAGGCTAAAGATTAGAACTTTGTCTGCTAATTTGTTAAACAAACAACTTTCTCTTTCTACATACGCAATTTACCATGTGCACTATTTGAATTTTCCCCTGCAGATAAACCAGAGATTGACATCGTTGACTCAAATCAGTACATTGTTAATGAAACAAACCTAGTTATTATGCTGTGTCGAGCAAGTGGTGTGCCAGTACCAGAAATAAAGTGGACTAAGTCAGGCAGCGTTGTTGGATATGGAGCAGAACTTAAGATCAATAAAGCAAGTGACTCTGATCATGGGTTTTATAGATGTGAAGCAAGAAATATTATGGGATATGACGACAGATCAATCGAATTAACAGTACAAAGTGAGTGTAATTACTGTGTGCAAAACATATAAGTCATGTATATTATTCACCAGCTGAGAAGTCCATATAGGGACATTTCGTGTCCAAGGGCTTGGAAACCTCTTACATGGACCAACCTAGGCTGGTAAATAACATTTGTTATTTTTTCTCAAACCAAAATGTTTTATTTTAGCCTTTTAAAATGTACTTATGTTCATTTATTCAAAGCTGCGATCAAAATCATTTGATTACAGATACAAATCGCTTTCTTTATAGTTGCACCAGTACTGTTAGGTTCTTCCAGAATACTCAAACGTCTCTTAAAATATGTGACCGGGCACGGGATTTCGTACACTAACGCTTTACCGTTTAACGGAACAAACCGTTTACTATCCGTTTAGCATCCGTTTAAAACGGATCATTAAAGCGTTTAAGCTCTTTGCTCATCCGTTTAACGCTTTCGACAAAACGTTTAACGTTTTAACCTATCCGTTTAAAAAAATTTGCATCCGTTTAACAATTTGACCCAGCCGTTTAAACGGTTAGCGTATCCGTTTACCGATAACTTGCATCCGTTTAATTTTTTTGACAAGCAAGTGAGTAAAGAAGAAAACAGTCCTGAGACACTATCGATCACGCTGCGATCGAGCGACTTTGTTGCTCTTCGCATGGACTTACACTTTTCAACTCCCTGGTATTCGATTAGAAGAATTTTCAATCGAGATATTGAAACACGAGAACTCGCATCAATAATAGCATTATTGATTCTGCTACTTCTAAAAGATTTGCAACATGTCGCTCGATTCTTTTTTAACCCATTAAAGTCATTGACTGCCTGCCGTTTTTACGTTTTCAGAGCGCTTTTCCACCTATAAACATTCCATAGCATTTCGTGACTCTTTATTTGAAACTACCACGGAAAGTGGTGCTGTCCTAAAGTACTGAAGGCTGAAGGTTTCTGAAAACGTCATTCCGTCGTCCATTCTGTCAACAGTGGAGCTACAAGAATGGCCCAAGTTCGGTTTGTTGGCGATTTGTGCTAAGTTCACAGCCATATTTCATCTGTAATGGCTGCCTGATGAGCATCATTAAGCGTGACGGTAGCTAAGAGTCCGAAGCGAGCAAGGTGATGTTCTTTGTTGTCGAATTTGGCTTGTTACTCGAGTCTACTGTACTTCTCGTTTTTGAATTATTGCTGTAATAAAGATTAGTTGTCAAGACCTTACAATTTGATTTCAAGTTTTTGGTTTTCTTTTTTAATTACAGGAGAGTAATTTAATTCGTTTTCTATCAGTGTCCGTCGAAAAGTATTAGTATGAAACGTCGGTGTTCCGCCGGAACAAATCTTATAATTATTTGCAACGGTTTCTGATCGGTACGTGGCTTCCCGCTGTTCTTTAGCCCGACTTCATCCGTTTAACGTTTCGATCTATCCGTTTAATGATTCTGTTTAACCGTTTAACGTTTCAAGCCATCCGTTTATATTTTTTCTCAGCCGTTTAACGGTTTACCGAATCCGTTTTTGGACTTTGCTCTACCGTTTAAATGGATAGGGGAACCGTTTATACACTTTCATTACCCGTTTACTATCTAAATACTATCTAATTTTTACCCGTTTAACGGAAAAGCGTTAGTGTACGAAATCCCGTGCCCGGTCACATATACTATTATAAGAGTAATGATGAAATAATGCAAGGGTCGAGTCTTTAATGTCGTTATCATCGCCAGAACTAATTAATGTGTACATTCAAAATTCGAGTGTTCCAATTTGATTGTGTGAAATCTCCTTTCAGCACGGCCCATTATTGTGTCATCGAGTCCTATGGCCACTAATGTTGGTGCTGTACCGGGAGATGTGAAAGAACTCACTTGTACGGTGAAAGGAAGGCCACAACCAGACCTCTCTTGGAAAAATAATAATGGAAACATTGTTGGACCAAAGAGTGAAAATGTTAAAAGCATCAAACGCGAAGCAGAGCACGCCATCTTGGAGTTGGTTGTTGACAGGATTGGTGATAGGTTTTATTGTGAGGCTGTTAATCTTCTGGGCAGCGATCAACAGGAATATGTAATTAGGGAGATAGGTAAGCCGATTTGGCCCGGTTCAAACGTCGAACATTGCATGTGCCGAATCTATTGCAAACGAGGGGAAACAATAGATTGTTCTCATTTGCATTAGATTCGGCACATGTGAAGTTCGACGTTTGAACCGGGCCTAAAATTGCAGATTATTTCACTATTTATGTTTAGTTTCATGAAATATATCAAGCCCAGAGAGACCGTGCATGTACTTTAAACTAAAGTGCATACCAGCCCCGAGGCCCTCCTGGCTGGATCTTATTACGGCTCCTGAGTATCTAGCTCTTTCTTACCCAAAGTCGTTACGTACCGAAATTCTGATAATTCTTACTTGGTGTGGGTCGTTTAGTTCCTAATCTATAGTTGATTCGTGCCCATGTCCGTGAAAGCTTGATTAAACACGGTTAAGAAAGTGAGACCAATATCGTTCTGTGTAGCCAGACCAATGCAGAAACTTGCTTTCATGTAATGGACTGTCGCTTATAATCATTTAGCGTTAATCCACTGAACCAACCCTGATATCTACGTAAATAAATTTTGGACAAAGTTAATAATTTGTTAAATAAAGTTAATAATAAACCTCCATGTAATTGCCTAGTGAGAGAAGTTGGTTACGTAGGAAATTAAAGTGTTTGGTGAGGAGAAACCAACTGCTCATACTTAATCACACAAACAGATATAAGAAATGACAGATTGATCAACTCAAACCTACAGTAGTAGTCAGACCCAACAAAAAATTCTCCAAACCAATTTACTGGGAAATATGTGACGTCCGCTAAGAAGAATTTTTACTCTGACCGATCCTGGGGATGAAATGACTGATTAGTTTACCTTGTTAAAATTAAGTTTATTTATGTTTATTTAAGCCCATCATTTACAGGTAAGTAGTAATGCTTTCCTATCTTTGCGTTTCCGTCCTGGGATAAAGACCTCCAAATCAAAGATTTTTTTTTCTCTTGATTTTTGCTAGATGTTGTTGTGTGTAACATTTTTGTCCCCCTGATATGCTTCTTCATTTGTTCTATACTTGTGCCTCGCCTGGCTGCTTTAAATTTAGAATAACTTATTCATCTGCTGTGTAGCTCGATTAGCCTTTATACTTCCTTCTAGAGAGCGTTATGCCCTACGTATGTATTAACCTCGTTATCATTTTGTGTGTATTTTAGGGTGTAATGTATGAATAAAGGTGGTGCTGTTGTTGTTGATTTTTTCTGGTTTTATTTTTAGGCAAACCTGACCCACCTATAGATTTGAAAGTGGTAGGAATCCAAGTCGACAATTCTGTCACAGTCAATGTGAATGTCAGCTGGACTCCTGGTTACAATGGAGGCCATCAACAGGATTTCTCCGTTGAGTACCGTGAAGTCAAGAGCGGCAGAAAAGAGTTTTTGAAAGCAACCGCTGGCCTTCCTGCAGGGAACGTTTACACTGTTGTAGGACTCAAGCCTCTTACGGTGTACGAGTTTAAAATGAGAGCAAAAAACATGTTGGGTGAGAGTGGTGAAACAACTGTGGTACGGTTAACGACGCCAGGTATTGTAACTTGTGCACAACGTTCACGCTTAGTGTATATGAAATGAAACCATGGCTTACCCTTAAGCTGACATGCATTATGTTACATTTTTTTAGGGCTTTTCTTTTTGTTTTGCATTGTTTGAAATCTTGAATTTTTATAAAGTTTTGTCTGAGATCGATTCCTAAATATGGCGACATTTTACTGGTGTTTGTCAAGATGTGCAAGCAGCTAGAGACCCAACTTCTCAACTTTGGAAAGTCCCATCGGCCAGAAAAGTCCAAAAGTGCATTGCGATCGCATTTGCAACCTTGGAATGTCGAATACCTTTAGTGATCACCACATATCTTCTCCCAAACATTTCAGTACGAAAACAATCATGATACTTATGAGAATGAAGAAACGGGTCACAAGTAAGTTGTCTCACTCTACTTGCGCTACTTTATCAACCAATCAGAAGTAAAACAATATTCAGTCGTGACTACAAGAAGCTTTCAGATAGAGGTGGAATTCGGGCGGGGGAGGGGTTCGGGAGGATTGTTTACTTTTCTTATGAAAACTGTACAGTCGAACCTCGACTAGCCCGACCTTGATTATCTGGACTATTCGATTATCTTGATTTGTTTATCTGGTCTCGTATTTGTCATAAATAACAATTAACATTTGTCAGGCAAAACCTTTATTGATCGCGAAAGCTTTGAAGTTGGAAAGACAAGTGTAAAAATCATCACGGCATAACACCTCCGTATACTCGGGTATGATCTATTCACTATTAGTAGAAATCCACTAGTATACTTATGCAAATGCTGCAATCTGTTTGGCTGAGCTACTGCATACTATAAGCCATTAGACAGCACTTGGTTGAGGATCGTTTTCAAAATAGCGACGTCTTCGTGCTTTAGCGAAGTTTTGCAAGAAGATTTAGTATTTCGGTATTTCTTTCAGCTACACCTGATTCGTTTATTATGATTTTTACTGAAACAATTAGATTATTCGTTCTCGATTTCTATGAGGTCATAGGTGATTCGGGCTGCGGCCTCATCAACTATCACCCCTTATAGTTTGCCACTAAATTTTCTCCGATTCTTATTGGTTTAAATTGATGACGTGACGCGAACGTCTTCGTCCGCGGAGAGACACTATCAGCCCATAGTGCCCTTCCGAGGAAAATACCCGGATGGATAGTAGTCGTCCGTGAAAATTTAAATAATTGTGGCTGCTCGCTCCGCCGAGGTTAGCGAAGAAGATGTAAGCATTCTTGTGAATGAGAGAGTGCCCCAAAAAAACGAAGGAGGCGACTTCGTATGCGGTTAAAGTATTTAAAGGTAATAAAACTTTTAACAGGACATATTTGTTTCCGTTGAAAGTTACAATGCATTTGACGAATATGTACTCACCAAGAAAACATAACAATGAATAAAAGTTAAATTCGATAAAATGGTTTTTACCTTTAAGCATGGTCTAGAGAGAAAAGAATTACGGAAAACATCGAGTTCTCGGCAGAACGAATTGCTGAAGTCATTCGCAAAATTTACGTGGAGGCACCTACAGTTAGTGGACAAGACTATTTGCGAAACTCCATGAAAGCCATTCGTGCGGGTCTTGAACGGTACCTGACTCAAGCTCCACACAGGAAAGCATTTTCCATCATACATGGTAAAGATTTTGGTTCCATCCAACGAGCCTTTTTGGCGAAGACGGGAGTGTTGTCATCTACAAAGCACAAGCAAGCCCTGGAGCGCGAAGATGTGGAGCAGTTGTTTGCAGCGAAGCAGTTAGGAAACGACACTCCTGAAATTCTTGTTCAGACTGCTTGGTTCTATCTGATGCTCTACTTTGGCAGGCGAGGCCGAGAAAACCAGAGAAATATGGTAAAGGAAGATATTGTTTTCGGAAAAACAGCAAACGGCATGAAAGATATTGCTCATAGAGAGCGAGCTACAAAAAATCATCCTTGCGGCATCCGTGACAACGAAGATGACTCAAGAGCCATAATGTGGGAATGGCCAGATAATCTGGAAAGATGTCCAGTCAGATGTATAGAGAAGTATTTGCAGAAGCGAAATCCCAACTGCCCAGCCTTGTGGCAAAAGCCGAGAAACTACAGCACCGGCAAGTTTAATGAAAGCGACGCGATGTGGTAGTGCAGTGTCCCTTTATGGAAAAACACCGCCTTGGATAATTTACTCGTCCGCATGAGTAAGAAAGTTGGTCTGTCTACTCACCTTACATCCCACTGTACTCGGGCAACATCAGGAACCATCCTCAAAGCAGCCGGCCTGGAGAATTCAAGCGTAAGAAGTGTTACTGGCCACAAAAGTGATGCCTCAGTAGAGTCATATCACGAAAGATCGACAATTCAACAACAAGTGAAGTCCTCGGCGATAGTCAGCAATTTTGTGGCTCCAGTGACAGCGCGTCAAGCTATTGCACCGCTCAGAGTCAACGCTCAGTCACGAGGTTCTCTTGGAGCACTGCAGCAAAACCAGAGCCAGGACGAAACTCGCTGCATCAATCAACAGTCCAATGTCTGCGCTCAACAAACCAAGGCAGCCCAGAACTTTTTCATTGGGTACTTTTCATCTTTTTTGGACAGTCTGTTCTAAACAGACGTCTGAAAAGTAGTCTTCCGAATTTTTTTGTATAACACTCAATGCCAATGTGCAAGTGTTAAGGTTGTCATTTTTTTTCAAAGCGAACGGTTTTACGGCCACGAGGTTAGGCAGATCGGAAGAACACTGTGAATTTTGTGACAGTTATACCGTGTTTTATAGCCAATGTACTTTGCGAATTGACAATTGTAACAGGCTGTACGCATGAATAAATATTTGATTGATCTGCATTTAACGGGTTTTGACTGTATGTTTTTCAACTCGCGCGCGGAGGAAAATTTAGTGGCAAAGAATACAGGGTTCATGTCTCGGGCTGATTGTTGCCCCTTGGAAATTTGATGTTCCTAAAACTAGCATATTTGTTTTAAGAACATGAAATTTCCGCGGATCAACTATCATCCGATAGTTCCTCAACAGAAACACTCTATTGTTTAAATAGAAATCTCGAGCTCATAATCTAATTCTTAATTGCAGTCCGTCTCCTCTATCTCTGTTGTTTACATTTCTGTCTTATTGATATTCATATTTTCTGTTTTTTGACTCTCGAGCTCGCTTATCCGGACATTTTTCTCAAGGCCCAAAGAGTCTAGATAATCAACAATCCCGGCCAAAAGTAGTTGGGACACTTGAGCTAGACCACGTATCCCCATCCCCCCTAATCAATGTTGGAAAATATCGCGTTTTTTCCACCAAAAGGGAAAAAAATCACCCGATTATCAACATTGTTAGTGGGGGGAGGGGAGAACTTGCTTGCTGTCCCAACCTTTTTGTCCGGGATTGTCTGAAAAAAGAATTTAAGGAATGTGCTTCTGGAGGGACAAACTGTTCACTTACACGCCCTTAAATCTCACTATGCGGAGGACATTGTGTTCGAAAGGGACGTTCCTATTTTTTGCACTGATAAGGATGAGCTCGTCTATGTTCGTGGAGGGGTAGCTGTTTATCGCGAAACTGAAATGATGCAAGTTCGATGGAAGGTTGTCAGTTTCAAGGCACAAATTCCATCCACTGAGCAGGTAGATATCTTGCCATGCTCTCGCTGCTTCGTCAGAGTTTATCTGTGGACGTGAAGGAAGTGTTGCTGCCGTTAACTAAGTAGGACCATATTGGCATATTTTTCTTTCTTTTCAATTCCCTCTATTGCCAGGACGTGTATAAAGCGAGATGCGTTGTCCGCTTATAATCGAACTCACTGGTTATCCGCGACAATTAACCGCCACGATTAACCACCTCGATTAACCATTTTTGTGAAAAAAATTGGCTCCAAATCGCTTCAGGGCATTTCATTTATAACTGTTTCCCCTTTTATGGAATTATAATAAACTATTTAACATTGATTTGTGTCAAGAAAATGTAAAACAGAACTTTACGAGGTTTATTTGGTGAACCGTTCAATTGAAATATAAGGGTAGTTAATAGTTAATCTATTGTCTCCGATAGACGGTTAACCATATTGTAAGGTCTAAACTCTACTATTGTGCCCCAAAATTGCTTCTATCTCGCATTTAAAATAGTATTTGAAGTAAGAAATTTTTGTAACTTGTGCCAATTGGGAAGAAGACCGAATTTTAAGATGCAAAACGGGACTTTCAAATGGTTAACCGTTGTGGTTAGTCGTGCGTGATCTAAACTACGTGTAAACCGGAAGTTGTTGTGTCCCGTGAAATCGAAATAAACTGATTACTTTAGACATTTCAGTGGGTTTTCAGTTAATTTATTTATTTTGCATTTTAGCTGAAGTACAAGTATTCTTTGTGGTGCTAATATAGCATTTAACAGTCAGATCTTTGTAGCGGGTATCTAACCCTTTATTATCTGAAATACATTGATAAAATACAGTATTCACTGCTTGTAACAAATAAAATCAATTTACCTTAATTGCATATAATGGATGGTAGTCTCGCTGTGAAAACATACAGTACAAGCCAATATCTAGTACGATTTCTATATGATGTAAGTCTAGCCTTTGTGGTGGCAATTTCAATAGAGTTGAATCAGCCCGCGACATTGTATTTTTTGCGAGCGCTGAGTTTTGCGATCGGTCACCGTCCTGTACCCAAATGCGACTTTTTCTTTGTCTGCTGTCTAAAACATAGTATTAAAGTTTCTGTCAATGAAATTGGAAAAGTACGCACCAGACATTTTCTCGTAGGGCTCACAAATAATCACACCTTTTCTGTAACTGATGGCCACCATGAGTCTTAACACTTTTCTGCCAGTTCCCTCTTTTCGTCCCTTGGATGTACAACCCAAGGCAAGTCCCTCTGATATCTTTCTCCATGTCCTCCCCTTTTTTGCGCGAGCTTGTTCGCAGCTATAGGTTTGGTGTGTGGGCAAATCCCGTTCCGTCCAAAAAGAACGATAATTGTTCAGTCCACAATTTCCCAGTTAGATCTTTCTTGCACCATTTAGCAAAAGACAACCTTGTTTTCAGATCCTCTCTCTTTAGGAGTCCTTTCTTTCATGCTTGTAAATAGTAATAACCTTTTTCATTTAAGAATCAGGTTACTCTTCTTACCGATACTTCAAAATTGTATATTCCTGCTTGTTCCATAAAAGTTCCCTTCCTCGGTTCTTAGCGTTACGAAGCTCCTGGTAATTAAACACTTCTGTCTCTCTGTAAGCTTTCTTGGACGGCCTTTTCTTTATGCCGGTTTTAGAGAACGCTTGTTTATACCACCTTCTTGAGCGATTCTGAAAACACTACTACGTGAAACACCACAAAGATCTGCCACTTTACGCACTGAAAGTCCCCGAACACGACTGAAGTAATTGATACGAGCTCTAGCATCACAGTCGATTCCTCCTTTGTTTGAAGCAAATGTCGTTTTACCATTGCTACCGGTAACGACATATTTATAATTCTCTACTTTATTACCAAGACTTATTCTAGATTAACGAAGAAGAGTTGTTTTCAATTTCCAAAAAGAAACAGTGCGTTATTAACCCGAAATCTAATTTTAAAACACCGTGACGCTCACCCTTATCTCTGTCACTGGCGCCACATATTCTTTCGAAAATTCCTGGCATATCTCTTTCAGACAATCCCGGCCAAAAGTAGTTGGGACACTTGAGCTAGACCATGTATCCCCCATCCCCCCTAATCAATGTTGGAAAATATCACGTTTTTTCCAACCAAAAGGGAAAAAATTCACCCAAATATCAACATTGTTAGTGGGGGGAGGGGAGAACTTGTTTGCTGTCCCAACCTTTTTGTCCGGGATTGAGGGTTCGACTGTATGTAAGTGGTGAGAAAAGTCTTCTGTGGTGTCGCGTTGTTATTATCCTTTGTCAGAATTGAGTAAAATATTGATTCTGGGAGCAGGGGGATTGCAGTTTCATAAATCCTGTGTTACGGCGTAAACTCGAATGTTCCGTTGATCGGTTCGAGGCGTGTTGTTAGATTGTAGCTCACATGTGCTTTCCCGCGCTGACGCTTAGCACAAGTATGTGCTTTGCTGTCTGATTGGTTCATTGAACTCTCTGCATCTTTTCTGGGTGGTTTATTGGACTGTGTGCATCTGCTGTGATTGGTTCATTGGACTGTGTACATCTGCTGTGATTGGTTGATTTATAAACAGTGTACATCTGCTGTGATTGATTCTTTTGACTGAGTGCATCTGCTGTGATTGGTTGTTTAGACTGTGTGCATCTGCTGTGATTGGCTCATTGGACTGCGCATCTGCTGTGATTGATTTCATTGGACTGTGTGTATCTGCTCTGATTGGTTAAGATAATTTGTTTTTAGTCATGCTACATGTCATGTATTACATGAAGTAGGGACCTAGAGAGAGATTATTATGGGATAAAGAAGAGGAAAAAAGAGAGCACATGGTCGACTAGTTGGGTTTTCTCAAGTCAAGGTTTATAACTAGCATCACTCTAATTTACGTATTAAGGGGACACGACATTGGCGACGAGGAAAAGTACGGCACAAGATGTCTCCGAGCGAAAATGGCGTTTCAAACGCGATTCATAAGTTCGATTGTCACTCGAATCCGGCCACGTTGGGACCACGATGGAAGCGATGGTTAACATCTTTTGCACTATTTGCGGATAGCAAGGGTCTTATTATCACAGAGGAAACACATGCGGCCACGAGACAACGCAGACGAGCTATGATACTCCATTTCGCAGGTCTCGATGTACAAGAAATCTTCTCTACTCTGGCCGACACAGGCGAAGCCACCGATTACGCAGCAGCTGTAACAGCATTGAATGGACATTTTCTCCCTAAAGTCAGCTCTGCTTTCGCCCGCCAGAAATTTCATCGACTCCAACAAAGGGAAGGTGAGACTGTCTTGCAGTTTGTAACTAGATTAAGAAAAGAAGGAAAGGACTGCAATTTTGGTCCAGACTTTGACAACCAGTTAAGAGGTGCTGTCCTGTGCAAGTGTAGGTCAGACTATGTGAGACATAAATTGCTTGAGGAAAGAGAAGAACTAACGCTTGCCCGCACACTACAACTCGCAGAACAATGTGAAACTGTAGAGCACCAAATGTCTCAGCTCAGTATGGGTGGACCGAGTAAAGTAGGTGCAAACAGGGTTTATGAGAAGCTTGGGAGACCCAAGAGTAAACAAGCTAGTAAGAGGAGTAAGGGCAGAGAAATTCATTGTTATCATTGTGGGTCAACTGGTCATGTGGGTGCAGATTCAAAATGCCCTGCTAGAGGACAAACATGCAGAAAATGTAAAGGGAAGGATTTTTTTGCAATTGTTTGCAAAACCAAAACAAAGAAACCAGGAGTTAACCAAATACAAGAAGAACCACAAATCACTGGGGAACAAGCTGGCTATGCTTTCAAGGTTACTAGTAGAGTTCATTCATACATGCTTAAGTTATCTGTGGGTGGTGTAGAATTAGAATAGCTGGTGGAATCCGGAGCCACCAATAACATTGTCGATGAAGAAGCCTGGGAAGGATTGAAAGCCAAGAGGATCAAGTGCAAGTCTGAAGCTGCTTCTGTTGACAGGAAACTATATGCTTATGCATCTAATAAGCCCCTCCCAGTAAAAGGTCGTTTTATGTGTGAAGTGATAGTTGGCCAAGGGAAAGCTGACGCTGAATTCCTAGTTATTACAGGGCAGGGAGTACCACTTCTTGGCAAGGATACTGCAGTGAAATTGGGAGTGTTGAAAATAGGGGTCAACATCGCTACAGTTGCTGAAACCAAACAGGTATTGCAGCAAAAATTCCCAGAAGTGTTAAGTGGTATTGGAAAGCTAAAATCTAAACAAGTGACATTACACATAGACAAAGCTGTGAAACCAGTAGCGCAGCCACTGAGGCGAATCCCGTTCAATTTACGAGATAAGGTGGAGAGAAAGGTTCAAGAACTGTTAGACTGTGACATCATAGAGGAGGTTGATGGGCCAACGCCATGGGTGAATCCAGTTGTAATCATTCCAAAGGCGGACGGCGATATTCATCTCTGTATCGATATGAGGCGAGCAAATGAAGCAATAATGCGGCGTCGATACCCCATACCAACCGTAGATGAATTATTGCACAACATAAATGGCTCCAAAGTTTTCAGCAAGTTGGATTTAAAGTGGGGATACCATCAGCTGGAACTCAGTCTTGAGTCACGCCAGATAACTACTTTCGTGACACATAAGGGCTTGTACAGGTATAAGCGCCTTTTGTTTGGTGTGAGTTCCGCAAACGAGCAGTACCAGCATGAGATATCTACAGCTTTGGCAGGAATAGAGGGAGTCGACAATATCTCTGACGACATCATTGTACATGGCCCAGACCAGACAACGCATGACCAGCGCCTCCACAAAACTGTGGAAAGTCTCAGACAGCATGGCTTGACCCTCAATGTTGACAAATGCCTATTTAATGTGGACAGATTGTTTTTTATGGGCATTCTCCTCTCGCAAAAAGGAATCGGCCCAACAGAAGAAAGAGTTAGGGCTCTGCAAGAAGCAAGAGAGCCAGCAACTGTCAGCGAAGTACGAAGCTTCCTCGGATTGGCTAATTATAGCAGCAGATTTATTCCCCATTTTGCAACTCTCTCGGAACCATTGAGGAAACTAACCAGGAAAAATGTTCCATTCCATTTTGGAGCTGAGCAAAAGGCTGCTTTTGAGTCATTGAAGCAAAACATGGCTGAAGCAGAAACATCGGCATACTTCGACAAGAAGGCACTGACTAAAGTCATCACGGACGCGAGTCCTGTTGGCCTTGGAGCCGTGTTAGTGCAAAGACAGGATGGAGTATGGGTGCCAATTTGTTATGCAAGCCGCAGCCTCACAGAATGTGAACGCAAATACTCCCAGACCAAAAGGGAGGCCCTTTCTCTTGTTTGGGCATGCGAGAGATTCCATGCGTACATCTAAGGAATGAAGTTTAATCTGGTAACCGACCACAAATCATTGGAAGTCATCTATGGTCCCCGTTCCAAACCCTCAGCCCGAAATGAAAGACGGGTAATTCGTCTACAGCCATACGACTTCTGTATTGTGTATGCTCCAGGGCAAAACAACATAGCTGACCCTCTCTCTCGTTTGCTAAGTCAGAATAAAGCAACAAATCATAAACATGGAGCAGAAGAGTATGTCCGATTTGCAGCTATCAGTGCCACACCTGCAGCCTTAACTACGAGAGAAGTTGAAGAAGCGTCTGCGGTGGATGAAGAGTTGACAACTCTGAGAAAAGCAATAAAAACCGGTCGATTGAACAATGCAAGGCTTATTCACTGGCTGCAGGTGAACTGTGTGTGATCGGGCAGTTGATCTTAGGAGGTACCCGTATTGTACTGCCAAGGAAGCTAAGGAATCAAGCAATTGCCTTAGCCCATGAGGGACATTTGGGAATCGTAGGAACTAAACAAAATTTAAGAAGCAAAGTATGGTGGCCTGGTATGGACAAGGCAGCAGAAACGTTTTGCAAGTCTTGTTATGGGTGTCAACTGGTGGCACGTCCAGACCCACCGGAGTCATTGAGGTCCACAACATTACCAGAGGGTCCTTGGCAAGATCTGGCCATAGATCTTCTAGGACCACTCCCATCTGGGCACTCGATACTAGTCGTTTTTGACTACTATAGCCGTTATTATGAGTATGCGATCATGCCATCTACCATGACTGAAAGTAATCGACAACCTAGAAGAGATTTTCAGTCGTCAAGGTCTTCCAACAACTATAAAGTCAGACAATGGATCACTGTTCCGCTCAGAAGAGTTTCAGGAGTACTGTAAGCAGAATGGAATTGTGCATCTCAAGACTACCCCTAAATGGCCCCAGGCTAATGGGGAAGTTGAAAGGCAAAATTCCTCCTTGATGAAGAGAATTCGCATTGCTCAAGCCGAAGGGTTGGACTGGAAGAAGGAATTAAGAAGATATGTGACCAAATACCGAGGTATCGATCACACAGCTACTGGCAAAAGCCCTGCTGAGCTGTTGTTCAATCGGAAGATAAAGGGGAAGTTGCCAGAACTACAAGCTGATTATCGGTCAGACTTGGAAACCCGTGACAGGGATGCAGAGGTCAAAGCAAAGACCAAAGCATACGCTTATAAGTCTATGAATGCCAGACCATCTGATGTTCAGGTTGGTGACCAAGTACTTGTGAGGCAAGAGAAGAAGGATAAGTTCTCCACACCATTTGATCCATCACCGTTCCAAGTTGTAAGCAAGACAGGCAACAGTGTTGTGGTAGAATCCCAGGGTGGGACCCAATACTCAAGAAACACCTCCCATGTAAAGAAGTTTATGTCTAAAACTCCTATGTCTGTTATCAAAACACCATCTGCTGTCCGAAACGAATCTACAGCAGGAGATGCACCTACAGTACTTACCACAATGCCAAGCCAAACTACACATGAATTGACACCTGCTACACCAACAAGTGAGGCTTTGACCAGGTTTACCCCAATAGCACGAGCAAGTGTGAAGAATGGAAATAAGGCAGCTCCGCTCTGCAAGAAAATTGTAGTTGACCAAGCGACAGTTCCTAGTACTCCAGCAAGACTGCGGTGTGAGAGACCTCAAAGACAGAGGACACATGGAATACTGAACTAGTCACTGAAGAGTTTACCGAGTTGTTTAGGTCAAAGAATTTGTGATTGAACATTTGTTAAGGGCACTCATTGTACGAAAAGACACTGCTTGAACTTATTGGTCTTGTTAAGTCGCAAACTATATAAGCGTCTTTATTCTTTTGAGTTTCATTCATATATGTTTCGTTTCTGATCAGGTTTAAAGGACTGTTACTCCTTGATTCCTTTGAGAAAAAATGGGACTTCATGTATTACATGAAGTAGGGACCTAGAGAGAGATTATTATGGGATAAAGTAGAGGAAAAAAGAGAGCACATGGTCGACTAGTTGGGTTTTCTCAAGTCAAGGTTTATAACTAGCATCACTCTAATTTACGTATTAAGGGGATACGACACTACAATCCTTTGAAAACCAACCCCAATGGATGTTTGACGGTATAGAACTGCGTAGAGAATAACACTGTTTCTTTTTGTGTTTAGCATCCTCGAAGCAACCGGATAGAGGAAGTGGTAAGACTCTGCCTACACTTAATAAACGAGGCATTCAATCTGAAACAGGTTATTTAGGCTGTGCCAATCAGTCATCTTAAGCACTTAACAATGTAGGTGAATTTACAAGGTTGCCTAAATCTAAGAGGTTTATCTATAAGAATTAAAGGGTGTTCACTTAAAAGCATTAAAGGTAATTGATGTGCCACGCCAGATACGAAAAAGCACTTTGGAAAAAACACTCTTCAAATGTGGCCAGAAAACCTGTGCAAACGTACTCCCCATCTAATGCTGTGGCACCAGACATCGAGGAAGAGGTAAATAAAGGAGATTACAGATTTGATAATAAAACATAAAAAAAAAAATAACGAAGGTGAACCAGGGACTGTCTGACGTAGAACGATTAATATTGCCCACTCAACTCGTAAATAGCTCTTTAGAGTCCATCGGGCCGCGGAGTAGCAGTTTTTGACTAGTTTGTCCCTTCGTCTCTCATACGTCAGAAATTTCATCTTTGTTACGCCCTTGTACATTAGATACACAATTTTGTACCTTTTTTACAAGCAGTTTCTTGTCAGTGTGTTCTTAGCGACGGGCTGAGAGGGAAGTTAAGGAAAGCCCTTTTCACAGCTCCCCCTCTTCCACGTTACAATCCTGGGGGACTGCTCACAGTGTATACTTTTCGTTCACCTGAGTACTTAGAGCTGTGAAGTATGATCCAGTGGTAGTAAGTAAGGAATAGGGTTGAGGGTTCATATTTTATTTCCCTCACACGCACAATTTCCATGATCACGGGACAATCCAAAAAGTCGTTTTTGTTTATGGCATTGTTATATACGCTTAATTAGACGTTTACCTTAGCATTCAAAGTAAAAACTGAGGAAATTCTCGGTGTAGCGTATAATCTTGGCGACCCCCCCCCTTCCACCCCACCTGAACTGTTGATTTGCAGTAACCTTCTCAATAAATATTGCACAGTGGAGGGGGGCGCTTAACTTTTGGGTCGACATATTGTCACTGCTTTCTCAAGGGATGTTGGACAGACTTTTAAAACTGAGGAGTTCCTTTTTGTCGTAGTTACATTTAATTTTCGTAACATATAAAAATCACGTAACTAGACACGGTTAATTTTTTGTATGGTAACATCGGATTTCCCATCGGACATCTCTAAGCGTCGCCCCCGTTTGCTTTGTTATCCTCTAGTGAAAGCTACGAGACTTTCGGAAGACAAGACAGTTGTAGTTGTAACGTGGACCATTCAGGACGAGAAAGTGGCGACTGTAACATTGGAGTATCGCCTCAGTAATCAACAATGGATCATTGTTACTGGCGCTACTAACCTTAGAAAGGATGTGACAGACTTCAGGGTGGTAAATCTGAAAGAAGACGAGAAGTATGAGTTTCGATTGGACATGCGGCGGCCTGGGGAAATAGTTCGTGTCTATGTCTACAGCAATGAAGGTAATGGTCAGCTTGTACTGTAGAGTGGCAGTGCTCGAAATATTTTTTCCTTAATAGGATGTAGGGGATGTAGAACCCAGTGTTGTGAATGAGTGAATATATAATTTATAAGGCGCAAATTCTATTTGTATATAATCAAATGCGCCATAACACAACCGCAACGGAGGACACACGAAGTTACATTTACAAGCGTCAGACCGCAACACCGGGAACTACGTCCCCTACTCTTCGCGAACAGTGTGTGGGTTCTTTTAACGTGTCACGAAATTATTACGACCAAAGTTTGTGAGACCGGACCTACGGTTTATCGTCCTTATCCGAGAAGACTAGAAAGTCTAGTCATTTACAGATGCTATTGCAAAGTCAGCACTTCCTCACTTTTAAAGACCTTGAGTGATGGTCCTGCCGAGGTTCGAACCAACGACTTCCTGCATGATAATCCGGCGCTCTACCAACTGTCGTTATGCCCTTATAGTAATACAGTTGTAATTTATAGGTCGAGCGTTTCTTGCGAAAGCCCCTGGCTCGCGAGATCGGGCGACCACTCCCCATGTTATCGACAGTAAATAAAATGATTGATTGATTGATTGATTAACAGGACAAGTGTCAAGTGTCCTTTCATTTTTTTTCTTTCCTTGTTTCAATTGTAGTCACATATTCTGCAAATTTGACTGGACATTATAAACTGTTTATTGAAACGAGGTTTAGGGCCTGTTCAACGAAAATTGAATCACTAGACATCTTGGAGGCACCTCATCATGTGCGTGAATGTCTTGCACGCTAATTGGTTAAGAGGTGTTGTTTAAGTCAGCTTTTGTTATATGGCTGCTTCCGCGAGCGGGCTAGGTGAGCCTATCTCACTTGCTCGAGTTTTGTCCGCTTTTTCCCGCAAAACTAAACAAAACAGAGCAGCCATACAATGAATCCTTTATTGACCAAGCTTGTTCGGTCATGATGACGGGATGTTGACCTCACCTATTTTTGGTCAATAACGCATATATACATTTTGCTGAACATTACATGCGCCCGCTATAAGTCGAAGTTGAGTTGTGTACAACATAGGGCCGATGAAATGTAACTATTAATTTTAAGTTACATTCATTATCTCAAACCAGCGTAGCATCAAACTATGTCCGAATGTCGTCTTGGTTGCTATGTGCACTTTTCTTTTAAAGATGTGATGTGTTACGGAACAAAAAAGAAGCCTGTTCTCAGTCCATCCAGAAACGACAAACGTACGAACTCAACTATTCATTTGAAACTGACACTTTAAATTCGAGTAGCCTACAAAGGGCCCGATAGCTTAACTTAAATACACACTAACAAACTATCTCTTAACTTCAAAACTAAATAACTTCAGTCACTACTGACACTACAACTCACGAGCTCTTTTGAGATATCCACATGAGGGCAAACAACTCTTGAATTCTTTTTCGGATAGCTTCTCCAGACAACTTCACGGAAAACGAGAACTACCAACGACTTCAAACTACTTCCGAGCGTACGTACGTAAGCATATTCCTGAGCGAACGTTAGACTACTACATAACGAACGTCATAAGACTCTGTAGTAACGTTCCTTATATGCAATTAAAAATAATTCTAGAACATTCGGAAGCCCAAGTAAATCGACTCATTGAGCCGAGAGTATTCATATATGTTTGTTAATTTAATGTATTCCTACGGCCACTGTTTACCGAGATAATAAGAAGGGAATAATTGTTTTAGTATATACCAATGAAGCAACTTTAGTAGGGAGTTTAAGAAAACACTAACGTACATAACGTGAAAGCCAACTTTTCTCGCACCGGAAGTACACCCCAACATAGAGATCGCCGAGGAAGACAACAGCGAGCAGCGAGAGATCGTTGCTTTGCAAATTTGAACGCGGAAAACATCAGCACATGGCAAGCGCGACTTGAATCAGAGAAATAGAAGCGACGGCGGGACGATAACAACAGGCATCGAAGCAAAGACAACAACAGCTCGCTCAAAAAAGGTAAAGGAAAGAGCAGGGGAAAGTACCAGGAATACAACCAAGTTTGGTTTGAAATTGAATGTGTTAATGATAGAAACAAAGACTAGCTTTAACTAGACAGGACATGATCGAAACATAAAGTAACAAAACTGAAAAACAAAATCAGTGAGCAGGACAATTTAAATCTGAGCTGTTTATTGAGTACTAACGACCTCAAGAATTGGAGAGGTGTCAGCAAAAAAACATTACAAACAAACTGAATTGGAAGTCTAGCAACAAAGCAAGTTGGGAATTCTTCGGGTCACCATTTGCGAAGTCTCAACGGGTCATTTTCTGTTGTCTTGACCTGTACGGTCACACGGTGTCAACAACTTGTTTCTGTTTGAGCCAATTGCATGGGAGGTTGTCCCCTTGAAAATGATATTCACATGGCACTTCACGACCATAGCCACCTACTCTGAATAATGACCTTTTCAGAACTTTACGATCTCTTTAAAAACTAGTCAGCCACGTTGCCATTTTCAGCGCTGTCATTCATTCATTTTACATTAAGTGATTAACAGGCGAAGTGATAATCGATGAATATTTACCTCGACATCGTCTTGGTGAATATTCACCGATAATCACTGAGCCCGAGGCGAATAATTGCTTTAGTATAAATACACAGGTGATTATTTCAAAATAAAGAACAGAAAAAGCACTGTACAACACGAAAAAACTGTATTTGATCAAAAGCGCGCTTCACAATTAAAAAACAACTGGTAGCCATTTTGTTCGTCGAGGTGATTATCGGCTGATATCAATCAAAGATAACGAACCAGTCAGAGCGCGCGATTTTGTATAATCACCTGAGTATTTATACTAAAACTGTATACTGTAATTGTAAGACTTCACTAATGGTGTTTTGTGACGGAAAAGTTCCATACCCTTTCCACAAAGGCAATTTACATTTGAGTCCTTTGTCTCCCTGTGAATTGCTCTCATACACTCGGCACATTTCCTGGAATTTTGAAGTAGCATCCATATGTTGGGTATGGAGGGTTGTCCAACAGTCTGAAAAATTTATGCATTGCATTGTATTGTATTATATAGCCATAACAATAGTTCAACAATGCATTCTAGAACGACACAAAACACAATGCATTTGAATACAATGCTGTGCATAAATTGGTCAGAGTATTGGACAAGTATGCTGGTATGGATAGTCAGACTGCTGCTGCTGCTGCAACAGCACAATTGATGTAAGAGCCTGCAATGGAATATTTGACACAGTTTCATATTCTTTCACAGCAGTAAGTTGCAGAGCCTTATTAATTGAAATATTGAATTTTTT
The DNA here is from genome assembly GCA_949710005.1 of Ricordea florida. Classification (NCBI taxonomy): domain Eukaryota; kingdom Metazoa; phylum Cnidaria; class Anthozoa; order Corallimorpharia; family Ricordeidae; genus Ricordea; species Ricordea florida. Next base: position 23,674,763 of record OX453274.1, on the reverse strand, counting down.
CTTTAATGTTCTTTACCTCATTTTTGTAATGCCGCCCACCAATATTTACAGGGCGACTACTCGAACCAAGGCCATCCGAATAAATTTTCACACAAATATCGAGTGTCTGTTTTGACGCTGAACAACAGATTTGTGGTGAGTTTCTACCGACTAAATATAAGTTGAAACATTTTCGATCTTGCTCTGTTTTGTACAGTTATAGAGCAAGTTATGTGCATTTAAGCGAAATATAAAATATTTGTAGAGATTCCGTTGTTTAGATACTCCATCGTAATTGGGTAATTTGTAAGTAAATTTGTTTGTTTGACCTTGGTTCGAGTAGTCGCAGCGTAATAACAAGCACAAACTAAACAGTTGACCTTCTTGTTGGGTAACCTCTATTAAGGAGAAACAAATGTTTGTAACGCCGAAATATTTTGTGATCTTTCTATCTGATACTTATATTAATATGGCACCTCTGTTCAGGGGAAGGGGACATTTTATACCCCTTGGAGCATCACCGATAGCAAAGAAGGTTCACAGAAAACCATACAGTCGTCATAAGTGTGCTGTTTGTAATAGCAAGTCTTTCAAGTTTCCTAAATGCCCAATGCACTCAATCAACGATTTTCTATATCAGCTGTATGAAATAATGGCTGCGGTAAATTCTGAGCCTCAGAGATGAAATCGTATAGTTTGGAGCTGTTTTATTATTACCACGTCAGATACAAAACCCTGCACAGGAGAAAACTGTATTGCAAGTAATAATAGTGGTACGATACATTTCAACAGAATAAGACACACATCCCCTACCCTCATAAATATATAGTATATAATAACAATAATAATAATAATGATAATAATAATAAAAATTAATAGTAATAATAATAGAAATGATAATAAGAAATGATGATACAAGTAAACGATGATTATAAGAATGGGGTATTAGCCCTGATAGAAAAACCATTACGAGTTCTTGAAGAATTAACCTCGCGAAGATTAAGTTTCGCGGGAGTCGTGTGTACTGAATTAGGTAAGGCGAGTGCTTCCTGCTTAATCATGGTCTCTGGTGTTTTGTTTTTTCTTCCTTTTTTTTAGTGTACCCGGTAGTCGTCCCAAAACCTGGAGGGCGTGGAGATAGCGGCTTACGTACTGAGGAAATTATCGCCATTGTCGCTGGAGTAGCCGGACCTTTCCTGATTTTTATCGTGATTCTGTGTGTGTACTACTTTAAACGCCGCAAAAAATCCCAAGGACGTAAGTAGAGAAAAGTTTCGTGAGTGTTAACAGGAATTATGATATGGCAAGTGTTTGAAGCCGATATAAGGCCCATTTTGATTGGCTATTCTTAATGAAGGATTCCCCCATAATGCCCACGGTAATTGTCAATATCCGTGCATAACCGGATGTGAAGCTTCTTCCGGTTTAAACATGTTTACACAAACAAGACCTAAGTGTAGATGTTGCCGTAAAGACCTTCCTTTTTGGTTAATAAGTAGTTAATAAACGCCTGAGTTGGATATTATGAATATGTGGATATCATTATCAATGATGTAGCCCTGATTATTAAATATTTATTGCACACCTCAGTACTGGTTTTTCAATATGTAATTACGAATTTAGTAAAAGGGGATAAAAAAGGGCTTGCAATAATAATGATAGTAATAATAATAATACCAGTATTAATGATTATAGTAATAATGATAATAAGCATAACAAATAGTTAAACAATTAACAATTATTACTTGAGGCTAGGTATGATATGAAGAATTATGCAGATCGAGGAGGGTGATAACATTCTACGGGATCTGCATAATTCTTCATATCATACAGAAGCCGAATCCAATGATTGTTTTATCATGCATTCAAAATATTTTTTCGCGTTGAGGATAAACTCAAATTACAAGCCTTACTTTCAGTCTCGTACCAAAATCAAAATGCCCATAATCTTTTTACGATTTGAAATTAGGCCAGAAATAAGATCAGTGACTAGCTTTGATGTCACTTCTAATTTTATATTATGTTAGTTTTTGATTCATGCGCAAGGTCTTTCTATTCAGAGGAACGTCTCTGAAGCAATGTTCACTTCTTTTTTTACATTCAGGTGCTGCAAGGAAAGAAAAGTAAGTAAGATAGTCACTATTGAATCCTCGCTAATACAATGATCTACTTAGTTGACAACATGAATCTTACCAGATGTATTGGCTGAGCTTACGTAAATTCTTTGAGGTCTGATAACAATTGATGGCTTTTACGATAATGACTTGTCATTTTTGCTTTTTTTTTCAGTGAGAGCCCCTATGAAGTGTCCGACTATGTCAAAGAAGCTTACAATGTTAGTATACCATGAAAAATAGCGATTGTTGCCTCTGCTTGTTTGTGATGTTTTTCTTGGATACTGGTTTCCCACAATTCAAAAGCGATTTTCTGATCTAGTGGCTACTTGACGCTTGTACTTTGCAGAATGAAGTGATAATGAAGGACCTAGATTTCTTATCTGGTCAAGATGACAACATGCATCAGGACTCGTTGGTAGCCCAGTATCAAACGTTGAATGAAGCAACCCGATCTAGTGATGCAATGGATGCGAAACACACCATTTACTCATCACCTAGTCTACCTCTCAGTGAATACCATCCTCTGCATCCTGGCACTCGTTCATTTGAAGTTCCAAGAGAACACGTGACAATTGAAAAGATTATTGGTAACGGAGCTTTTGGTCAGGTTGCTAAGGGAACGGCTGTTGAACTTCCAAGGAGGCCAGGGAAGACAGATGTTGCAATCAAAATGCTTAAAGGTAATTTGTCACAGCGTTGTTTCGTCTGGTGAGTTGTTAAGGTTATTTTCTCGATGAGATTCAATAGATTTCCTGAATCAACATGAAATTTCTGCGGGCTAATATCACGTGACAGCCCTTTGATAGAGATATCCTCTTGTTAAAAATATTTCCGCAGCAATTAGTATTCGTGTGTCTGACGCAAATGTTTGCAATACGTCGAATTCAAGATATCCTCAACCACTTACATTTGAACTTTACGAGAAATAAAGGCAAGATTACAATTATCCACAGTGCCAATGCTTGCATTAAAGGTAAAAAGTATTTTCATCCTATTAAAGAAGAGCTTGTGTCGATTACACATAGCTTAACCAATCATGATCATGATCATTAGCCGTTTCAACTTTTCCTGGGTAAGTAAGAACTACTTTTGTTGTTATTTTTAGCCGGTGCCCCTCAGACGGACCGAAAAGACTTGTTGTCAGAACTCAACCTGATGAAGAAGCTAAAACCTCATCCATATGTCATTAAACTGCTGGGATGCGTGACTAACACTGGTATTTTTGATAGCATTTACTTTCTTCTCATTAGCTAAGGCGTTACTTTCTTAAGACGTAGGTGGACGGTTTAGCATAACATATACATATTTATTACACGTAACACGATACTTTTATTCCATAAAGCTTATTTGTAGAAATCTAGTCGCTTTATTGTCACATGTGAAAAGAGCGTATACAAACAATCAGAATGGCGTACACCTGTTTCACGTGTGAAAGTATAACTGATCAACGATAGTGCAAGGCCTTTCTGAGCCAATTAT
>OX453274.1:23598688-23666188 GCA_949710005.1 Ricordea florida | reverse complement strand
GTAGTATGTTTGTGTGTTTTTTTTCTGCCGCAACATCTATACACCGTATTCATAAATGGCGGCCGCGCGGAACTGCCTGGTTTGGAAAACATGAAAACGAGGCTTGGTAGCCCACGCATCACAGATCACAACAAAAAATGGCTTCTTCTAGTGGAGATTGTGACACAGTTATCCTCACCGAAGGCGATATTCCCGGAGCTTCTTTAGCTGGAAGAAACCCTTCTTCACTAAAGAATGAAGAACTCAGGTTTTGGTTGCGATGTCGAGGCGATTCGCTAAAGGGACTTAAGACGAAGGCACAGCTCATAAAGAGGTAATCATCAAAACACAGAAACCGATCGAAGCACTTGCTCGCATCTTTGGGATTTGCCTCAAGAAAAATCACGAAATTTTGTTTTTGTAGTATTAAGAATTCTCTCCTTTTCTGCAGAGTCAACGAGTATATTAAAAGTGGAAGGGATAAAATGGTGATCGATCCCGATCCCGATGAAATCTACACAAAACGAAAAGCAAGGGCTTCGAACCTTCCGAAAGACGCTGCTACATCATCACGTGTGAAATATCCGAGCCATGGCTGGGGTAAATCGCTTGAAAGGATGCCTGCTTTTACCAGAGCTGAGATGAACCAGCACGTGGCAAATTCTGGAAAACGAGTTGCCAATACTGAGCACCATTTGATTCCAACCAATTTGAGAAAAGCTAAAACCTTTTTGCAGGATGAATATTTGAAGGAGATCGAGGCAAACAGCGATGAAAGGTACTTTTATTTGAGGGGAAAGTGTTACCATAGTCTTAAGTAAAGTGAGGCTCCCCATGCTCTTCGTTTTGCCATGTGCATTGTCTCTGGTCAAGTTATCCATGCAAACTGCTCATGCAAAGCTGGCAAAGTTGGTTACTGTAACCATGTTCTTGCTTTAAATGTTTAAGCATGCAAGTTCAGTTTATTTGACAGCAAAGCAACAGATTACTTGTGTCAGGATGAGGATGAGCAGACAGAACTAGCTTGCACTTCCCAGCTGCAGAAGTGGCACAAAAAGGGCCGAGGTGACAAAATTTCTGCCCAGCCTGTAATGGATGTCACTATTTCAAAAACAAAACTCGATGAAACTAAGAGTAGATATGGAGTTAAATGATGCAAGAGGTAATGCCCAGCATGATGTTGAAGCCGAAATGACATTGAAAAAGGCCCTACAGCAAATCAATCCTCAGATGGGTTTAGCACTTATGGAAAAAGATGATTCCTCTACAAATAGTTGCGTGGAAACCAAATTCGGCAAGAGTCAGATTGGTTCGTATTGCAGCTATCAATTAACTCATACCGAGGCAAACTTTGAGGCTACTGTGGACATTTCATCCGTGCCTAGAGAAATTGTCAGTAGAGAAACAGAACTTATGTATCCGAGGTTTCCTCTAAGCCCATGCGGTGATTTTATATTGCCTGACAACAAAGACAATTTGGAAAAAGCGCTCATCAATACCCTTGTTGTGGATGAGACAATTACTAACAATATTGAAGAAGCCACAAGGGACCAGTCATCCTCAGAGCAGTGGAAAAAGGAACGCAAGTTCAGATTTACGGCATCTAAATTTGATTTGATTTCAAAAAGGTAGAGGAATCACGAAACATTTGCTGCAGACCTTATAAATCCAAAGCCAATTATTTCACGGTATGTTGAGCATGGATTAAAACAGGAACCAATTGCACTTCAAGAGTATGAAAAAATTATGTTCACTCGAAAGACACCGGTAAAGGTTCTTAAGAGTGGTTTTGTTGTTTGTTTGGACATGCCAATTCTGGGGGCCTCACCAGATGGCAGATTTGTGGATTTTGGATGCCACAATCATTTTGGTCTGGCTGAGGTAAAGTGTCCGGAAACCAAGTTTCAAGTCACTCCACTAGAAGCATGTCAGGATCCGAGTTTTTTTTGCGAGGCTGTAAATGGACAATGTAAACTTAAACGAAATCATGCATACTACACTCAAGTGCAAGGCCAGATGGGCTGTAGTGGAGCCTCATGGTGTGACTTTATTGTGTACACAAAGAAGGGAATTTCAGTGGAAAGTATCCCTTTTGATGCTGCCTACTGGGCAACTCTGAAGCAAAAGCTTAAAACATATTACTTTACCCATTTCATCAAAACTGCAGCCAAATACTAAACTTCCATTAGGTAAACAAATGTCTGGCATTGAAAGTATATGTTCATTTTACTTTTATATACATAATAACTGTATCCTGGTCAAGAATGATTATGGATTTAATATTTTAAAGCTCCAATAGGCATGTGTTGCTCAACATCAACTTTCTCCTGGTAATGCAAAATTTAAACAAACACAAATCATAAGAATAAAATGGATTGATCACCAAAGACAAGTTATTGTTTTGGTTTTTCAAGAAATCTTTCACAGGTAAAACTAAACAACATATACTGTATGTGGGAAACCAAATGAGGGGATTTGATATTTATATTGGAGCTTTAAAGTTGAAGAGAGTTGCAGTTACATAACCAAATATGATCATGTATAATGTGAAATCATTTTTTAAAATAGTGATCAGCACCTTATTTTTTCAATTTTCATAGTGTGCAATGTGGAAATTAGAAATAAATGATAAATGTGAAAAATTCTCATACATTTTTGCATGATTGGCTGCAAAAACAGAATAATTACAAGTTCCAGTCAGCACAATATTTATTTTTTCATTATAATATGTTTGTAAATATTCACAAAAGGTAGAATGTTAAGTCACACAAGGTGATTCAGATGCAGGGCTCTTAACTTAAATGTAAAAAAATTATTTTTTATTTATAAAAAGATAGGGATATTACATTTTGGTAACACTGAATAAGGAAGCAGTCATTCAAGTCAAAACATATTATTATGCTCATTTTGTACAATATTGTGGTCCAATGTTACATTTTTTCACTGGATTTGAAATAATCATTCTATACAAAAACAACCCTATGACCTGCTTGTCACTATGTGTGAATTTGAGATTAATTTAAGCACTAATAATGGGATCCTGCATGTTGCAAATCATGGCACACACACACCACATTTGATTCACTACCCCAAATAGGCTCAGTGGAATAACCCCGTCAAATATAAGACAATTCTTCACCTTATTTATAGCCCTTTTCACATGTATTCTTAAACTAGCAATTTCTTGTGTCGCAATTACATCCTCAGCTGACATCTGATCAGACATTCCTAGAAAAGGAGGGATGTTCAAGGAAACACCAAGGGGTAGAATGTCTTCAATAGTAAAGCCTTTGTCAGCCATTACAGAGTCCCCATTTGAAAAGGGAAGGTTCAAGAAGCCACTTCGCTCTACTATTTCCCTGTCGGATATACTGCCAGTATAGAGTTGGCCAATAAAGGTTAAGAACCCTTTAGGTGAAATTCCCACCAATGCCTTTAAAGTGGTATGGTGTTTATACGAGCTAAACAATTCACTATTTAAAAGGAGGCTGCTAGGCATTTCACAGCGGATCTCGGTACAGTCTGTGGTTGGATACTTTGCCTTAAAATCCTGAGGCATTGTCTCATTTGCTAGTTTTCTAGAAGGCCAAATATTTATATGACCAAGTTTCAAATACATATAGTTTATCCAAGAAATAAAGATTCTGCTAACAGTTGGCTGAGAAACGTTAAATAAGTGAGCTAAATGTAACTCGGCAAAACCTTGCCTCAGTCTACACAATGTCAAAAAGAACTCATCTACTGGTTTTAGAGACCTTGGCCTTCCTTGTTTCACAGGCTTAGCATTGCCAGCAACTTCCTTTCCAGACAACCAGTAATTATGTTTTCTTCCCTGGTACCAGGATCCTAAAAGTCGTAAAACGCCACCATAGTCTCATAATTCATAAAACCCCGTATAAAATGCTAATAACGAGTCATTTGATGAGATGTTTCTTAATGAAAACATCTGTTCCTCTAGTTGCTTGTTTTTCTGTTCCATATCCACAATTTTTTCTTTTGATTGCAAAACCACTGTTTCCAGTTCTTCAATTTTTAAAAGAGCTGCATATAGCTTCTCTTGAAGCTCAGTTATTATATTATTATTCTCCTGTCGCTCCGGTGTTTGCGGTATTTCTGCTGTTTCCGGAAAAGACGTCCCGTCGGCCGTATTGGTAGAAGACGAATCATTGCATGTTACTTCGCTGAATTCGGTCGTCGAATGCATAATTTCGCTGAATTCTGATGCTAAATTGTTTCTAACGGTTGTAGCTGTGAAGCGTGGAGTTGGCGGTGGCCGTTTGCGAGGAGAACTTCGTTTCCATGCGAAGATACTTGGCACAGCTCCTGGTTTGGGACTGATCCTTCCATTAAGACTTTTCTTCAAATCTTCAGGCTTAAAATGCCTCGAACAAACCCTTGTTCCTTCCGATATAGAAAAGTCCTTGCCTACATCCCTTCTAATGGCATGGATCCACTGCTTTCTAGTACTTGGATCGTCTGGAAAACGAAAAAAGGATATCTTTTCTCCAGTATCTTCGCTTCGCTTATCCTTCTTCGTACACAACGGAACGCAACAATGTGTTGGCATCTCTCAGCTAATCTCCGAGTAGAAAATATTCTTGTCGTCAAAGTTGTCACCTACAAAGACTAAGGGAACCTTTTACCCAGCTATTTTTCAAAAGATAAAAATTTCAAATATCTCCGCGTAGTGATTACAGCAAAGACACTCCAATATAATACAAATCTATGTGCGCTTCAAGGTTCAGCTGGCCTACCAGGCCTCGCTTTCATGTTTTCGAAACCAGGCCGTTCCGCGCGACTGCCACTTATTAATACGGTGTATATATATATATATATATATATATATATAGAATTGGGTTACTAAATGAAAACACACATGATTCCCTGCAACTCTGAGTTTCGTGCTTACGCACTCATCAGGCAGATTTAAGCAGTGTTTTCTACAACTTCTCACGATTATATATATATATATATATATATATATATATATATATTAAACAATTAGTTTATGAGCTCGAGATTTCTATCGCGCGATAGTTTAGGAGGGCGCAGCCCGAGTCAACTATCACGCATAGAAATCGAGAGCGTATAATCTAAGTATAATCTAATTGTTTCAGTATAAATCTACTAGTCGTTCAAAATTTTGTCTTTTCTGGAACAGCCTCGGCCAGTAAACCGTCTAAATCTTCTTCACGGACACTTCGAAAACGTGAAGAAGCGCTACTCACTAACTATCACAGAATAGATAGTGGGTAGCGTAGCCAATCAGAGCGCGGTATTTGTGATAGAACGCTAGTAGATTTATACTAAATATATATATACACGTTTATCCCTACAAGCCTGTTTCGTGGTTGCCCACTTGTCAGGGGACTCGACATATATATATATATATATATATATATATATAAAAACGTTAGATAAAGCAAGGACGGACAACTTCTGACGATAAAAAAGTTAAAAAGTTAAAAATTTAATAGAAAAAAACGTTTCGGTCTTAGACCTTCGTCAGTTACAGGAGAAAAAGGACGGAAACTAAGTTTAAATACGGTTACAGTGTGGGAGATTACATACCGAAATGAAAAATACTATCGTGCTATTAATACATCGTGATTAATACAATACAGGGAAAAAAATGCAAAACGAGAAATACAATGCTGTACTATAAATTACGTCATACAGGGTGATAATTAATAGACCAAACGAAAAAGATACAATGCTGTGCATAAATTACATTATAAAGCGGGATAATTGCAGAACTAGGTTAAATTCAACCTAAAAACTAAAATAGTTAAAATAGATAAAACGGACTCTTGCAATGCGGTAAATATTACGGGAAAACTAGTTTACAAAGATATGCAGAAGAAACCTACGTTTACGCTGGACAGGGTTAATAACAAAATCCCAAATCGAGGCCTTTGGAGCATTAAAGGGTTGACAAACAACAAAATCCCTGGAGGGGCCCTTAAACAATAAGCTGTAATAAGATCCCAGGCAGGGCCTTTGAGCATACCTAACACCCAAAGAGCTGGCAAAATCCAAGGAAGGGCTTTTGGACTGCTTTATGGCGCAAACGCATATTTACACAAGAGAAAGTTAATTATAACAAATTCTGTTTTTGGAGTGAAATTCTTTTCTTTTATTTAAGCCATGGGGAGCCATAGAAAACAGTTGAGCACTCCAATAAGCCTCTTTCGTAATTAAAAACCTATCGATCTCGTCTAAGTCATTAGGGGCCTGCACCTGATCAATGCATTGGAATTCAAAATCATCCAAGGAGTGTGGAATTTTATTGAAATGTACTGCTACCTCACAAGTGGTTTTGTTTGTGAGCATAGCAGACTTGTGGTTACGAAACCTAACCCGAAAATCGGTGGTAGTTGATCCTACGTACTGTAAACGACATTTCTTGCAGGAAACTAAATAGATCACGTTTTTAGAATCACAAGAAAGCCTTGAATGAATGGTGTATTTTCTGCACGTTCTAAAACTTAGAAATGATTTAGATTCAACAAAGAAATTTCGACAGAGATCGCATCTATTTCTTTCACATTTAAAGCAGCCATTGTTTGGCTGAATTGTTTGTCCCTCATCGGCGGTTTTAAAACGAGATGGTGCTAATAATTCTTTCAGGTTTTTTGTTCTACGAAAAGATGGTATGATAGAGCCTTGAGGGAAAAGTTCTTTCAATTTAGGATTAAATGTGAGAACATTTGTTCTCACATTTAATCCTAACTTGCCTAATGTGAGTAGCATAATTAGAAAGCATTTGTTGATTTTGCAATCCAACCCTAAATTGAAAGAACTTTTCCCTCAAGGCTCTATCATACCATCTTTTCGTAGAACAAAAAACCTGAAAGAATTATTAGCACCATCTCGTTTTAAAACCGCCGATGAGGGACAAACAATTCAGCCAAACAATGGCTGCTTTAAATGTGAAAGAAATAGATGCGATCTCTGTCGAAATTTCTTTGTTGAATCTAAATCATTTCTAAGTTTTAGAACGTGCAGAAAATACACCATTCATTCAAGGCTTTCTTGTGATTCTAAAAACGTGATCTATTTAGTTTCCTGCAAGAAATGTCGTTTACAGTACGTAGGATCAACTACCACCGATTTTCGGGTTAGGTTTCGTAACCACAAGTCTGCTATGCTCACAAACAAAACCACTTGTGAGGTAGCAGTACATTTCAATAAAATTCCACACTCCTTGGATGATTTTGAATTCCAATGCATTGATCAGGTGCAGGCCCCTAATGACTTAGACGAGATCGATAGGTTTTTAATTACGAAAGAGGCTTATTGGAGTGCTCAACTGTTTTCTATGGCTCCCCATGGCTTAAATAAAAGAAAAGAATTTCACTCCAAAAACAGAATTTGTTATAATTAACTTTCTCTTGTGTAAATATGCGTTTGCGCCATAAAGCAGTCCAAAAGCCCTTCCTTGGATTTTGCCAGCTCTTTGGGTGTTAGGTATGCTCAAAGGCCCTGCCTGGGATCTTATTACAGCTTATTGTTTAAGGGCCCCTCCAGGGATTTTGTTGTTTGTCAACCCTTTAATGCTCCAAAGGCCTCGATTTGGGATTTTGTTATTAACCCTGTCCAGCGTAAACGTAGGTTTCTTCTGCACATCTTTGTAAACTAGTTTTCCCGTAATATTTACCGCATTGCAAGAGTCCGTTTTATCTATTTTAACTATTTTAGTTTTTAGGTTGAATTTAACCTAGTTCTGCAATTATCCCGCTTTATAATGTAATTTATGCACAGCATTGTATCTTTTTCGTTTGGTCTATTAATTATCACCCTGTATGACGTAATTTATAGTACAGCATTGTATTTCTCGTTTTGCATTTTTTTCCCTGTATTGTATTAATCACGATGTATTAATAGCACGATAGTATTTTTCATTTCGGTATGTAATCTCCCACACTGTAACCGTATTTAAACTTAGTTTCCGTCCTTTTTCTCCTGTAACTGACGAAGGTCTAAGACCGAAACGTTTTTTCTATTAAATTTTTAACTTTTTAACTTTTTTATCGTCAGAAGTTGTCCGTCCTTGCTTTATCTAACGTTTTTAAATTCATTTTTGTGGTGAGGCTTGGACTGTGAATCTTCATTGATCCTCCTGACGCAGTGGCATTCTTTGTTGGCTTGAGGCATTTTATAACCGTTTTTTATATATATATATATATATATATATATATATATATAAATATATATATACATATATATAAATGTATATATAAATGTATATATGATAAACGTGTAGTTTGTTTGTGTGTTTTCTTCTCCCGCAACAACTATATATATATATATATATATATATATATAAAGTGTAAAAGTTGATTAATCGTAAAACAGTGCTCAATACGTGAACGTAGAGCGAAGTAGTTGTTGCGGGAGAAAAAACACAAACAAACTACAGGTTTATCCCTACAAGCCTGTTTCGTGGTTGCCCACTCATCAGGGGGGGTCTATATATATATATATATATAGGCAATTGTGGAAAACGAGGACGGACAACTTCGAGCGAAAAAATATATATATATATATACAGTAAAAAATCTAAAAAAAGTTAAAAAATTTAAGAAAAATAGACGTTTCGGTCAATGACCTTCATCAGTTGCAGTGCCTGATAACCTGTTGCAGTTATGCAGTAGATAATCAGTTGCAGTGCCTGACAACTATATATATATATATATATATATATAGTTGTTGTGGGAGAAAAAAACACACAAACAAACTACAGGTTTATCCCTACAAGCCTGTTTCGTGGTTGCCCACTCATCAGGGGATATGGGAGGAATGTCCTTTACCATCGCTTATATACAAAGTAGTAAAATTTACATAATAATAGAGTTCGTTAAGTCTCAGGTATTGCGTAAGAGGGTTTTGTTTCTGTGGCGGCAAGAAGACACAAGCTCATTACGTTTGTTTAGCGTGGACAGTTCGGGTCGGCAGATGATTAGGAATTTTTCTTTGAGGCAGAGGTTACATCTTTTGCTTGAGCTGTTATATGGCGAGTGTGATGACAGGATCCGCCAGGAAATAAAGTGTCCAATGTTGTTGTCTTTAAAGGTCCATATGTGTTTGCTGAGCTCGGTGGAGTTTCTGTGTCAGCAAAAGGATTCTCGATCGTATCAACAGTAACATCGCAAGAAAATGCAACTTTAACCAATGGAAAAACACTGCATCTGTAATCGACTGGTTTAAAGCCATCAAAGACAAACACCACCTCAACTTCATCTGCTTCGACAATGAAGAATTCTACCCGTCAATCAGCCAAGACCTCCTTAACAAAGCACTCGACTTCGCCTCAGCCCACGACAGCATCACCACACACGAAAGAAACATCAGAATCCATGCTAAAAGTTCCATCCTAATCCACAAGAAACAACCCTGGCAAAAGAAAGGCAACGCAGCATTTGACGTCACAATGGGCAGCTACGACGGCGCGGAAACATGCGAGCTTGTAGGAAGTTTTCTCCTATCCCAGCTGCAACACCTTAATATTAACGTAGGACTTTACCGAGACGACGGTCTGGCGACCACTAACACCACACCTAGAGACACAGAAAACATCAAGAAAGAAATATGCCGTGTCTTTAAAAGTAACGGACTACGCATTACCATAGAAGCTAACAAGCAGACAATTAACTTCCTGGATGTCACATTCAACCTCAACCAAAACACCTACTAGAAATACGACTCCCGCAAAAACCTCGCGAAGCTAGTTTTTGAAGAAGTCACAATGCTTTCATATTTTATTCTTTATTTTTTTTATATTTTATATGCTATTTTTTATATCAGCGTAATCCCCATTATTTTATTTCTTATGCTGTGTTTGGTACACAAATAGTGACACCTGGTGCAAATTACATGATCAGTATACCGCTCAACACAGTGCTTAAAAATTGACCTTCATTTTGCTCTTTCACTGCCACTGAGATTGCACCAGAGGGAATAGAAGTAAAATTATTTATCTTGACAGGGAATACAGAGTCGATGAAGTATCACAATAATATTCACTGAACACAAATTGAAAATGATTGTAAATCTTTTGCAGGTGAAATCTTGAAGAGTTGATATGAATGCTTGTGTTTACCACGGTGTAAAAACCTGTTTTTTTTTTCTTTAGTTTTATTTTCTTAGTCTCTACTGCTTTGTCTTCTTTGTTGTACATCACGTTTGAACACAATATGTTCTTACACAGAGGATGAGTTGAATGCTCCAATTATTTTTGTTTATGTTTTTTGGTTATGATTGCATGAGATTCATTGTAAGAAGAATCTTCTGATTAGATATTTTATTGTCTACTGCAGTCATTATTTCATTCCCGGGTAACCACAATTGAGAGCATTATGAATAGTGCATGTTTTAATTTGTGTACTCTTTTCAGTTGCAATGGTACCCCCCAGTGGTAGATAGAAAAATTCCTCTTCCCTCAAAAGAGATGCCATATCAACAGAAGTGTGAGATACAATGTCATTACATAAAAAAAAAATTGGGGGTAAAACAATTGGATTCTACAAAAGCTGTGAATAAAGGTTTGGTAATAGTGAGTGCCGACTGTATAGTATGTGGTTGTGCTATTTTTAGGTCATATCATAAAAACAATACATGTAAGAAAGAGTTATTGAAATCTTAATATGTTCAAAAAGATTGCTGCACTACGTAATCCTGTAAAAAAATAATGTGAAATCAACATCAATCAGTCAAAAGTATATACCACATGAAAGTTTGATTGTGCTGTTACAGAAACAGGCAAAATATCCATACTCATATAGAATAGTATATTATTTTGAATATATGAAAATTACTATTACAAAAACTGCAGAAGAAAGATTTAATATAAGGACGGTATTTCATCGAAAAAGTCATGGCAGCCAGAGGTATTGAACTGTAACCAATGACATATAGTGACGAGAAGAACTATCATTATATTATTATCATTATTATTATCATTACTATTATTATTACTGGTATTGATATTATTGGTATTGTTATATTTTTTATGTTAAATATAATATACTTTTATGGGGTGGGAATCATGTCCTAATCTTGGTAAAGGTATTGTTACTCGACTACTAAAAGCAATACAAAAATCTTCTTAATAGGCTTTCCATCAGAGGTGGTAGTAATCAAAACAGCTCCAAACAATACCACTTCTTCTTAAAGGCTTAGAATCTAGTGCAGTCATTTGTCTATAAAGTTTGTGTGGAAAATCATTATTGAAAGCATAGGGCATTTAGGAAACTTGAAACACTTGTTACTACATACAGAACACTTACAATGAATATATGAGAAAGATCATAAACATTTTGGCATTACAAAATTTATTTTCTTCTTTATAAAGTTTTTCCAATGTAAAAAGTTAATTGCATGTTGTGGTTGTTATGAAATATTCATATTTGACATCATAAAAATAAAGTAAACAGCAGAAAGTAACAAAGTTAATATGTTATGTCTAATTTTTCCAATTAAGGCTTGAATTAACATTTCATTTGTGAAAAAAGGG
The DNA here is from genome assembly GCA_949710005.1 of Ricordea florida. NCBI lineage: Eukaryota > Metazoa > Cnidaria > Anthozoa > Corallimorpharia > Ricordeidae > Ricordea > Ricordea florida. The sequence continues at coordinate 23,654,694 of OX453274.1, read as the reverse complement.
CAGAGGTTCTAGATAGCAATATTATCAGGGGAGGGGGGGTCATTGCACTCTAAGGTAAAACTGACCCATTGTGAAAAGGCTATGAAACTTGTTGTCTCTACGCAATATTATTGAAACCTTTCAATCAGAGAATACATACATATATATATAGCAAATAGAAATACTACTCAGAATTCAGTAATCACATTTGCTTTATTTTGAAATGATCGCATTGATCACTGATAATATTGCAGAACCAGTACTTTATAGTGACACAGGGTATATTTTCTGTTGAAAATGTTTAACAGAACTGCTAGATCAAGAAAATTTACAATATTTTCACTGTTGCAATGATATCAGATCACATCGTTATAAATGATTGCTGTAACAACTGCAACTCTCTGTGTTGGGAATTACTTCAAACTGGAAACGCTATCGTTTTATTATGAAAAATACCTATTTACATTCTCTTGTAATCTGTTGGTCGTCTTCCGATTCCGTTTTTAGACTAATAGAATTATTTTCCAGAGAAATCTCCAATCGTTGAAGTCGTTCTTACTCGGTGTCCCTTCTAAGTCGTTTTGCTAAATGTACTACGTCAATATATTTCGTTATGTAATCGTTCACTCATGTCCTGTATTTCTATCAATAACACATTCAAATTCAAAACTAACTTGATTGAATTCCTAGTCCTTTACCCTGCTGTTTCGTTTGCCTTTTTCTGGAGCGAGCAGTTGTTGTCTTGGCTGTTGTTATTCTCCCTGCTGTCGTTTCTCTATCCCGGCTTTGAGTCGTGCTTTCCCCGTGTTGATTTTCACGGTATTCGAACTTACTCGGCGACGATCTCGTGCTAATATTTCTTGAATATCTCGGAGATCACCTTGCTGGGATGTACTTCCAGGACGAGTGAAATCGATTTCCACAAAATTTACATTACTTTCAAAAAGGCATCACCGAATAATGGCGGAAATTCAGCAGTTCTCAAGTGCGTTACTATTGCCAGGTAACCTGGCCTGCGAACGGACACCTTTAAAATATAGATATATATATATATATATATACATATATAAAAACTCTCGGCTCGATTTACTCGGGCTTGCGAGCCACGTGGTCTGACCGGAACCGACACGATTAGTAACCTCGCTACGCTCGGCCTTCGGCCTCGCTTCGCGAGGAATAAGCCCTTCACAAAGCCAAATACGACGCTGCAGTACGTCCACCGCGAGAGCAACCACCCGCCAATCACTACAAAGAACATTCCCGCTGGCATCAACAAACGACTATCATCCGACAAAGCATCCTTTGACCAAGCCGCCCCCCTCATACCAGAAAGCACTCGACGAAAGCGGATACAGCTACACTCTACACTACGAACCAACCACACCTAACAAGCGAAAAAACCGTCAACGCAGTAACATCCTGTGGTACAACCCCCCTTTCAGCAAGAACACAAGTACTAACATCGGACACAAATTCCTCGCTCTAGTAGATAAGCACTTCCCAAAAGACCACGAGCTCCGTAAAATCTTCAACCGCAACACCATCAAGATCAGTTACAGCTGCATCAACAACACTAAAAAAATAATCGACAACCATAATAAACGCATCTTAACCACATCTGCACAAACCAACGATGCTGCCGCCGCTAACACTAAAGAAAGAAAGACATGCAACTGCCGACAAAAGAACAATTGCCCACTCAACGGAAACTGCCTACAACCATCGGTAATCTACCAAGCCACCGTTACGCGCAAAGACAACAACACGTCCCAAACTTACATCGGACTTACAGAAAACGACTTCAAAACAAGATACAGAAACCACACCGCATCTTTCCGCCACGCTAAACAAAGAAACTCCACCGAGCTCAGCAAACACATATGGACCTTTAAAGACAACAACATTGGACACTTTATTTCCTGGCGGATCCTGTCATCACACTCGCCATATAACAGCTCAAGCAAAAGATGTAACCTCTGCCTCAAAGAAAAATTCCTAATCATCTGCCGACCCGAACTGTCCACGCTAAACAAACGTAATGAGCTTGTGTCTTCTTGCCGCCACAGAAACAAAACCCTCTTACGCAATACCTGAGACTTAACGAACTCTATTATTATGTAAATTTTACTACTTTGTATATAAGCGATGGTAAAGGACATTCCTCCCATATCCCCTGATGAGTGGGCAACCACGAAACAGGCTTGTAGGGATAAACCTGTAGTTTGTTTGTGTGTTTTTTTCTCCCACAACAACTACTTCGCTCTACGTTCACGTATTGAGCACTGTTTTACGAATAATCAACTTTTACAATTTATATATAGTGTATATTTATGACGTAATATATAATATGATATAAGAAAAAAGATATAATATATAATTATATAGTATATAATGTAAGTTATACCACTTTAAGGTGATAAAGAGGTTGACATTTTGAGCGTAAGCCATTTATCTCTTACTCTGACGAAGACGGCCAGAAGCACGATTTGTCACCACTGGGCACCACCCTGCCTCACAGTCTGGACTATGGACTTACCCTGTGTAATTGAAATTTTTATTCTCTAGATAACCCATTTTGTATTTTTATAGAGCCTCTGTTGGTTTTGATTGAATATGTTCCTTATGGAGACTTACTGGGATACTTGAGAAAAAGTCGTGGGCTGAGTGACACTTACTTCAAAGACCCGGATGTGAAACCCAAGACCAATCTGACGCCACAGCAGTTATTAAAGTTCGCGTGGCAGATCGCTGATGGAATGAGTTATCTGTCATCAAAAGCGGTGCGCAGTTTTATTCTGAAATCTTTTTCCAACTTAGCTTTTCGCTCACCTAAATATGGTAAATACAAGAAAGGCTTTGAATGTCACCTTACAAATCCTGGCTTTGGCGACACGCTAGATTCGAATCATTTTCTATTTATTTTTTCACACTTGGTTGGTTTTGCGAACTAAATACAAAATGAGAACGAAATTACAACGCATAGAGATGAACCACTGGTAGATAGTAGGACAGTCAGTGTCGGTGCGCACGACTCGTAGGTTGGAATGAAAAATGACTGCAGAAATGAGCGAAATGGAAGGCTTTTGATCAATTCGCGAATTAAAGTACCCAACGTTTCCATCTTTAGAGGTAAAAGATACAGCACACATAGCAAATATTCCAAAGGAGAGAAACGTCTGATTCAGATATAGTAGAATTGAGATAAACTTTGTTCCAGATTATTCATCGGGACCTCGCAGCTCGAAACGTTCTGGTGGGCGAAAGAGAAACATGTAAAGTGACAGACTTTGGAATGGCCAGAGACGTACATCAGGAAGACATTTATCAAAGAAAAACAAAGGTATTATTGGAAATAGTGTCAATTATACGCGTCGCGTTCTAAAGCCCCTATGGGCAAATCATCCACAGTTTCAAACCTCTTAGCCGCGCTTAGATTCAGGACTTTCCATATAGCCTCATTACATTTACAATTTCAACGGTCAGAAAACGATAATTTGGTCTTGCTTTTATTGTTGTAGAACTGTTTAAAATCAGTGTTTCAGTCTTGTTCACTTGTTTTCAGAGTGAAAACCGTCTGAAGACCTTAATGGTTACAAAGTGCTATTAAAAATGACCTTTTTCCCATGAAATTATATGATGTAATTCCTTTATATAATTATTTGCAGAATTAGTAGAAACCATAATTGGTCAATTTCATTGTTATTAATTGGTGTGTTTGAAAATAAAGGGTCGACTTCCAGTGAAATGGACAGCATATGAAGCGCTTTTGTATGGACGATACTCTACTAAGAGTGACGTGTAAGTTATTCTTTGTGACGCAGAGTTTTGGTAAAGGACCTGCACTCCTTCTTAATCTCCTCTGATGCCGTTAGATACATATGTTTTGCTTTTGTTGTACATTTATTACAAATGTAGCAAACATTTTCATTTTCGATCTTATTCAAAAAATTTACGTTGTTAATCAATCACCAAATCTGCTGGCCCAATAGGCCCTTTGCAAGAACCTTGTTCCGTGACTGATAATTGGTGGACTTAGCGTTCGGACTTTATAAATTCCAGAAATGGAAACATCGTGTTTGTCTTGGACAGAATACAAATTTTCACTTGGTATCATCATTTTCCATATAAGGTCAAAACGATATACATGAGCTGATAACTGAGGTTGAATGAGCCAGTCAGATAGATACATAGTCCACGAGAACCGCCATGAATTAGAGCATTTTATTCTAAAAGGAATTTGTGTCATCTTGGATAAGAAATCTGATGTCTTGAAATTTTCAAAAGAAAACAGTCATTGAGTATCCCTTGTTTTGTTGTGTGCTTAATTTGATGACGTTGAGAACTTTGCTATTTTTCTCTTGTCTTACGCATATTCTTAAATAAAACTTAAATGAAACGTAAATGACATGTTCGTCTAATATATGCTCTTATTCCTAGTACTACATTACTACAACATTTATGCATTTCATTTACTTGTAGATGGAGTTATGGAGTTGTCCTCTACGAAATTTTCACTATAGGTACGAAAATTATATAGAGGATATTACACGGTGGCGCGAAGATATGAATTTTGTTTTCGAGTGGCAAAACAATATTTTACGAACGAGCGCAGCGAGTAAAATATTGTTTTTGCCACGAGAAAATAAAATTCATATCTTCAAGCCGCCTTGTAATGTTCTTTTTATTATATAGACAAAAAGACATCGATACAAATACAAGGGAAATTACCGAAATTAAGTCATCGATAATCTCACGTGTGAGATTATAGAAAATAAACCACTCGGGTCCCGGATGTAATTTTTATGAATTTTACGAGTGGTATATTTTCCAGTAAAACACTCGTGTCTATATGATAAATATATGTATATCAATCTACCTATCTAGTTATATTATATATATTATGTTATAATATATATGTTATATATAATATATATATCTATATTTAACAAATAAAGAAGCCTAAGCCGTGTATTACACTGTGATAAAACACGACGGGCATTTGAGAACACGAGTGAAATGTAGAAAACACGAGCCGCAGGCGAGTGTTTTCTACATTTCTCGAGTGTTCTCAAATGCCCGGAGTGTTTTAATCACAGTGTAATACACGGCTTAGGCTTCTTTATTCGCTTTATGATATAGATTTGACATGCCGCGAGTAGAAACAACAAAGAACACAGATCGACAAACCGACGCCATTTAATACCAAATTCTCGACTTTTTTCGCTTCTTCTTCTTTATTTGTTTTATTATTCTCAGCTTCAAAACTTTCTGCTGCTTCGCAGAGAATTCCATCATGAATTTCTTGAAAGAAAATGCTTTTCGTCATCTCTTAGAGAATTGTCGAGTGGAGGTAATGTGGCGAAAAACAATAAAACACGCTTTTTCTATGTTTTATACTCTGATAAAACATAGGTTTTTGACCAATCAGAGCGCGCGTAAGAACGTAGCTATATTATAAATATATATATGATATGTATATTTATATTTATATATATATATTTATTTATTTATATATATATTTATTTATATATATATATAAACTAGAATAAAACGACGCATATTCTTAATTGCGAAGACACAGCAAGCTATTCTGATAATGAGTCATGTTAGCCTGTGTAAAAATATGTTTTTTTATCCAATGGCTAGTTAATTTTTTCTTTCGACTGGAAAAGAAAGTGTGACATCAGCTTCTTAAAATGGCAATTGAACAAAACATAGCAATGGAATTGATCTGTAACTAATGGTATGTACATGTAATTGTACAATCACTACTTTTTAGATTTATGATAGGTTTATCGTATTAAAAATTGGACCAAGTCAAGCATGATCAGACTGTTGTTGTTTCTTTTTCTTAATTCCTCAAGGCGCACTCCCTATTCGTGTTTACTAACGCACTTCAGTTAACCGGTGACGTTTTTTCCAGTTTCAATTACTAGAATTGTTACTGTTATTTAGGTGGTTCTCCATACCCCCGGACGGATGGCAGAAAGATTGCCGAACTGCTTCAGCAACAATACAGGATGCCACAACCAAAACATGTGGATGATTTGCTGTAACTATGCTCTCAGTTTTTCTTTATGGGCCTTACCTTTCCTTATGCTTGAGTTCCTTAGCGTGAACAGATTGCTTTATTCATTTTCACTTTTACAGGTATCAAATAATGCTGCAGTGCTGGCAGAATGATCCAGATTTTAGACCAACGTTTGAAGAACTTAGGGAAGAGTTGAAAGATATGGAAAAACAACAAAAGGTAGTAAGAAAAATTGATGTAATAGGGCACCAGTTATTTTCAGTATGCAATTTACCGTGCAGGACATCGGTAGAATTTTGCTATCCCTTTTAAGCAATCATTATAGACCACCATCAGTCTCTTTTTCCTAATTCTCTGTCCCCTGAGCGCAATGCTTCATTACGTCCCATTTCGTAACTAATTTACATAATTAGGGAATCTGAGGCAAAAAGACAGACTGCTCACGGCTTACAAGTAGTGACATTCACAATCCAGAATATTATAATTATAATTTGTTTAATGATTTTCCTGAAAGTTTGTTCTTTTATTAACGTTTGCTTTGTAACAGAGGGTAATCAACATGAGAATGTATGACAAGCAAATGTACGCAAACATTGAAGACTTGGCTGAGTAAACTCGTTATGAGGAGCATTGGTTTGGATCTGAAAAGCCAAGACTAGCGATCCGTAAAGACAGAAGGACAAAATGCTCTATGAACTCGCGAACACTGTTATAGCTACATGTATTTTGTGATTGGATGTATCGTTGTCGCAGATTATCGTGACACATGTTTTGCCAACATCCTCTCAGTAAGTTCTCTGCTAAGCTGAATGATCTGTAGGCCATAAAACAGGAGAACGTTTCGTAGAGTAGTATCCTATGGTATATCCTAGTAATAATGTCATGGATAGAGCGTCAAAATAGTCTGAAGTCTAGCATAACTCCCAATCAGGGAAGGAATAGCGATTTCCACGAGGGCAATTTAATGGAAGCTGAATAAAAAAAAATTAACTGGTGATATCAAGACGCTAAAGAAAAGGCGTGACTCATGGAATGACGTAGGTCCCGGTTATTCGAGAGGGAGTAGGACTACCTTTCCAAATCTGCCAAAAGTGAGGGTAAAAAGAGACAAAAAAGCAACTAAAAGAAAGATGGCTGAGATCCCCATAGCTAAAAATACACCCGTATTACTGATATTGACCACGACAAAAAAGTGTTACAGGAGGTTTAGCATACCCTCTTTGGTCTAGCAGAGGGGAGTGGGGGGATTGGGCGGGTTGAGGGCAATGCACAGTAAATGATCTCACTTGTTGGCGTAAGCAGTTATTCAGCGGCCAATTGAAACATTTGATTAAGGTGATATTGCGATCACGTCTTTATCTCTAGTGTTATTTGAAGACACAGACGAAAATATTTCGGTGGTGCTATTGTGCACTGTGTGGATAAATTAGGTACGAGGTAATTGAAAGGAACTAACAAGAAATCACTTCTTCATCACAATATGGATTTGGGAGCATGGTTTAAATGTTAAAACGGTCAGTACCAGAAGCACACCAAGTAATAACGTCATTGCAACAGTGTTTTGGAGGGCCAATCATTTGACATAAAATGAATCCAAACGAAAAGGAGAAACATGAGCCTCGTTCCATTTCTATTCAGTCACGTGATCCCAATACGGAAAAACGGAAACCTATCGATCTCTCCTTAGAGTCCAAAACTATCAACTAAATAATTTTCGTTTGCTGTTAGTCATATCGCTAAGAGTTATAGCTACTTCCATACTGGTCAATGAAGGCGAGTTTTAAAATCCTGCTCAAAATCTTTCGGTGCAAGTTTCAAAAGTGCCACCAACATTTTTCGTGATATTTAGGGTCCCTTATGTAGACTAGTGGCTTGCCTGTTTCCAAAATTTCCCACGGCGTTTTATTTGATTCCCGACTACAAGGCAAAGTGACAACCTCAGACTGCCGTCGATAAATGCACAATAAGGTATTTTTTTTATCATGGCTTTACAATTTTTGACCGTAATTTATGGCTAAATCTTAATCACAGTTATTTTAATGACCTACTTTTGCTGTACTTTATTTTATCTTATACTGTGACAATATAATTGTTTGTCCAGTTAATCGTTTAACTTGTAATTAGAGAGTCCCTGTGCGTATGACTAGTTGGAAAAGCGTACATATATATGTTGTGGCTGAATTTTATCCTTGCTTCAAAGTTAGTTTTCTTTTGTTTTGGTTATGCCAAAGGAAAATATAGTTTAATCAAGGATAAAATAAAACCACAAATCAGTTAAATCAGTTGGATGATCTTGTATTGTCACAAGCGGTACCAGTATTCTTGCAAGGGTTGCATATACTTTTTACCTTTATTAGTGCCTTATTTTATTGCGAGAGCCTCTTGGTGATAACAGTTTTTGGGACTAGTGTGCGAAGAGCGTATCCACAATTGCTGACCTTTGGATTTATGTTCGGAATTAAACACGCCCACACAACAATGTGTATTGAGAATATTGCATATTGGCTGGGTAGCGACTCACTATATGCACTTTATTTAACTTCAACGATAATGGTGAAGTACTTAATATATCTATATTTAGATAATGCAATTCTCTTATACTCCGTGTTTGTCTATTAAATCATTGCTAACTGACCTACAGTCAGGATTTGAAGCTGCCCCAGACTTGATGCTGCGAAGCCCAGAACATTTAATGTCTTCAAAGAAGGGCTTAAGAAGTTTCTTAAAACCGTCTTTGATGGTTGTATAGCTCACACCTCGGCTCTCATGAAATCGTTCTTTCGACTTAGATTTAACTATTCTTCGAACGAATGGCGATTCGTTACCCTTGTCTAGGAGAAGAACTAGGAGTTTCTCTGTAATTGCTACAGGACATGCCACTTTGTTGGATCGAATCGAATCACTAACGTTTGGTGACGCTCTCTACACTGATCATTCTTTCTCTTGCCGTACTAATGAAAATTAACATGTTATCACAAGAAATAACCACATCCGACGTTTTTAAACTAAGCACTTCGTCAGCACGCAAAAACCCAGTCTTCTCAGCAGCTGTTATTAGGATCGTCACGCAACGCTTCTCCCCCACTAAAGGCTGCTTAAACCCGAACTCTATCTGTTTCCGCGGATTAGCCAATCGCAACATCCCTCACATATTCCTGAGGCGGTCGCGCCAAGACTAAATTGTCCAATCACAACTCGTGTTCTATCGGCTACGGATAGTGAAAGTGGATTGAGGAGGGAGAATATCCCATCGTTTTCGGGTCACCAAGAGCGTGGCTGTTGAATGATCGTTGAAGAACCATACACAGTAGAAAGTTATGTACCTTGGCTATTGATGAAGCTCATGTTATAAAGCAGTGGCAAGTCAAGGGCCAATTGGACACTTGCTTTTGTTTGTCAATTCCGCTTCTGAAGTTACCTTTTAGATAGGAAATCCTGTCTGAATTAATTTACAAATACTGTAGGCATTGAAATCTTAAGCTTGTGAATTGATGACTTCAATTTCGCGTCCCGGATGTTGTTATTAAGCATACCTGAGAAGAAAAAGAAAAAGCATAAGCATAATACACAGCCCGGAGACTTATTTATCGATGAATAGTGGATTTGGGCAATTCTTATGTGAATTTCTTTTACAACTCGCCTATACTTCCAGTTATCAATATATTAAGCGTACTTCATTTATTGTACACAATAAATATTTGATTTCAAGAATTAATTTATGCCCGAGTTTAAAATGGCATTGCTGATCAATTGTAAGATGGCAAGATAGCAGCATTTCGTATTTTGAGCAAAAGTCAGTAACTTCTTTTGACGCAATCTTTAACACCTTTTCAATTACGTGTTGTCGTAGTGGTTGACAATTCATTATTCGGCTTCCCAACGCATCAGAAGAAGTACAAGTGGTATCGGCAGATCGCAGCGATTTGGATGCTTTTCCTCGATGTGATGAGGTTGACGTACTTTTGGCACCTCTGTCGGCATTCTCATCTGGATGTAGTAGGCGTTTTGCTCTGCGTTTTGCCCTGTTCTCTTGCCTTGAAGACTTCTTCGATTTCTCTCTTTAGCTCCTTCAACTTATCCCATGCCCGATTAAATTTTATCAAACGCTGGTAGCACTGATTTGTCTCTACAGACAAACAGTTCGCTGTTCTCTGAGTAGCGGCTCACGTCCACAGATAGCGAGGATCGTATGACTTCAGCAATGTTGAGTGAAATCTTACCGAAAATGAAGATTTTGTTATTCTTGAGGAAAGCCGACGAACAAATGAAGCAACCAGAGCCACTTTTGACTATTTTCTTTGGAGTTAGATCCATAGCAAATCTCTGAGATTTCTGGCAACATCTAGCAAAGGAGGCGATGAATTGACGCGGGAAACTGATATCATTGACAACTACTGATACGTTAATTGGTTTCAGAGCTAACAATAGGCAACGCGTGATTGGTGCATTCTGTAAATTTCACGTGAACTCTAAATAAAAGGAAACAAATAGAGTTCGGGTTTAAGCAGCCGTTAGTGGGGGAGAAGCGTTGCGTGACGATCCTAATAACGGCTGCGGAGGAGACTAGCAAAACCCTGCATAATCGACAAGCAGGACAAACAAAAAACTAACAACTGCTAAAGAGCCAGTGCAACTATAATCAAAGCTTGCTGTGAGGCAACTCGTGAATGACAGGTCTCAAAAACCGCTGAGCAGGCGCGCTCATTTCCCGCCCTCAAATGTTTCAAAATGGTGGACGACAAATAAGATTTCACCACGTAATTTAGTCTCTTACCAGGCTGTTCGCACATAAGTCAAAAGTTTGATAAGCGGTTGCATTACGCCTTCGGCAATTCTAGTTTGCCTTGGTGTTGTGTTTAGTGAGATCGGCGGTAATTTTCCACAGGATATTCTCCCTTTCGTGGTTCGCTCTCGTGTTTATGTTCGCTGCTAGTGGAAGCAGAACTGGACTCTGTTTTTCGCGTTTGTTAAGACTGCCCATTGCTTGTTAAACTTGAGATTTGGACTACGTTATTGTTGTTTGTTTCGCAAGGAAATATCAAAAATGACTTTTTTTTCGTCGGCATGGTCTTGAAAAAACACTTCCCAAAGGCAAAAAACCGATAAGAGCGACTCCGTGAAGCTCTGTGATAATGAATAATGGCGATCGTTCGGCGAGACTTCGTCTGAGGTTACTTAGCAAACCAATCTGTGAGTCAAGACAAGTTTGTTTTCTCGTTAAGCGTTCCTTTCGTGATATAGTACCATCGTGATTGTAATTCCCGTTAATTAATGCTCTGTTACAGTCCATTCAACATTGTAAACTTCACTTTGTTCGTGTAAAATAAAAGAGGATTTCTCTTTATAGTTGTAGTCATTCTTCCTTTAGCGGCAAAAGCGCCGCGGTTAACAATTTCCCGCCATTTCCAAGTGCAGCCACTTTGAAAAGCTGACGTGACTTGAAGGAAAACCCACTAAAATTTTTAACATCATGTTTTGTGGTAAACAATGGTATGCGCCAAGGAACAACGGGCCCTCCGAAGCGGAAAAGAAAAATATCCCTCGGGCTGAGTAACTCGATCACTATCAGTGCTGTCACACTGGGTGGTAACCAGGAAGCTGAGGTTGTCTTAGCGCGGAACATGGTAGTTCGTACCCCTAGTTTTGGTAAGAAAATTGATGTTGTTTGGTGGCCTTACATCTGCAGATTTTCTTATCTTGATATGTTTGTTAAAGTGAATTTCAAGTTTCTTGAACTTGAATGAAAGAATTCCGTCAAGAAGAGCCAGGAGGCTTTACGAAACAGAAGAAGACATCGAACTAAATCCAGGGATGCTTGGCACAAACGACAGTGCAAGTACTAAAGCACGGAGAAATCGTGGCAACAACAACATCAAGATCGCTCATTTGAATGTCGTTCGATTAAGAACAGGGAGCATTTTACCCTCGCGAAGGAAACTGTCACTGCCAACAAGATTGACATTTTTACTATCTCTGAATCATGGCTTGATAGCTCAGTTTCTGATGTCGAGATTGAATTTCCAGGTTACAATCTACATCGACTTGATCGCGAAAGCAAGACTGGTGGCGGTGTGTGCGCCTTTGTTAGACAAGAATATAAAGCTCAGCGGCTAAAAGAGCTCTCGTTTATCGCTGAATCTGGGCAACACCAACTCTGGCTCAAAATCCAGGTACGAACATTCAAATCATTTTTAATCTGTACGGCTTACAGGCCGCCAAATACTCCTTAGGACTGCTTCGATTCAGACTTCAGCAATACATTAGTTTCAGCGTTGTCTTACAACAAGCCAATTTACATCCTGGGTGATCTAAACTGCAATGTTCTGCGCTCACAAGACCCAGCAGCACAAGCACTTGTAAACTTTTGTACTTCCTTTAATTTGTCTCAAGTTGTTAATCAACCAACAAGGATTACAGAGACTTCAGAATCATTAATTGATGTCATACTTGCGTCAAATAAGAACTTAGTAAAGGAAACAAAAGTTGTTCCATCGTCCATAAGCGACCACGATCTAATATATGCAGTTTTGAAACTAAAAACTAAAGGTGCCCTCAAACACCCACCTACATCACTACCAGGTCCTATACAAATTACCAGCGAGACGCTTTTATTCATGATCTTTCTCAAGTTCCTTGGCACATTATTGAAACTTTCGACGACGTTGAAGATAGCCTGCACGCTTTCAATACACTCTTCAACCAGATTTTAGACCAGCATGCACCCGTCAGAACAGTCAAAGTTCGCGATCGCCCTAACTTATGTATTACCTCGGAAATACGTGAACTCATGAGAACTCGTGACCAATGTAGGAAGCTTGCACGAAGATCCATTGATCCTCTCGCCTGGGCTGGATACAGGAATTATAAACAAGAAGTCAAACGCGAAATTAGACTTGCCGAGCGCCAATTTGTTACGGAACAAATCGCAAACAACGCTAACAATCCTGGCAGCTTGTGGAAAACAATAAGATCCTGTCTTCCCAAGAAATCTGCCTGCCCTAAGACATACACTCAAGACGATGAAACGGTTGCGAACATGTTCAATGATTTCTTTACGTCGGTTGGCCAAACCACCGTCGATAAAATCAAAGCACTCGCCTCCGAATATAATTATGATCTCACGAAATTAAATTTCGTCCGAAGACACTATCCATTGTCTGAACAATTTTCCTTTCACCCTGTGGAATGTAAGCAGGTAGAACAGATTGTTACTTCAATGCCATCAAACAAAGCATCAGGATTAGATAAAGTCTCTGTACGTGTCATTAAAGACTGCCTACCAACGATTCTACCATCGATCACTCACATCATTAACAGCTCTCTTGGTAACGGCACTTTCCCGAGCGTCTGGAAAAAAGCCGTGGTGACACCCATTCCAAAAGAAGGTGATCATGAGCAAGCTAATAACAACAGGCCTATTTCTTTGTTACCGATACTATCAAAAGTATGTGAAAGAGCAGCCTTGAATCAGATAATGACATATCTAGTAGAAAATGACCGACTTTCAACAAAACAAAATGGAAACAAAAAATGGCACTCAACAGAAACGGCATTAATCCACTCTACCGATGCAATCTTGACTAGCATTGATAAAAAGGAATTGTCAGCCATGGTTCTGTTAGATATGAGTAAGGCTTTCGACAGCATAAATCATAACATCCTTCTCTTAAAACTACAAGATGTTGGCATCTCAAATTCGTCCCTTGCGTGGTTCCAAGGCTATCTAGACCACAGATACCAGGTGGTACGCGTTCATTCAACTCTGTCAAATGCATTGCCACTAACTAGTGGTGTTCCTCAAGGCAGTATACTGGGGCCGCTCCTTTTTAGTGTCTACGTCAACGACTTACCATCCGTCCCAAGAAAATGCACAACAGAATATTACGTCGATGATACTAAATTACAGATCTCTTTTAAACTTCAGGATTGCCCCAATGCCGTCATTGACTTAAATGATGACCTTTTACTGATACGCAACTGGTGTTTCGATAACCTTCTTCTTCTAAATCCAGATAAAACAAAACTGATGGTTTTTGGAAGTAGACAGCTCACTTCCAAACTCCCTGACTTCAGAATAACTCTACTGGGGAAAGAACTTGTCCCTGTATCTTCTGCCAAGGACCTTGGGGTTATACTTGACCCAAATATTACTTTTGACGACCATATTTTGAAAACAGTCTCATCGTGTATATCTAGTTTAGCTCAAATTAGTCGTGTTAAACATGTGTTTAAGCGTGATACGCTTATAACAATAATTAATGCTTTAGTATTTAGTAAATTATTCTATTGCTCATCCGTGTGGTCCAACAGCTCCGGAAAAAACATCTGCAAGTTGCAATTGGTCCAGAACTTTGCCGCCCGCATCATCACAGGTACGAGGAAATTCGACCACATCACGCCAGCATTGAAAGATCTACGCTGGCTTCCTATTAAACAACACCTCTACCTTCGTGACGCTGTGTTAGCCTTTAAATGTATGACTGGATGCGCGCCTCGTTATCTTAGTGATCAGTTCACCACCCGAAACAAAATTACCAAACGTGCGACCCGGAACTGTCAGCTTTTAAATATTCCCCTTTTTAAATCTGCCTCTGGTCAAAGAACATTTCATTATAGAACAGTGAACATTTGGAATAATCTTGCATCGAACTTAAAAACCCTTAAAACTATTTCATCTTTTAAATTTCATTTAAAATCAAAATTAATGGAGGAGTTTTTAACATAGATTAATTAGGAGTAATTCATTTTATCCAAATTTTTATCATCGTAATTTTTATCATTGTAATGTTTATCATTGTAATTTTTATAATTTTAAAATTGTAATTTCCATTGTAATTTATTGTCACTGAAAAGCCCCGTAAGGGGAGTGTCAAATTCATTAAAGTTTAAAGTTTAAAGTTTAAAGACTGCTGTTGGGGAAAGGTTTTTAGAGTTAATGAGTTAGGGGAGGGTATTTGTCTGTGCATTCGGCACTACGAAAAATTACGGCAAAGTAACGAGACAACTTGTTGCTTTCCGCAAAGTTCCGCGAGTGACACCTGTTCAGGGAGGCTGACTAAGTGGCCCCAACGCCACATTGCAGTGTTTGAGACCGTTGTCGAAGATACCAATAAACTTTTTTTAAACCCGAGTATTTGCAACAAACACTTACTTCAAGCCGACACAGAGGAGCGAATACTTTTCAACAAACATTATGTTTCGCCGAGAAAGGTAAATCCATAGGCTTATTTTCAAGCTTATTCGAGCGAGTTAAAAAAAAACATTACACACTGCAGTAGGATTTGAATTATACCCTTAACTTAGCCTCAGTCAACCGAGAGGATACACATGGCAAAAGCCCTCCAGAAAAACAACACGAGCCGAGAGAACTACGAGAAATTCAAAGGCTCAAAGAAGAGAATGAGCGGCTCAAGAACGCGTACAGTAGGGAGCAAGGAAACGCGGAGAAACTCACTCAAGAGAACAATTCCCTGCGTAATAAAATGCAAGGTTGGTAGCATAAGCACTTCCCTTGCTTCTAATCAGGGCATTGTAATAGCTTCTTAAATTCTTGAAGCATAAAGAAAAATTCTCTAGCAATATACAAACATGAATACATACATACACTTTTTATTGAGCATCCCTAAGAAGGGCTTTACAGCATCGATATCAAAAGTTTAACATGCAGAGAGAGAAAAACAAAGAGAGAAAAACAGAGAACCAGATATAAAAGGCACTCTTAGGGGCATGATCCAAGTATTGTTGGAATGTAAAATCCCAAAAACAAAACTGTGGATTAAAAAAAATAAACTGAAGTGAATTTATGAACTGATATCTGGCAGAAAAAAGGAATATGATTTGATGACAATGTCAAAAAGAAAATAAAAAAAGGATATCAAATCTGTTGTAAATAGCAGTTTCCTTATAGGATAAAATAAGATCAAAATAATTACAATAAACCTTTGTAATACTGCTTACAGATATCATGCAGCAGAATGCTACCTTAAATGTGGTCAGGTTACAACATGAAAGTATGCTTGAGGAGCTACAAGTCAATACAAAGCTACTAGAAAAAACACAAGGTACCTAAAACCTTATTTTGACTGGCAAGTTGTCTATCACCAGAGTCTTTATCCCATCCATTCCATTCAAGTGAAAAAATAAATAACTGTGATAGAAGTATAAATTTAATTTCCTAGTTGAAATAGAAAATGGACAAAACAGCTACTTATTGCAAAATCCAACAGAAGGTGCAGTTTGAAAATGAAAATGGGGTGTAAACCTAACCTCCCTGTTTAGAGTCGTGTATTTCTCTGTATTCCGGCATGGCTCATAACAAATAATTATTACGACTATATTTGAGTGTGCACCAGCACTAATAAACAACAACAGGGCTGAAGTGCTACGCTTTTTCAATGAAGACATCATGATAATTGAACCCAATGGATAAAATAAATTAAAATGCTCTAAACATTTTTAGGAGAACCATCATTCAGCCAGCATGTCCAGCAGTTTCACAGAGCATTGACCAAGCACTATACACAGGGGGGCAAACACCTCTATAATCCTGCTGAAATGGAAGCTTTCTGCAATCAGCATGCTCCTGGACTGTTCAGTGAACTTTATAAATGCATTGTCAATGATGAAAAGGAAAAGCCTTCCAGAAAGCGCATGGAAATGCAGAAAACAAGAGTTGTGTCAATGTTACACAATCTCAGTTTCTTTCGCAATCAGGTACACATACATATATATACATATATATATGGTTTTTATTCCAATGGAAAACGCCTATGCTGGTGTGACATTTCCATGTTTTAATCTTTCCTTGCACTGTTGGAAGTACATCTTATTGAAAAGCATATTTGACAGCACCAGTTGCAAAACTAATATCTAGTTCAGGCTGAAAATGTTTCACTGGTATTTCATTACACATATTTCAGTGGAGGAAGCCTGTTATGTTAAAAGGGCTTCCACAGCATTTTTTGTGTGTGTGCTAGAAAAAAACTGTCCCATCCAGAAGGCAAATGGTTTAAATCTCAAAATGAAAGGAGCCAGTTACAGCTTACTGATGTCTGGCATGGTCCTTGGGTTCAGCTGCCACCCACAAACAATACTTAACTACGAAAAGACATTGGCAGAAGCTAACAAGACAGACGTACAAAAACAAAAAAAGGAAGCCATAAAAGTGAGATAACATGTTCCTAATAATTTATTAACTGGAATTAAGTTACATGAAGTTAGTCTAACCCAACAAGATTTTACGTTTCCACTTTGTGCCCAACTTAGAAAACAGAACAATGTGTCATGGACCATAAAAAAATTGTTCAATCAATGATTGTAGACGGAAGACTAGTCTACTTTGCATTATTACAAGGTGATACCAATACAAATTATAATACAAGTTTCTGTGTTACTGCATACCCTGAGAGCAAGAATGTACTATTTTAACCCTAGATTTTCAGAATAGAAAGTTCATGCTCTTCATTGAAGATGACATCCATTTCATACATGCCAAGCACAATCCCACAAGTTCCATAACAAGTACCACTTGGCATATGTGCACTGCAGTTGTGGACATACATGACAAAATGGAAGCTGTTGATTTGGGAGATGACATCACTAAGAATCACTGGAATGTACATGTGACCATGGAGGATGGCACAGACCGACCTTGTCGAGGGGGTGTTGACATTCAGCACCTACTTGGTTTTGTATCCGTTGAAAGTAGAAATTATTACCACCAAAGCTTCCTTCAACATCTCCCTCTGCAATTCAAAGAGTTCAACTGGTCAAATGTTGAAAAAAGTTTTAAGGAATTAAGGTAATCTACTACAAATATAACTCCTGCAAAACCTTGCAAAGGCAGGTTTTAAAGAACTTGTAATGCTTAATTTTCCTGTCAGGGCTAAATAGAAGCCAATTATTGTATTCATCTTGACATTGCATAAACACAGTCCATGATAGTGTGCATTAAGAATTTAGCGATATTTCAGGACCAAAAGACATAAAGTGGTTTGCCCTATTGCATTATGACACAGTTTTAAATTTCCATGACCCAGGACCTTCAATCTGAACTTTCTTTGAATCAATTAAATGGTTCAGCTGAATAAATTTTGGTTTGATAACTATTTTTAAATTTTCCTGTACCACTTCCCTGAGTCTTCAAAAAATTTCTGTAGATATTTCAAGATCAAAAATTGCAAAGGATTCGAAAACTGTACAAACTCGTGTTGAATTTTAATATGTAGGGCTTACTGGAATGCAGAAAGGGATGAGTTACAGACCCTTAACACTACATGGCTTGTAGACGTCTTCCAGCAGCCACTACATAGCAAGCATCACTACAGGCAGGCATTAAACCACATCTTGGCATTTTGCCCACAGCTATCTCAGTATCTGAAGTTCCAGTTGGCTGTTACTATAGATTTTCCAACTTGGAAATACAATAAAAAACTCATAGCAGAGGTATGACTATGAACTGACACACAATCAAACCTATTCTTATGGACACCTGCACAATACAGACACGTGTATATCATGAACAGTTTAGTTGGTTTGGAGAGACCAAAACTCACATAATCTCCAACTCCAAAATACAAATCATGCTCCTTTGGTGTCCACAGTTAAGAAGTTCCACTGTATTTTCTTTTTTTATATACACACAATACAACAATGCAAAGCAATGCAACATACTGCAAATGATTTTACATGCACTAGATTTTCAGCTGTACACTACATATTATTTTGCATACTGTAACCTTTCATATAATGTCAGTTTCTCTTGAATTTGTTCTACCAGTGGACAGATGAAAATCCAGTAAAAGTGCCAGCCCTCATTCCTTGGCAAGGTCCCTTCCATGTAGCCCTTAATGCAGAGGAGTCAACTGTTCTGTTATTTTGGCCCTTTTTTCAAAATTTTACAAGGCAGTATTTGGCAGAAACAAGAGGTTTCCAAAAAGGCCAAGGGCTGAGAAGATCTCAACTGTGACCACAGCAGCATTTGGTGGATGGCTAATTGTCAGAGAGATAATCCTTGACCAATTTGGCAACTGCAAAGATGAGCAATATCTCATGCTGCTTCACCTGCTGGATGAAATCAGCTGTCTTAATTTTTCCTTTATACCACCATTTTCCATGGTGGGGAATTTGGCATGTGGCTGCATGCATTGTTTAGAGTTGCCATGGTTTTTATCATTTTCAACCGTCGCAATTACAACAAAGCAACTCTGTGTCAACTGAGTGATCTCCTCTTCCACCTCACTGATAATCCAGATATGACACATAATTTCCAGAACCACCTTGATGTTTTCACAGGGAAGAAGATTGAGATCCTTCATTCTATTTTCAGAAGGTAGCTAAATTGTATTATGTGCCTGTTTAGAAAACTCTACTTTTCAACTGACAGCACTTTAGAAGCACTAAATTGTCTCAAAACTGTAACTAAATCAATCAACCAGTTGTAAATTGTCAAAATCAACTCAAGAAAAATTAAAAAATTTCTGTCAAAATAATTATGAATAATCTTGTGGCTCAACACTACTGTTTTCAAATTGTTAATCAGTGAAATCGTTACGCACACTACAATAGTATCATGAAGTGGACATGATAAAATGAACTATTATTTTTGAAAGTTGTAAATTAACAATGAGCTTCTTAACTGTTTGTATACAAAATTCTCCTTACCAATTTCTTTTTCTTGACTTGTACTTTTACTTTATGACATGTGTGCCAGTGACAGCTCCACCTCCACTGATCAGCATGACTGCCTATGCCTTGAGTGGCAGACGATACGACAAAGAATTTCAACAATGGTTTGTACCAGAGTACCAACATGGAAGGGCGAGACAAAATCTAACGGAAATAGCTCTTAAGGCAGCTGGATTTCTTGTTGAACTCTTTGTAGTTGTGTGGAACACTGTTGGATAGACAAGGAAGGTTCCAAATGGATCACGAAAATATCAGGTGACCTAATAAATATAAAAATAATTTCATTTGAAAAATGGGACACCTAAAGTAACTCTAAAATAAATGATATTTGATCATTCCCAGTGCTGGAAGCCAAACAAATTTTTAATATTTAGTTTTCCTTTAAACACTTTTCTCGTCCAGTGTAATTTTTATTAGCATATTTGAAAATGGAATCAAAACAAGGACCATGTCATAAAAACAGCCTAAGCTTACCTTAAAATGTGCCTGTCCTTTCAGCCGTACTATTTCCCCGCTCTTGACGCAACGCTCGACCAGCGATGCTTACCAATGGGGTATGCTTTCCCAGGAAACAAGCCAGATTCATTAATCGCTTGTGAGTTGATGACGTGCCCGATTCAAAACAACTTTCACGACTATGTGAGGCTCAATTGTGGGCATTCATTCCACCGTCAGTGTTTACAGCATCTATGTCCGATTTGCCATCCCCTCCTTCAGAGGAAAATTGAACAACTATCCACAACACTGAACAGGTAAAATATAGATCACAAACTAAAGCCACGTAAATGTTTCCCGTAAGATAAATGGAAAAGTGAAATTAAATGGCTTTTTTTGTTCAACAGTGTTTAGTGTATGTTCTTACTCGAACTGAAGAGCTTTTGTCATTCATTTGCACTGGTTTACAGGTACCTCGCTGGCGATGCAAGTGATTCTGACTCAGGAGAAGAAAACAGTGGAGATGAAGACGACGATGAACCAGACGAAACCTCAAAGATAGGAACAGAGAATCGACAGGATGACAAGTTTGATGAAGCCAAGTACAGGAAAAAGATTGATGATCTCAAAGCAAAGTTCGCGGAGCGCTTCCGAATCACGGACAGTCAAGGGGATATCGTTCCAAATAGTCGGGGATTGGGAACTAATCGCAAATTGATACCTGAGAGACCTTTTATGCAAGTTGAAACGAGAACGAGTTAGATAATCATGAAAATCACGATTAAAGTGGAGGAGGGAGGAAAGAGAGGCAGGTAAAAGGCGATTAAAGTGTGAGAATACAAAACAAGAAACATGGAATTTATAAAGTGAATGGAGAGGAAGAATATTAAGCTTTGAAAAAAGAGGCTTAGAACGAGTTTTTGGAGGAGAAAAGGTGATAATTCGAATGGCTTTCTTTTGGAGTAGATAGAGGGGTTCAAGGTAGGAGGCATATGTAGATGCCCAGATGAGGTTACAATAGTTGATATAAGGTAGAAAGAGGGAAGTATATAAAGTTTTTAGAGTGACCGAAGGTAAATATCGTCTCGATTTAGACAAAATTCCTATAACCTTAGCGACTTTATCGCAGATGGAAGTGATGTGCGGTTTCCATGAAAGGTTTTCGTGAATAATTATTCCAAGAAATTTATGTTCCTGTACCCGTGCTATAGGGGTGTTATTTATTAAGATGTTTAATTCTGAAGGATTGATCTGTTTACGTCGTGGATGAAAGATAATGAATTTGGATTTATCAGGATGAACAGTAAGCTTGTTTGCATTAAACCAGGAGGAGACATGAGAAAGCTCTTGATTAATCATTCTAGTTAAAGTAGCCAAGTCTTTATGACGAAGAAAAATATTGGTGTCATCAGCAAAAAGAATAAATGAAAGATAATTTGAAGAGAGAAAAAGATCATTGATGTATAGGAGGAATAATAAGGGGCCAAGAACAGAACCTTGAGGGACCCCACACACAACAGTATTATAAGAAGAAACATGACCATTGACCATAACATACTGTTGTCGGTTGTCTAAATAGCTGGTGAGCCAAGCTAGAGGAATACCACGGATACCATAAAAGTTTAATTTGTTAATAAGTATCTGATGATTTACAGTATCAAATGCCTTCTTGAGGTCTAAGAAAATCCCAATAGTGTATTCATTACTTTCAAAGCCTTCATAGATATTGTTTACAAATTCGAGGATAGCCATAGTTGTAGAATGATGTGGTCTGAAGCCATATTGATGGTGACTAAGAATGTCAAATTCTTCAAGAAATGCAGACAATCTGAAGTAAAAGAGTTTTTCAAAGACCTTGGAAAGACAAGGGAGAATAGAAATAGGCCTGTAGTTAGAGAACAAGGAAGAGTCATCACATTTGAAGATGGGAAGGATCTTGGCTGTTTTGAGCTTATCTGGAAAAACACCTTAAGAAAATGACAGATTACAGATATGGGTCAAAGGGGCAGCTATTAAATCAATAGTATCTTTTATAGGGGAAATACAGAGGCCATCAAAACCCTCACACTTACTATTTTTTAGAGAATGAACTATATTAGCAACCTCAGTGGGAGAAGTTGGGTTGAGATAGAAACACTTTCCGTAATGACCAATCAGAAACTCTCTATACGTAATTTGAGAGGGAGAGATTTTATTTGCCAAAGAAGGACCAACATTAGCAAAGAAATTATTAAACTTTGTAGCTATCTGAGTAGGATTTGAGTATGAACCAGAACTATCTTTCATGTTATTGAAACGTTGCTCAGGTTCCTTTTTAGAGATAATCTGTTTCATAATTGACCATGTCTTTCTTAAATCTGAACTGACAGAGAGCAGTTTGTCATGGAAGAATTTTTTCCTGGCAAGTTTGATGAGAAAATTGTATTTATTACGGTATTTGTTGTATAGGTTGTTTGTATAAAGCATTAGTGTCAAAGTGCACGCAACAATCTTGAAAAAGTGTCGTGGGTTGCTGTAACTTCGTCAGTTCAGAGATGCTATATCCTAGAAACTCCTTTCTCCATATGGCCTGCCTTCATCAAGATGCACCAGCCTATTAAGATAATTCTCTGATTTCAACTCACCAGCAGTATATGTTGTACCTTTTGTTTTGCACTTTCTGAGAGAAATGCAAGCACTATCTTGAATTTGATTGATTTTCAATTTTGTAAATTTATAAAATATATTTGGAACTGACATTGCAGCATTTCTATCCTGACATCTTAACTCCCACTTTGCTACTGTACTGTATGATACAGGGACCTTTCTTTGGCTGTGCGATGGGATCGCCTGTCAGCGCAGTGATCGCCGAATTAGTCATGGAAGAAATTGAGGAAAAGGCCTTAGCCTCTGCACCAGTAAAACCGCGCTGGTGGCGCCGCTGCGTTGACGACTCTAATGCGTGCTTTAAGAGTGAAAGCATCAGAGTTTTTCACAGCCATCTGAATTCCATTAACCCTCATATCCAATTCACGATAGAAATGCCAACTACAGTCGCGGAAGGCCAAACCATAGCTTTCCTTGATACAAATAACACGGTATCTGCGAGTGGTCAAGTGGAAGTGGGCGTGTACAGGAAACCCACGCACACAAACAAATATCTCGCCTTCGAGTCGCATAGTCCCGTGCAAAGCAAACGAGCTGTAGTAAAGACACTAATGGACCGTGCCAAATATCTTCCCTCGACCTCTGAGCGGAAACAGAGCGAAAAACAACAAGTAATCGGTGACCTTAAAGTCAACGGATACCCCCAAAGTCTCATCGATCGTTGCCTTGTTCCGGCTCAAGAAACCATACAGCCAGAAAACCAAGAAAATCAAGAGAGTCCAAAGGGTTACGCCTCAATCCCTTACATAAATAGTGTTTCCGAGAGAGTTCGACGTGTGCTTAGCAGAGAAAACGTAAGAACCAATTTTTAGCCTGTTAAAACATTGGGCAGTATCTTAAAGAAACCAAAAGACCGCCCCGCCACAAATCAGATCAAGGGAATTGTGTAAAGTCAAATGCAAAACATGTGATTTTGCCTATGTGGAAGAGAGCAAAAGATCGTGGAATTCGCGCGGCGCAGAGCACAAGCCTGGCACAAGATCAAATAACGAAAGCGCAATAAGATTTCACGCGGAAACAACAGACCATGACATTCATCCGGATTATGTAGAAATTTTAGAAAGAAATGTCAACAATAGGAAACAACGCCTATTCCTAGAAGCGCCACATTCCATCCAGGACATTAACTGTGTGAATGAGCATGTGCCATTCCCGCAAGTTTATTTAACATTGGGAACATCCCTAGAGACCGGCGGTGTATAAAAACTTATTGTGCAAGAAACTGAACCAAATTTTTAACTCTGATGAAGGTAACAGAGAGTTACCGAAAATTCAGTTTTATACGTTTTTTTTTACCGATTTTAAGATCAGATACAACCAAAAATTTTTATTAGACCTTTCTTTCATTGTTTTCTGATCTTCGTTTGCCATAAAATATTGTGAGGAATGGCAGATATTCAGAATCTTTATCCATGAATGTTCCTAATGGTTTGTTTCCCTCTCCTGGTGCAAAAGTAATAATTTGGTCTCCATTTCCTGTTAAATTTGCTTCCTGCAGTAATGTATCTGTAACTCCAGAAGGACATTCCTCAACTTCACACCAACCATCACTATCATCTTTTTCTCTGCCTGCATTATTAACATTGCTAGCAAAAATTTCGTTTTGGAAATTATCTGTTGTATTGTCAGTTGCAGTTCGATCATTTTAAAAATCAGCACTGGATGTCAGAGTTTTGTACAAATTCACTCCAATTCTCATGGTCAGCAGATTGTGAGCTAATGTTATCTACCCATGTATCTTGTATTTGCATATCCTAACTTTTGAATAATACACTTGTTTCCACAAGATATTTGGCTGAATCTAACACTTTCTTAGTTCTATCATTCTGAAACTGATAATGATGCTTTTAGGTGAGAAGCGTTTTGAGTTTTGTTGGAATGTTTTGTGATTTGTTGATAGGTCGTGGCAAACACTGAACAGTTGAATTTATATCACTTGGTACACTTGGTACATTAAACTTGCCTTTCTTTATAATTGAGTGACAAGTTATGAAAATCCATTCAGTAAAATAATATCAACACCTTTTTCTCCAGTGATATAAGAATTTAAAATATGTTGTAAACAAACCCTGTAGTTTTAAGCATTACATTTCACTACAGATGACTTATACCACAACTGGTCAGAACAGGTACATACATATTGTGGTCCACATTTAACGTTGCTATGAAAAATATTTATCATTGAAACAACACTGTGTTCATTTTTCTTTGCTTGACGTCATTGCGTTTCAGTACCTGCTGTTATTGCTAGCAACTTGCTAACCTTCCTTCTACTTTTCACTTTAGCATTCCTGTTAATTTCCCTTCTGTGTTCTGGGTTGTGCATAAACAAAAGCTTCGATGAATTTGGAACACTCTACTTCAGATATGATTTGGCAGCATGTCCAAATATTATTGTCTTTCTAAATAGTGATTATTTTCATGTATGGAATTCTGGAAGGTTCACTTTTACGCCTTCCTCTAAAATGCAAGGTAGAAACATACCTTACCCGTGACCTCCTTGTAGTGTATTAGGACAGCGGTTGTAAATGTAAAAGTATACATCCGGGAGAGTACAAGAGCGGGAAGAAAGTGTTAAAACGTGTACTGCGTGTGTTGTTGTCTTTTGCTTTCGGGACTGCCTTTGTGGCTTACTATTGCGGTTCGACACTACAAATTGGCGACGAGGATGGCGAATTCAGTTGAAAGAGCGCTTCCGCCTTTGGATTTAAGAGGTTCTTCCTCTCAGGTCGCGGAACGATGGCGACAGTGGAAAAGATCGTATCAGTATTACGTCGATGGCAAGGGAATTGCGAATCCTTCTCGGAAAAAGGCTCAGTTACTTCATTTAGCCGGCATGGAAGTACAAGATATTTACGAAGATCTTCCAGATCCTGGACCACTGAATGCTGACCAGGATAATGAGTATGTTGTGTGTTTACGAAAATTAGATGGTCATTTTCGAGCCGAGGAAAATGTACCGTACGAGCGACATGTCTTTCGTCAACTTACGCCGACAAAGGGAGAGACCGCTGATAAATTCATAGTTCGCTTACGTAAACAAGCGCGTCATTGTAATTTTGGTGCAACTTTGGAGGAAAATTTGCGGGACCAATTGATTGAAAAGTTGCCTGATGTGGAGCTAAAAAAGAAGCTATTGGAAGTCAATAATATTACTCTGGAAACTGCAATGGATAAAGTTCGAAAGTGGGAAGCCTCACGCGAGCAGGCAAGTCAAATGGTCACGCCAAGCCAAGAACCTGGCGCAGGCACTAATGCAGTAGAAGAAAGTCCTGGACGTGGAACCAAAGGAAAAGGTGTTTGTTTCAACTGTGGTAAGGAAGGTCATTTTGCTCGAAGTAAAACTTGCCCAGCCCGAGGTCGCAAATGCAGTAAGTGTGGTAAATATGGCCATTATGCTAGCTGTTGCAAAGGGGGAAGGAACCTAAAGTCTGGTAAACAAGGCACCACCCAACAGTGGGGAGGCAGACAGCAGCGTCATGGTAAGGGGGGACAGGCCAATCAAGTAGAGGATCGTTGTAAGCAATCAGGTGAGGATGACACGTTTGCTTTTACTATAGAAGAACAGACATGTGCAATGTCAAGTTCCACTGAGCCAGTGATCTCAGTGAAGATTGGTGGAATCAGCAGAGATGTGTTAATTGATTCAGGTTCTGCAAGTAACCTTATCAGTAAAGATACACTGAAGGAACTTAAGTATCAGGGGCTCAAGATTGAATTAAAACCTTGCACAAAGAGATTATATGCTTATGGGGGTCGAGAGCTTGGAGTTGAAGGCCAGTTTCAGTCAGAAGTTTCCGTATCGAAAGCAAAGGTAGTAGCAAATTTCATTGTTGTTGAATCTGGGCGTTGTTTGCTGGGATATTCAACTGCCACAGATCTTGGAATCCTTCATGTGGATCCCATGGGAACTCTCGGAACAGGAGACTGTAACACTGTTGATGATACCTTTTTGGGAGGACTCAAAGCAAAATATCCAAGTGTGTTCCAGGGAATTGGAAAGCTTAAAGGTTATCAGTTGAAACTACACGTTGATCTCAGTGTTCCTCCAGTCATTCAAAAGATGAGACGAGTACCTTTTTCTTTAAAGGACAAAGTAACTGCCAAGGTTAATGAACTCCTTGAAAAGGACATAATTGAGAAAGTCGAGGGGCCTACAGTATGGGTAAGCCCAGTCGTTGTCTCTCCAAAACCGTCAGGGGACATAAGACTATGTGTCGACATGCGGAGAGCCAATGAGGCCATTATTCGAGAAAGATTGCCTATACCAACCATAGATGAAGTCCTTGAAAGCCTTAATGGGAGTGGTGTTTTCTCGAAGTTAGATTTAAGGTGGGGTTTTCACCAAATAGAGTTGGATCCTGAGTCAAGGGATATTACTGCTTTTGCCACCCATGATGGAATTTTCCGCTACAAGCGTTTAAGTTTCGGTGTAAATGCCGCACCAGAAAAGTACCAGCATATCATCACCCAGTCAATGGCAGGTCTACAAGGTGTGGCAAACATAGCAGATGATCTTATCGTCCATGGTCGAGACACTGAGGAACATGATAAGAACTTACACAGTGTGTTGCAACGTCTTAGTGAGAAGCAGCTGACTTTGAATGCTGAGAAGTGTGCCTTCCGAATGTCTAAAGTGGTATTTATGGGTCTTTTGCTTAGCAAGCATGGAGTCGGCCCAACTGAGGAAAAAGTCAGAGCCGTTGCAGAAGCAAGTCAGCCTCAAACACCTTCAGAAGTTCGTAGCTTCTTAGGACTTGTTGGATTTAGTGCCAGGTTTATACCTGATTTTGCAACCACTGCTGATCCCCTCAGAAAACTTGCAAGAAAAGGAGAACTGTTTGTGTGGGGCGAAAAGCAGGAGCAGTCATTTCAGAGATTGAAGAGTCAAGTTGCAAGTGCACCAGTCCTAGCTTACTTCGATAAGGATGCGCCCACCCGTGTTATTGCTGATGCAAGTCCAGTAGGGCTTGGTGCCGTGTTGGTGCAAGAAAAGGATGGGGAAAGCCGTGCCGTCTGTTATGCCAGTCGCAGTTTGAGTCAAGTGGAGCGTCGTTATAGTCAGACGGAGAAGGAAGCTCTAGCCTTAGTCTGGGCGTGTGAACGCTTCCACCTCTACTTGTATGGGCTCCCACAGTTTGATCTGGTGACAGACCATGAAGCACTTAAAGTCATCTACTCAAGGAAGTCTAAACCTTCAGCCAGAATAGAGCGGTGGGTTCTGCGTTTACAACCGTACAACTACCAAGTTTGCTATGTACCTTCAAGAAAAAACATCGCAGATGCCCTTTCCCGACTAACTAAGATACCTGCTTCAAGTCAGTCCATAGAAGATGATGGATATGTACGCATGATAGCTCTACATGCTGTCCCTGTTGCATTGAGAATCAAGGAGATTGAACGAGTCTCAGCTCAAGACTCAGAGCTGCAAGCAGTCAGGAATTGCCTCATCGAAGGAAAATGGGACAATGCTCCAAAGCAGTATTTGCCAGTGCGCAATGAGTTGACTTTTATCGGTCATGTGATTCTACGGGGAACAAGAATTGTTATACCCCAAGCACTTCGAAAGAGAGTTGTCAGTTTGGCACACGAGGGGCACCAGGGAGTCGTAAAGACGAAGGAGAGACTCAGAACAAAGGTCTGGTGGCCTGCTATGGATCGTGATGCCGAGAGAAGATGCGCCGAGTGTTACGGGTGCCAGATGGTTACCAAGAACGTTCCACCTCCACCATTGAAGTCAACGCCATTACCCAAGCAACCATGGGAAGAAGTAGCTGTGGATCTAATGGGTCCGTTACCGTCTGGAGAACACTTGTTAGTTCTTGTTGATTATTATAGTAGGTGGATGGAAGTTGATGTTATCCGAACAACCTCCAGCAAAACCATCATTCATTGCTTGGATGCCCAATTTGCTAGACATGGATTACCTAAAGGTATGCGTACCGACAATGGCTCAAATCTTGTGGCTAAGGAAGTAGAAGATTATCTGAATGAAATGGGGATTGAGCACCGTTACACGACACCTCTATGGCCAAGAGCTAATGGCGAAGTAGAGAGGCAGAACAGGTCGCTTCTGAAGTCCATGAGAGCAGCCCATGCAGAAGGAAAGCATTGGAGAGAGGAACTGAACAGATTCCTTTTGGCATACAGGTCTACGCCACATTCAACTACAGGAAAGAGTCCTGCCGAGCTACTGTTCAGAAGAAAGCTAACAACTAAAATGCCTGAGTTGGTCAATGTTGAAGAGGAGGAAGTAGAAGTAAGTGACCAAGCCGTCCGTGATCGGGACACTCAGAGGAAGCAGTTTAACAAGGACTATACTGACAAGAGGTTTCATGCCAGGGACCGAAATGTGAAAGAAGGAGACAAGGTCCTGCTTGAGAAGAAGAAGGAAAATAAGCTGTCACCTTGCTACGAGAAGGAACCATATCAAGTGATATCTCGTTATGGGGACCAGGTGGTGTTGCGATCACCGGAAGGTGTTCAGTACAAACGCAACCTTCAGCATATTAAGCCATTCAATATGCCAGATCCTAAAGAACAGGGAACACCGCTACAGAATGCTGAACCGCGGACTGAACCCAAGCCGTTTGAGACGCCACCTATGGCAAAGGATCAAGTACCAATGGCTGAATCACCTCCAGAAGATGAACCTTCTGCTGTACCTGCAGCTGAACAGCCTGTGAGAAGATCCAGCAGAATTACGAGTCGTCCGAAGGCTCTGAGTGACTATGTTCTGTACTAAAGCTAGTGACATTTGCATTGTCATTACTACTTGTTGTTATTGCATGAGTGACATTGAAACATTGTTTTATGAGCTTAACTGCAAAGGCTGTTTATGTTTATGCATAGTGTGACTTTTCTCTTCAGATTGGAACTGAACTTTTACAGTATATAAAGAAACCGGAGTTTGTAACATTTCTGTCTTTCGAGGTTAATTATCTAAGCGAAGAGAGAGAGGGAATGTAGTGTATTAGGACAGCGGTTGTAAATGTAAAAGTATACATCCGGGAGAGTACAAGAGCGGGAAGAAAGTGTTAAAACGTGTACTGCGTGTGTTGTTGTCTTTTGCTTTCGGGACTGCCTTTGTGGCTTACTATTGCGGTTCGACACTACACTCCTACTCTTCATTCCATTTGAATGCAACTCATCAGCGTTTGTTAAGTTATCAGTTGGTGTGGTGATCCATGGTCGGTACATTCAATTCCGTTTGTTGCAAGCTGTTCATTCACAGAATTATTCTGGCATGTCTGTTCGCGATCGCCACAGATCTTTTATAGCTCACAGTAGATTTGCTTGGCTTTGTCGTAGATTTGTTTAACTTTGAGGTTCGTTTGTTCGTCTTGAGCCTTGATTTGTTTGTCTTAAGCGTGGATTTGGCCGTCCCGTTCATATTTCTTTACACTTGGCGAACATTACTACATAAATGAAGTTGAGTTGTTCATGCCTGTAAACTCGTTCGTGTATGCACAGTATTTGGAGTACATTTGCTCGTAATTAGCGTAAATTTTTTTCGTATTTCACGTGGATTCGTGAAGTCTTTCTTGCAAGACAAAATAGAAGTCCATTCGCCGTCGGAGCAGTTTACGTCGCCAAACCATCGAGTGTACTTCTCAAAGTAAAGGAAATGCCAGACATCTGAACAGATCCCTCCAGAATAAAAACCATGGCCACAAAAAATCCATCGTTTCCGAAGTGGTGCTCTGGAACAACTTCGGTTACAAATAACATTTCTCTATCGTTTCTCCATGTGAAATCAGTATTCCGGAGTCCTGAGAGTCTGCGGTCACATTTCCGCTCAGCGGACTCCCAAAACCTTAACATCAATCGAGGGACCCCCGAGGAAGTGACGGAAGTGGCATTTCTCCCCCACTGCTATAACTCGTTCATTGCTTTGCATTCACGAGTTAAAAACTGGCTATGCTCCAAATTATCTCAAGAGATAACGGATTTTTAGGTTTCACATGCCTAGACAAACTGCGCCTGGTGCCTTCCAGCGTTGCCTTAAGGTGATGCTCAGTTGGCGAAATATGAAATCCTCCAAGCTGACAGGCAATACTGTACACCGCGCTGTCAACACGCGAGTAACCAAGACCCTTGTATTTAGCGACATTGGATTGCTCAGTTAAGCAGGCCTTCTGATATTACGCGATGGTGCGATTTCGCACAATCGACCTCAAATCGCATCCGATCGCACAATTCACGAAAAAGCGCATAATTAAAAAAATAACGCACAACATTCATAAAATAAAACATGAATCAACAAGTTTCTTTAGAATTCCTGCAAAAATACGCCATTTTTAAGATGGTTTACCTTGGAAAAAGGCTAACAAGACTATTTCACCTTCGATTTCGTATTCATTCGAAGTTAAGGCGTTATTTTGAATGTCAAGGACCTGGTACGAGTCTCATTCTTAAAGAGTCGCCTATTGGTGTAACACCAACACGCCCCTTGTTCAGATTAGCCAATCTGAGTGGCTGTAATTTCCGGCCGTTTACTAGCACGGCGGATTACCCCCACGGGTGATTTTTGCCAAAAGGAAAAATAAAAAAAAGAAATCGTCAGATTACACGCACTTGCAGATAACCCGCACAAAAAAAAAAAAGAAAGTCATGCAAAATAGTTAGAGAACTCACAAAATTTGAAGCGATGGAGCGCTTTGAAAATTGCTCTGAGCCTTTCAGGCATTTTTTAATTGAACTCGTATTTCTCGTAATTGAGTCGTAATTGATACTTTTCAGCGTGCTATTAGCAAGTTTTCAGAACCACTGTTTTCGATTTTCATTGAGAATTGAACAAACTTGTAAAATTCGGTTCGCAATTTCCTCAAGAAACAATATCTCGGGATCTTCCGGGTCTTAGAAATCGCTTGAAACGGGATGCGTCGAGTACTTTGGTATTATTTCTATCCTTGCAGGAGCCCATTACCCTGATCTTGGGCTCCTGATCCTTGTCAGTGTTTTGTTTACATGCGTGCCGACAATTATATTTTTATCGCCTTGAACTAATTATGCGGCGCCATGAATTGAACAGATCACTAAGACATTTATTTATCTCAGGTTCTACTTGGTCTAAAAAATCACTTGAAACGGGAATATACTCCACAACGTAAGGCAGTGCTAGCTAGGAATATTTCGCTGATGCGTTGAGTATTCTTACATTATTTTATTATCACAGACAATGTTAGGTTTGCACTGCACGTGTGCCGACAGACGTCAGCATCGTGTTTCAGTTTAACTCAACGTCGTTCCCAGGCCCCCGAGTAGGAGAGGACCCTGGGAACGAGGATGAGTTAAGCTTTGCCTTTTGCACAATAAAATTGTTTCATATAAAGCAGAAACGCATTCAAAATGTCTTAAGAGCAGCAAAAAAAGTGTTTTTCTTATCCTGAAACTTTATAAAACAAGCTTAAAATTGCTCAGAAAAACATCGCATAATCTCCATTATTTATCGCATAATTGGCCTCTGTAATCGCATAATCTGCCCTGCAAATTTCGCATAATTTGCATTTTTTTATCGCACCCTATCAGAAGGCCTGGTTAAGAAAAGAGCAATATGCACTGGATTAGCAGGAATCGCTGTAACGCCCACTTTAGACCCACGTACGCCACTGCAGCCAGCCAAATCGGTACTTGCGCATTGTAGGCGAGGCTTTGGCGCCAAACTGCAGATTCATCAAGTCATGCATCAACTACTTCAGAGATTGGTCATCTAACGACTTTACTTACAGCCATGATGTTGTTATAAGGATGTCTCAAACGAACTGACAATCACAACAACGTATCAGGTTAAATTGTTTCGACACGCCAAACATCACCGCACTGGTGGAAAAAGGCGCCATACTGCGCGATGCCTCGCTCAAAACACACCAAACTTGTGAGAATGCGCATACTTCGCGCAAACTACAAAACACTCCCGCCCCTACACCAAAACAGAGAAATGTGTCGTACGCACAGTTTACGAGTGCGAGTGGGAATTGGTACCAAAATGGCGAAACGCGCCATACTGCACAACGTCTGCTCCCAAGTAGGCAGCGGCTAAACATGCGCAGCCCCGAAATTCAAAATGGATAAAAGAAGCGCAACAGTGTGCATGAACTATACGATCGGGCATGTGAAATAGATTAGCATCTACGAAGAAAACTAAAACTAAGCAGCAGAATCAAACGAGTTGATTAAGTAAGTTATACCACCGTAAGGTGAATGGGAGGTGCTGACGTTTCGAGCGTTAGCCCTTCGTCGGAGAAACTATCCCCACAATACTTGTAAGCAGTAGAATGCTAAACTTGGGTCAACCCAAGAACACTGAAGTCTTGCTAGTGTACAACGCTTTCTGGACTGGTCCTTCAACTACAAAGTCTGCCAATTTGGCCAGATAAACAACCTCTTGAACACACCACTTAAACGTTTGTACCAACGAGTGTAAATACGACCAAAACAAACCAGACGGCCATTCTGGAATTATTAAAGTGCCCCGACCGCCGCAAGCTGGACGCTTTTTCATCGTTAAATCAATGAAAATCGCAGAGGGACAAAGCCAATTATTGTCCCTCCTCCAATCTTGGGCGAAAGCGTCTACGCCTGAACAACTGGGCGAAGCAAATACGGCATTGAATGACGCTACTTGTTCATTATGGTAGGAATAGAGCATATTGAACAAGTGAGGACCCCACTTGTTGTCATGATCAAGAATTCTAAACGCGTGGCGATTGCTAGACTAGTCATCTTTGTAAATGAACCTGCGAAGTAAATGTGCTCGGAACCTACGCGATCTGCTTCCGTTTGAAATTTGGTTGGCGAGGCAGGCAATGAAAATATCTAGCGCGATCCGCTGAAGATCTTGATGCGAGCTGCACCTCGATTATATCTGAACATCTTAACCTTTTTCCCGTAGATGATTCGCATAGGACGCACAAACGTAATACATAGCTTTGAGTTCGCGATAAGAAGAGCTACGACCGATATCATTTCTTGTCCACACACTGGTGGCTGCAAAAACATTAAGTGTGGCTGCGTATCCGCCGAGTGCTACACCACTGGCGTCTGTAAGTATGACTGTACATCAAGTCACTGGGGCTGCTCTTCCACAGCCATTAAAAGAGTCTATATTGATGCACCAGAAACGAAATTCTTCGAAGAGCCAGAGAAAAATCAACAATCGAGTCCCATGAACTCCTGGTTTCGATGGCCTGATACATATGACGACTGAAACGTCGGGACATAGAGCCGATAGCTAACGCACTAGAAATAACATAACCAAGATTCAAGCAAA
Organism: Ricordea florida; assembly: GCA_949710005.1. Lineage (NCBI taxonomy): Eukaryota > Metazoa > Cnidaria > Anthozoa > Corallimorpharia > Ricordeidae > Ricordea > Ricordea florida. Next base: position 23,620,645 of record OX453274.1, on the reverse strand, counting down.
GAAGCGATGTGTACAATGACCATCGATTCGATTCCAATCTAACAAGCGATATGTACAATGACCGCCTGTGATAGCAATGCCTAGGAGACCTTTAAGTTTGGACAGCTCTTTTGGAATAACGAAATGCAAGGAAATAGTGTCAAATATAAAGCTTAGCCATTACCCAATCTGCAATGGAGTCCAGTGAGACTTCTCTTCGTTACATTAAAGGCCTAAGGCGTTCAGCTACTTACGCTGAATAATGCTAGCTGCAGTTGATGAAACTTTATCAGCTGGCTGCCAAATCCGCCGTCTAGGTAAATAAAGCTGATCTACCCCATCCATCGCCATTGCTTGACAAGCGGCCGCATTAGTTTTGTAAAACAAAAACAAGCACTGCTTAGAATATAAAACGTCAAGACGAAAAATGTAAAATACCTACGCACACAGTTATCGAAAATCCACTAAAAACAAATATCAACGTGATGGTAACCGGATCTTAAATCCCACGTGGAGAGCCAGTGACCCTCTTCGACAATTTGAGAAAGAGATCGTGAATCTTCATATTTGAACTTAGGTTCGATTTAGTAATTATTATGCTGAAACTATTTTGCCTTCCGCGACCGTTAAGGGATTCACGCAGAAAGGATGTAGCTGGTATTCAACTACACAATTGTCACTAACCAATTCAAGAATTGCTTGCGCCACAAATTATTTATGCCTAAGGGCTGATAAATTGTTGTGCGAGAAACAGCGACGAGGATGAGCCCTAAAGTGTAGTCTGTACCCTTCTTGAATCATACTCAAAACAAACTCGGAAGCATTGGAAGTATTCGACCAGAATTCTAAGGAACCTACAAGTCTGCCCTTAATTTTTTGCAAAGTACTGTTGGCACAAAATTCTTCGACTTGCAAATTACAATTAACAATTTGACGGTACTCACCTTGATCATCGGCTAGTTCTTGGAAGACGAAGTTGTAGCATGTGGCTCTAAAAATGGCCAAACTCTCCGCACTAAATTAAAAAGCAAGAATATGTTATTTAATTTTATAAATTGTATAAATTGTATAAATTAAAGTAATAAAGATTAAATAAAAATTGGGAAACCTTCAACTTTTGTAACGTTGAGTTAGTCGCTTCTTCGACCAGAAGGACGAATGCCTTTGCGTTGGATGAATTTATACCAACACCTTGTTCGCAACATAAAGGGACTCAGGTGACTTCTACTGTAAGTATCTTCTCCCGCACAGATTTTTGTCTTGCGTTATAATCTGTCGTATGCGGTTTGAGTTATCTGCCCATGGAAAATGTTATTTAAATTAAGCATGGTTTCCCTTCGCTTATAGCGAAACTGGTTTTGTATTTCACTTCTTGACATGCCTCAACCTCGCGAGCTGACAGACAGTTTACCATGGTCGAAATTGGTTACGAGGAAGAGGTTGGGTCCCTTCACTCGCGTTATCAATCGTAATCTTTCTTTGGACAAATACTGCTATGTACTAAACCATTATGTTTGTGCCTTTATCCCTATGCTGTATTTTATGGTCCATCCGAACTGGCGGGTGACAAATCTCATACAGTTCGATGTAACAAGAAAAAGCGGATCATGTATCTTATGGGGGGCCTCGACCGATATCTCGGTCGACACATCGACCGAGATATCGGTCGATGTGTCGACCGATACTCGACCGATACTCGGTCGATACGTCGACCGAGTCTCGATCGATACTCGACCGACACTCGGTCGACATACCACCGATATATCGGCCGACATATCGGCCGATATGTCTGACACACATGTCCGCCGCTATAGTTGATACTTCACCGATACTTCACCGATACTTTACCGATACTTCACCGATATCTCACCGATACTTTACCGATACTTCTTCGTCACGTCGCCGAGTGTATCGGTCGATATGTCGGTTGCCACTCGGTCGATACCTCGATCGGTACTCTATCAATACGACATATTACCGATACACAGACTGCGGCCGATAGTCGGCCGATATCTGAGGGTCTCAATGGGGTGATGACTTAATTTTACGGCTAAGGGTTAATATTTTTGGCCGTTTTGAGGGCTAACGGTTAATATTTTTTACGGCTAACGGCTAGAATTTCTCAATATTTACGCCGAACGGCTAATTTTCTTGCCCATTTTAACCCCGTCGAGACCCTCGTATTTTGATCAATTCTCGATCGATATTCCGTTGACAAAGAACCGCTATAATTGCCACAAAATATGCGCGGACATTTGTTTTGGGAAGCGAACATTTTTCCGAGAGCTAAGCTCTAGAAAAACCGTGAGCTTATTATCCTTTCAATATTTTTACACAAGGCTGCATTTGGGAGACCTTTTATTCTGTCGCTGCTCGAAATGTTAGTCTATTCGAAATGTTTAGTTCTATTCATTTTAACAATTTTCCCGGGACGAGAAACTAAAACGCCAATTTCGCCAACTGGGAATCATCACTTGGGGAATATCCGTATACCACACAAGTGAATAGTGGTTTCCGCGCGCGCTGATTGGTTAACTCGGAGGTGATTAGCAAGGTACTATTCACCTCCACTTCTGTGAATAAGTTTTAAATTTTTGGCTGCATCAGTTTTTCATGCGTCTGCCCTGTTATTGATCATGAATTTGTTCATAACATTTTTCAAAGTAGCTGTGTATCCATGAGGTATGAAAATCTGACGTCAATTTCTCTTTTACAATTGACTAGACTTTCTTTTAGTAAAAGTGTGAGTGAAATGTTTGAACGAAAACGATCCCGAAACGTACGGCGTCATAAATTTCAAACTACATGCAATAACTCAAAAACAGAATGCAGAGACAGAAGTTCTATAGCTAACCTTTATTCCATTCGGAAATTCTTGAAATCCCGCTGAATTATTAACAAGTTCAGTCTGCTTGTTTTACTTTGAACACGCACCCGATTCCAAGACTCGGAGGACCAGGGATCATTGTGCAAATCGATGAATCAAAGTTTAACCACAAGTCCAAAGTAAGTTGCAAGTAAGGTTGTTTACTAGTACATTGGCCGTATCTCAGTTTGATTAAACCAGCATACCCAGACTACTCGAACTGGCTAACTAGTTCTAGTCTGGTATGCTTTCCATCTGCTTGAACCAGTTTAAAGAAGAACTAACAAGAGGAATGAGTATATTCGGAAACGGAGAACCTCGAATTATTCTCGAGCGAAGATTTGAATTTTAGCGATTAGGATTTTTAGTGTAGAGAAGGCCACGCGTTTACCAGTGTTTTTTACTACTGTAAAGTGTTATAATAATAATAATAATAATAATAATAATAATAATAATAATTATTATTATTATTATTATTATTATTATTATTATTATTATAAAAGTAAATTTGAGGCGTTCTATTGTCGGCCTTTCTTTGCCTTGTAGTGCTCCCCTGTCATATTTAAGGTTAAGTCAGAGAAGATTGGTGATACTCGTTAAAACGCGGTTTAAATGCTTCAAGATAGGTACTAAACGACAGACAATAACATTTTATGTGAATGTAAACTGTTTTTACTTATTTCAGTTCTATATTGTCGCAACGATAAATTCCCAGACAAATCTTTTTATGTTTGCAGTCACGAGAGTATGACTTCATACTCTCTTGTTGCAATTGAATAGTCGCGTTTTGGGTGTGGGCTCCCTGTGATCGTGCACTTGTTTGGAAATTGTAGAATAATGGTTTGAAGGAATGAAAAACTTTTTAATACAAAATTATTATTTGAACATATGAAAGCTAAGGATCATGAAATAATATTATTTTATTTTCTTAATTCGTTACAACAGTTTCATCGAGGACGGCGAACTAGAAGTGAAAGATGGGTGCTTGGCCTCTTCGACACGCAACATCAACCTGCACGACCTTATCTGCAGCTTGTTAGGAGAAGAAATGCTGCCACCCTTTTGCCAATAATTCGGCGAAGAGTAAGTCCTGGTACCATTGTTCACACTGATCAGTGGGCTGCTTATAACAGAATTCAGAGGGAACTGGCTTTAAACCACCAAACTGTAAATCATTCCATTAATTTTGTGGACCAAGCAACGGGTGCGCATACACAGAATGCAGAAAGCAACTGGAGTACTGCAAAGGAAAAGCTAAAAATAATGAAGGGAAACAGTAATAGCAATTTTCTTCAAGAATATTTACAGGAATTCATGTGGAGACGTTGGTATGGAGAACCACACCCAAATGGTTGCTTTCAAAGAATCTTGCAAGACATTGCTGAGCAATATCCCCTGTAATTACACTCTAGAGGCTACTATAAACCACAGTGTAATTGTGGTTTGCAGGTTTTTATTGTCTGCTTTGCATATGTGTCAGAAACGATATTAGTGAATGAGAAATGTTGTTAAGACACTGACGGTTTTTAAAAAGCTCAGACACAATATCGCAGAATATTTTTTTATTTAGGCAAATCTTAAGCTTTACTGTATTTCATGCCAGTTTATTGTTTTTGTTGTAATTTACTATAAAAAAAATAACACATTTAAGTGTCATAATTACGATTTAATTAGAATGCTTATCTACTTCACCTTTTTACAGGCTGATTCAAGTCTTAAAATCTTGAAAAAATTTTGTTGCAATATAAAATTTTTTGTTTGAGTTTTTTAAGTCATTATTTCATTAATTTAGGGAAATGTTTCTCCATTTATAAACGTTTTAAGTAAATACAACGTCTACCAAAAGCAGAAAATAGAGACCGGAAAAATTAAAATATCTATTTTTATTAAACAACTTGACTTTTCAATTAAGTTGATGGGAATAACCCAGTCTCTCATATTTTTCCTCTCTCGTGCTTTTTCTGTTGCTCTTGTAAATGACATATCGGCCGATATGTCGATCGAGGAACTGTAAAACTTATCCGACAAAGGTCGATAGTTTACCGACATGCGACCGATAGTTGACCGATAACCGACCGACACTATGGCGATCGATAGTAGCGGTCGACACTCAGATGACAATATCGGTGGTATGTCGACCGAGTGTCGGTCGAGTATCGATCGAGACTCGGTCGACGTATCGACCGAGTATCGGTCGAGTATCGGTCGAGGCCCCCCATAAGATACATGATCCGAAAAAGCTAATCACGCAACTTAACGTTTTGTTCATACTAACTGGCGGGTGACACACCTCATACAGCTCGATGTAACAAGAAAGAACTAATCACGCAACTTTTTTGCATTTGCGGAATTACTTTTTGTTGCTTAAGTCTCTCTTGACGCGTATTTGGACACGATCTAATGACCCTCTTTCGTTCCAGATTATTGGAGAAATTATAAAGATAAAGAGCATCGGGAATGACACTAACGAACACGCTGTATAAAAAGCAACTGTTTAATGTCGTGACTTGAATTTCATTTGTCTCATATTTCATTGGCCCTTTCTGGTTTATTTTTAAATTAATGACACCGTCCATGACGTTCAAACAGATTATGACGCCTTTCTTGGCCACAAGGCGAAGAAAAAAAAAGAGAGAGTATGTAAGGAATGCTAGGAAAATTTCTTAGCATTTCTTTACGGTACTTACAGTAGAAGCCTTGTGCGTCCCCTCGTGAAACAAAGCACTAATGGCAAATTTCTCACGAAACGTGCAGAAAACATATATCTGCTTGACTGCGTACTGCAGATATTTTCATATTCTCCAGATTGCATTTTTCCACAGCTTGGTTACAGGTCATCACGGTTTAAGGATCCTTGTTATGCAAATGAAACACTCTACATAGCGCCATATGGTCTTCACAAGTCGTCTTTCGTAAGCGGGCAAAGGTTGTCTCTAGAATGATCGAGAGCGAAGGTTTATAATGGGAAGGTCGATTAAAGAAGATAATAACACGCATGGGAGGGATCGAAATCCCAGGTGCTGCGCGTTATACGCTTCGTGTTATTAATACGCCCTTATTGTGCTTAGCAATAATGGATACACGCTACCTATGAAGCATTTCTTCTGTAATATTTACTTTACATATAAAAAAGAAAGTGTGGTATTATTTCTGTTATATTGAACCCTCGATGGATTGGTTGCATTTGCTATGTTTATTTCCCTTTTACGTTCTTGCTAGTCAGGAAAGTTTCTCAAATTTTAATCCTACTGACCAATAGACATTATCTCTAAAACTGTTTGAAGAGTAAAGAAAAAAATACCATCTTCATAGTCAAAAGTTATTGAACTTGTTTGAATTTATTTCGCTACTCTAAATGATGTTTGTATTTTGGTGTTGTTGAAAAACCGCTAGTCGGTGCAAATGAAGGCCAGTGCAAAACGGTTCGTTATGTCAGTTGAAAGTTCCCGCTATATGTAACGGTTGAACTGTAGAAAGAATTGTACTGGAAAAAAAAACAAAACGTTTGATTCGGCACTTGTGTATAGCCGTGGCAGATTTCTGAATTTTCGCATTGTTCAACTTTTGAGTGAACGTGAGGGCAGTAGAAATTTTATTTTCCACTTATTTCAATATGTAATGGAATATAAAAGGAATCTCAGCTCATGATAAAAGTTCCTGTTTTGTTTCAACTCACATGTTGTTTTCGTTCAGTGTCTTGTTTTAGTCGCATGATAAAGAAGACGGTGGCACTTTGTTCATTGGCTTTCCCTTTACATATTGCTCTAATATTTTTATTACCAAAATATTTCCGCCGCTGCTGTTGAATTATTTCTCAATAACTAAATAATCTATGTTAAAACAGACCAGTTGGTTGCTTTAATTTGTCCTTTAAAAGTGCGTCAGTGTCTTAAGCACAATCTTTTACAAAACGTACTCCGGTAGAGTTGCGAATCGTGGAGTTTGCTGTGCAAAACTACGGCTTTTACGTTCTTGAAAATCCACACTGAAGTCCGTACATATTCTGTTTCATCTTTGTCATCATTGGGCAGTGTTTTACCAATCTCAAAGGTCTCACTTTGAGATGGGTAAATTTCATTAGGGAAGCGCCCTGATTAACTGCCTTTGAGGTAGATGCCCCTCTAAAACTATGACCTTCAGAAATAGAGTTTTACCAATGCCTGCCATGGTGAAACAACCTTTCTGCCATCTAGAAATAGTGGAGGAGGAAACCATCTTACACGGTTTACCATATGAAATAAACAACTTTGACCTACCATCTGTCTGTCTTACCTAAGTCGTTTTAGAAAAAATGGGACAAACTGTAATGAGCACACAGCTTCTCATTCTTCAAGAACGCTGGTAGTGAAATAAGAATCAGCGACTTCGCTGGCCTGCATGATTTAAAAGAGTGTTTACAACAAACTCAGCCGGTTCCCCTTTTGTATGATGATACAAGTTTAACACCTAACGCTGCCATTGTCTGACTTCGTTAAGCTGAGACTAAACCAGGGATGGCACTGTTTTGAGCGATAACCGTTTAAGGTCTAATAGATTAAAGGCAAACCGTGACTCCATAATTCGTAAAAAATGTCAACATCCCATGTAAAATTAAACCATGGTCCTGGAGGGCAAACAGTAAAATAGTAAGATATGGTAATAAAGTTAGTCGAACAGCATGATAAAATTAACGATGAAACCAACAAGTGCACCGACGAAGGGCTACAATCCAGAGTCCAAGCTCTACCCATTCAGATCACAGAAATGAGACAGTTGCTAAACGATTTCGGATCAACTACACGAGGTAATGAGATGCAAAGTCCGAGTTCTAATACTTTTCGTGTAATTAGCGGGGAATTACAACTACTGAAATACCAAGAACGACCAGCAATCGTTTCCCTGCTCCGAGCAGTGGCGCAATCGACGAAGAGCCTGAAATAATCGGATCTCAACCTACCAGATTGAATGTGCCCCTTGTAACAAAAGGATCTGGATCTCAATGTAGCCAAACGCCAAGATATAGCTTAAGCGACGATAAGTAGAAACCAGTTTGAATTATCAGAGATTCCGTAATCATTTTGTAGCATGTCCAAAACACTCTCCAAGAAAATGGCCTACAAGCGCTCGTTCCCAGGCAGAACAAGTTACCATTAGGATGGATGACATCTACACCAATGTAGAGCCCTCACTTGCGATTATTATGATGCGAAAATTGGCATTTCTGGCCTCACATACAGAGTTATCAATGTGTCCGCGAAGCTATCTGGGGTTAACAGAAAGCTGGAAGAATTAATAAGCATATATATTGATATTGATAATTCTCAAACTCAATAATTCATATCGTTATTAGCCAATTGTAAAAATAAAAAAATAAAATTATACTAGTAAGTACTACTTTCATCTAAACAGATGCCCTTTTAGATACTTTTGTTGAGTTAAGGCTCTTTTTGGGAACGAAGAAATGAGTTCCTATTATTTGTCTTGAAATAATTAGGTCAGTGTAATCTCAGGATTAATCAGCAACAAGGAATGTACGGAAGAGCGTTACCAAATACTTATCGAGAGAGAATTCTTGATTTCCACCACCAGGGATTTTCCCAAAGACAAATTTTCAGGCCCAGTGCGAGTTAGTATTGTCTGTGTCAATAAAGTTGTTCAAAACTATGTGGACAACAACAAGTCTCTTCCTCCGACGCGAAAATTATTGACTCATAATGTTGTTACACCAGACGTTGTCGATTACATTTAATCCGAGATTATGCAGGCCCAGCACATACACATCTGAACTTCAATAGCGCTTATTGTTTTTAAATGAAAAAAGGAGTCATATTTCCACCAGAAAGCACCATTATAGTTGCACTAGTAAAATATCCCTCTATTGTACGAAGCCTACCGACTGTGATTGATAAAAAAGGGGAAAAAACTTGGAGAAGTGTCTCCGCCGTTGTGTGAAATCACGGCGCTACTTTGAAATAACGTTTGAAAAATGCAGAAAAAATGTCTCGACCCTTGCATCGACTCGCGGCTGTGATTGGCTAGATCTGAAAAAAGTAATAACGTAATTGAAAAAAAAGGACAAATAAAGTGAAAATAAAGCCATAGCGTTCGTGGTTCGAGTGTCCGCACCGTAAGAATAAACAATTTCAAAAGAAATATTATATCTAAGTTCATGTGTTTATTTGTTTGTATCTAAGTTCATGTTGACATTGGTGAAGCTTGATTTGTAAATGCAACGTCCAGGGGTATAGGCCATGTAAACGCTATATTGTTGTCAGTTTCTTATTCCGCCCACCCTTCACTTGTTTAGAATAAAGATTGGATCGTTTAGCAGAAATAACTTTGAGACCTTCACGATTGGACTAGTGTGAGAACAAAAATTTATCAAACATTGCTGTTTTATTGATCACCATGTGTATGCTAGCAAAACTCACTTCATTTATCGTCCTTGTTCATACATGTACACTGTAAATTCAAAAGATCTGTTTCAGCCCCAAAGTGCCGATTCAGCTCTATGGCCCCCGGAGCTGATTTGACTCTTGGTGGGGCCATTTTGTTAAATTGGTCTAAATCGACCCCAGTTAAAACCATTTTAGCCCCACTAAAAACCAATTTAGCCCATATTGGACAATAATTCAGCTCCTTGGTGCAGATCGGCCCCTATCACTAGAGTCATTTTGACTCCATTTGATAGAGCCAATTTCGTTCAAGTCTTTTTGGGCCCATTTTAAGGGCCGTATCAGCTCCTATTGGAGGAGCTATTTGACCTCGAAAAGGTGGCCTATTTTGTTACAAAACAAAATTGGCCCCACAGATCCCACAGGGGCGTTTCCAGGATTTTTCTTAGGAGAGTGTGCAGATCTCGGATCCGATTTTTCGTAGGACGGGGTGCCATAGTTTTTTTCTTTTTTATGCAGAATACCAGTTGTATTAGAAAGGCGCTTGGTCATCTCAGGGTGGGGGAGGGGGTGGAGTGCACCACCTGCATCTTCCCCCTAGATCCGCCCCTGCCCCATTTATAAGAGTTATCTTGACTCCTATTTCTAGAGTTATTTCCATTAAGCTAAGATGGCTCTGATTTAGGGTAGATTCGGCTCTTATTAATAGAGCCGGTAATTGGTCACAGACCTAGACGAGCTGCCACTAACAAGAGAGGTTTATATATACCTCGGCTGGTTCGACAGCGTCGGCTGTCAAAATGAGACCGTCAACGCCGGCCCTTTAAAATTTATAATTCTTTCGTCAAAAGTTGATATTGCTGCGTTCTGAAGTTTCTCTCGACTTGTAATTTCTATGGATATCAAAAATTATCAAGGATGGGCTTATTTTTTTAATCTACCCCCATCTATTAAAAGATAATTTTACAAAGAAATGTTTCCTTAGCATGAATTTTCTGTTTTCCAATGGATGTGATTATTTTACGTTTGAGCGCGTTGCGTGCCTGTTTGCTCTGACCAAGTTACTCTGGGAACAAATGGAACATGCGCAGTGTAAGTTATTCCCGGCGTCCCCTTCTGTACTTTTGGCGCACGATTCGTAAAACGGTATGCAACGGTTTCGAAGGTCGCCCTTCATCATTGGAGTGATTTTTACTCGATTTTTTTCATCTCACAAGGCGCATTTGACAGTTCAAACAGCTACATGAAACCTTTATACATCGGATGCTTCAAGCATTGTTGACAAAGGTAAGCTCATGTCCATTTGCATCGTGATTCCTGCATTGCCTTCAAGGTAGGCAGCAGCTGCCAAAGGAAGATTTTGCAACATGCTAGTTTTGAAGCCGTTTATCAATGCTTGGCTTAAATTAAATCCTTAATTTAGCTTAATATATTTCGTTTCACTGTAACAATATTTTCTGCTCGTAACTACATGCCTTTCGGGCAAGATTTCCGCACCGGTCCCTACTTCATTATGCATGCACCAGATGAATTGTTCACATGTAAAAAAATTTTGTTATTGCAGAATGATACAATATGGCTACAGCATGCATAATAAACTAGGGACCTGTGCGGAAATCATTCCGCCTTTCGTACTGGCAAGGAACTGTATGTACATGTATAAATTTGAACCAGGCACTACCAGGATACTTCTAAGGGAAAACAGTTTTACTGATCATGTGCCCTGTGTAAATAATAAATTCTCAGGGCTAGCTTATTGTACAGTAGTATTATCATTAGGGAAATGCACATCTTATGATCCACATGTTTATGTCTGGTTTATCTGCTATGACATTGCAATTATATACATGTACAGTTGTATACAGGTAATCGTTAATAATATTTAGCATAAATTTATATATTTTGGCTGGTGCAGTGCTGCTTTATGGTGCGATGAAGGTATACAGTATGCCAGGTTGCCATGCTTGGTTTATGCGAGGAAAGTTATACTGTTCAGTGCAATAATAATTATATTCTGAGCCCTTTCTCTTTTGCGCAGTACTGCTTAAAATGTATGGTGTGATTTAGGTATATGCCAGGTTGGAGTGAGGCTTTAAACATGGTTCGCACGGGCCTTGAATAGTCCTTGAAAAAGCATCAACCCCTTGAAATGTCCTTGAAAATTGAAAAATTTGCTCAAGTCCTTGAAAAGTCCTTGAATTTTCTCCAGAAGTCCTTGAATCTTATCGAAAGGCCCTTGAATAAATAAAACTTTATTAACACAACCTCGTCTTGCGCACATAAAACTTTGAAAGCTCAGCAAGACGCAATTTTGTGCATGAAGCATCGCGTGAAACTGTTTTAAGTCTGGTGTAGTTCATTGCTGTTATTTGATGTGCCTTAGGAACCGTGCCTTCCAGGGATAAGGCATTGCAATAACCTGTACCCCCCCTACAATAGTAATCGGTCTTGTAAGTTTTTCGGTGTCATGGAGTCAGATTGAGTGGAAAATAAGTCCTTGAAAAAATGTGATTTGTCCTTGAAAAGTCCTTGAAAAGTACTTGAAAAGAAAGGTCTCAGGTCTGTATGAACCATGATAAGCTGAGGTATCCTGTCCTGTTAGGCATTGATAAATCTCACTGAACTGCATCACACTGCACAGTAGCTATGAGGTGCCCTTAATACATGTACATAAAAATATATTCTTAGCTTTTTACCTTTGGTGCAGTAGTGCTTTAAATGTATGGTGTGATTTAGGTATATGCCAGGCTGGAGTGAGGCTTTAAACATGGTTTGCACGGGCCTTGAATAGTCCTTGAAAAAGCATCAACCCCTTGAAAAGTCCTTGAAAATTGAAAAATTTGCTCAAGTCTTTGAAAAGTCCTTGAATTTTCTCCAGAAGTCCTTGAATCTTATCGAAAGGTCCTTGAATAAATAAAACTTTATTAACGCAACCTCGTCTTGCGCACATAAAACTTTGAAAGCTCAGCAAGACGCAATTTTGTGCGTGAAGCATCGCGTGAAACTGTTTTAAGTCTGGTGTAGTTCATTGCTGTTATTTGATGTGCCTTAGGAACCGTGCCTTCCAGGGATAAGACATTGCAATAACCTGTACCCCCCTACAATAATAATCGGTCTTGTAAGTTTTTCGGTGTCATGGAGTCAGATTGAGTGGAAAATAAGTCCTTGAAAAAATGTGATTTGTCCTTGAAAAGTCCTTGAAAAGTACTTGAAAAGAAAGGTCTCAGGTCTGTATGAACCATGATAAGCTGAGGTATCCTGTCCTGTTAGGCATTGATAAATCTCACTGAACTGCATCACACTGCACAGTAGCTATGAGGTGCCCTTAATACATGTACATAAAAATATATTCTTAGCTTTTTACCTTTGGTGCAGTAGTGCTTTAAATGTATGGTGTGATTTAGGTATATGCCAGGTTGGAGTGAGGCTTTAAGCTGAGGTATCCTGTCCTTTTAGGCATTGATAAATCTCACTGAACTGCACTAACACTGCACAGTAGCTTTGTGTAACAGCCACATATACAACTGTACATGTATTTTGTAAATGACTGTTACAGCGTCAACTGATCAATATGCAGTGCAGGTTAATTTACAGAGCAAAGTGTTTAATATATAAAAAAAACATCTTTGCACATGTGTTTAAATATCAAAAAAAATTAATACATTCAATATGGCATGTACTGGACATAGTCAAATAGCCTTAGACAAAAACCTGTTTTTGTGATGATTACTGTACTCTCTCTGTCTAACTTTACATGTATTTTTTCATTAATTAATTTTGTACATTGAAATACTTGGTAATGGAATGCAAAATGATGTAATTGCTTGTTATTTTCAGATGAAAGAGTTGGATGGTCAAATGTACCCAGTAAGTAGAAACCAATATTTTGTTTCCTACACTTAAAAGTAATCTGCATGCAACATTTTCTGTCTGGTGGTTTTTTATTTTTATTTTTCTTTAGCTAACTGTTCAATTTTGCACAAAATAAAACTAATTTTGTTATACGATGTTTATTAAAATAAATAAATTGTTCACAGAATTGATTTATAACTACTACTACAGGTTCTCAATAATAGCTTTTTGGCAACAGTTTTTATTCTGATGTGAAGTATATGAAATAGTTCAAATGTAAATTGCAGAAGTCACAGTTTCAAATCCTGATGAAGCCCTGAATTTTTACCTGTAGGCTTTTTTTAATTTCCAGTTTACTTCAATTGGAAAGTTTGCTGCAATAATTTCATTCTGATCCTTTTGGTGATTAGTGTTGTTTTTTGTGTGATTTACAGCGGATTCAGGTTGAGGCTTAACAGCCTCAGTTGTCGCGTTCATTATTACGGTTGAATTGATCGCATTGCGAGGCAAAATGACAGATGTTGCTCTAGAGGCAGGAATGATGATGTTCTGTCAGGAAAAAGCATGTTGTAGTTTTCCCAGGCAGAACGTTGGCATTCCCGCCTAGCAACGTCTGTCATTTTGCCTCGCAACACAGTCAATTCAACCGTGACAACGAATGCGACAACTGAGACCGTTAAACACTCAACCTGAATCCACTGTATGTAGATGTACACATGTATGGGCTTTATTAGCTATGCTTAGGTAACCAACATTGAAAATCATGCCATGGCATCGACAGCAATATGCCTTCATGATTGCACCTCATTTTGTTTTTTTGCTAGCTTGCCTTTTTCCAAAAATTAACTGCACACCAGCAATGCCCTTATTCCTCAACACATAACATGTAACTGCACTGTGCAAATTGTTGCACTGCAGCTAGTTAACAATTATCCTTAGAAATTATGCGGAATATCGCCTGATACTTAGCCGATGAGGTTGTAGGCCGAGTTGGCTAAAATCAGACAATATTCCGCAAGATTGAGCAGGATTATTATTCAACAAATTATTATTCAACAAATTGTCAACAAAATGCTTTTTGCAGTGAGAAAAACTTTGGTTGTACAGCACTTTGCAAGATTTCACTCAAATCTTGGCCAGCTACATATATCGCAGGATATCTGTTATGACTGTACGGATAACAATGGTTTTCTGACCATATATAGGCATTGCGCGAATTTGTTGAATAATAATGTATATTATCTCATCCATGTGCATGTATTGTTTTTTGGGGGGGCTAAGAAATACAGTAGACAGTGCAGCTTAATTTGCAGTATAAACACATAACATGTATTAGCATCAAAATGCACTGTGGTGTACACATGTACACTGTAGTTGCTTGGCAAGCCTCAAAAATAGACTTACAATGTGCATGTACATGTACATGATTGTAGTAATGTTCATTCTACTCTCTACATTGTGTTGCTGAAATAAAAAAAGTAATTGCTTTGACAGGCAAAACATGTCTAAGTTAATTACTTCAATTTTTTCTATGTTGTCTTAAACCATGAGAGCTATCATGACAACATGCTTGAATACAAAACCTAGTGACAGTAAATCAAGCATAAACTTGCGAACATGCATGTGTACAGCTAGGCTAATGTTATTGATCAGATTACTTTTTCAGTGGATAGAGTAACATCCTGTAGTAAACAAACTGTCTACTTGTAGCCACCATATGAGGCTTAGCAAACTTGTTTTGTACAGACTTTTTGTTGTTGTCCACTCAGCTGCCATCAGTAACAAATTCCCTTTTCTTTGAAGGCTTTTGTATCTGTATACTTAGCTTCCAGTGCTAGCTTCCATCCTCGTGCTATTACTATTTAATTTTTACTATGCACAGTGTAGCAGGGTGACTCATCTTTTGCTTTTGTTTTTAAATAGAAATTCTTCAGTTGATGATGACCTCGCCATTTTTGTACAACCACAAATTGCAGCCATTGGAGAAGGTTTTTTGTTGTGCAGTTTATTCCAAATCAGAGAAATGTGTGATTCAGTATACTTACAAAATTGCAGTTTTTATTAAGACATGTACATGTATGGCATACGGTGAATTTGCCAGGAAATTTGTGTTTATGCTTTAAGCTTAATAGGAGAATAAAATATTTTTAAGTGTTCACAAAATGTGTCTCCTGTGTATAATATACTGTCATCACTGCCTGTTGTGGTTTTTAATTTAAATGAAGGCAGTTTTGTGTATTGACTGAAATGGGGCCATTTTTATGCATGCCAATAACCATTTTAGTCCTTGTAATAGGGCTATTTTAAATACTTATGGCCCAAAACAGCCCTTACGCAGAATGTCGTTTTAGACGTGATGATGCTAATTTAGTCATTTAAAGTACTTTTGTTTTGGATATAAATTGGGCTAAATTGGGCACGAAATGGGGGCCAATCTCCTCTCTTTCTGAATGCATGAAACGGCTCAAGAAGGGCTAATTTGGCCATGCAAACGTACCATTTCAACCCTTTAAAAAAACAAAACTACCCCCCATTTTTCCAAAACAGCCCTTCTGTGTGTTTGTTTCGACCACCTGTTACAGGGCTATTTCTACCCTGCTCATTGGGGCCAAAGCGATCCCGTTCCAAAAGAGCTAAATTAGCCCCAAAAATAGTACTGTATTTTACTCACCGAAACGGCCCCATTTTTGGGTCTAAAACAGATCTTTTCAATTTACAGTGTATAAATCTATATCTATATATTTAGAAATTGCATGCTTTATCATGATCATAAGGTCACATAGTCCTATTAACCAGTGATGGTAGTTGATACAATGGTATCTTACTATACATAGTCGAACTACGAATTCTAATGGCATTAAACATTTCGAATATACATTTGTTAAATGCGTTTTTATATAATTTCAATCAAAATTGGATATCTGAGTTTCTCAAGGCGTTTAATATAAATCTGGCGACTCTCGTTTATTGAACAATGGTAAGGCTAGCAGAGAGCAGGAAGTAGAACAAGTCATTACCTTGTTCACCAGTTGTAGATAATTGATCGCAACAACAGTTAGTGTCCAACTAGCATTGTTTCACTGCGCCATACCTGTTCCTCACGACAACTAAAATTTAATGTGAGCAGAAATAATTTAACCTTGAGTAATCCTACCTGCTTCTTATGCCCTTATCACTATGACACACGCTACAAAGCCAATCAAACAAGGCAGTGTACCTGTTTCTTACACCATCAGAAGTTTCATAGCTAGCAATAAATTCGCCATTGATGAATGAGGGCTATCAGCTTCTTCAAAGACGACTAGCATAATTATAGTTGTAAAAAGTCAAGGTGAGAAAGCAAACATTTTTGCCAGTACCTCTTTAGGACAATTTTGCCTTTTGATAGTAGAGCAAGTTATATTTTTTTTCAGTCTAGTGTTTTTAAAAAAAGTTGCTCATTTTTCGGGCGTAGCTATGCTTTGATTTAGTCCAAATTTAAATTGGATCTTTTTTTGTAAAATGTACAAACTGTTAAACATGTAACTAGTTTTTTCAATAAATAGACGGAGTTGGACACAGACATAATCTTTTTAGGTGCCAAAACTTAAAGAGTGCGATCCTTTTTTATAGGAGAAGAATATGATGCTACCCATTCTTATACTGGTTTCCGTGTTATTGAGTATATCGCCAGGTGAGTTGATTTTTTGATATACTACTTCTTGGTAATCCACTTTAACAGCATTGTTTTTCATTTTTACGTTTACATTATTTTGTTAATTGAGTCCTTAGAACACTCGGGAAATAGCATGCATTAGTAACATGAAGGATCTGATTTTACGCCAACTATTCTAATTAACGGTTCAAGAGTGTTCTTGAGTTTTTGAGTTTATTACATCTGCTCGTCTGAGATTGTGTTATGATAGTAACTGCACCGGCAAATTTGAAATCGTCATCCATTATCAGCTCATCGTGATGTTGGATTATCAATTTATTTTTCTCCATTAGTGTTCACTTTTCCGAGTAAAGAGAAAGGTAACGATCGAGAAAACTTAGCAGACAATCCGTCCATTTACTCTTTGTCACCGAGTACCTCAGGTAAGGGAGAGGTTTATCATGCAAATTGTCAGTGTATTTGAATGCAGGCTGTAACGTAACTGAAGAAATTGGGATAATCAAAGAAGTTGATATAGTAATTTATACCACCGTAAGGTAAAAGAGGGGGTGCTAACGTTTCGAGCGTTAACCCTTCGTCAGTGCGAAGGACAAACGCTCGAAACGGTGTATTGAATAGATGAATACTTGAGAGTCTACAATGTCTGCTTCCCTTTAAAGGTCATTAAAGGTAAGCTGCTGAACAACTCCAGCTCTCCTTGGATCACCCCCGGACTTTTGAAATCTATTAACAAGAAAAACAGATGATACAAAAATTTCATCAGATTTCCCTCATTATCCAATGAGCTAAAGTATAAAACCTACAAAAACAAACTGAACCATTTAATTCGCATCGTAAAACGTAAATACTATGATATTAAGTTTGAGAGTGTCAAAAGTGACCTTAGAACAACTTGGAAATTGCTTAATGAGGTTATAAATAAGCGTAAAAGTAAATCACCTTTGTCCTCATCATTTGCATCTGAGGGTAAAACGATAACAGATCCTGCGGAAATTGCTGATAAATTCTGTAAATACTTTACTAATATTGGTCCCAATCTGGCTAGAGCAATACGCAGCGTAAATTCCTCATTTAGTTCTTTTTTTGGCGACGTTAACCATCCTCCTATCACCCTGCAACCTACCGACCCCTGTGAACTGGAAAGCATTTGTAGCATGTTCGCCTCGGGGAAGGCCCCCGGCTATGACAATATTTCAATGCGTGTTATTAAACACTCATTTCACCTGATTTCTACCCCTCTGGCCAACATCATAAACCTGTCTTTGCAAAAAGGTATCTTCCCTGATAAACTAAAAATCGCTAAAGTGATTCCTATTTACAAAGCAGATGATCCTAGTCTTTTTACAAATTACAGACCCATTTCCTTGTTGTCCAATTTTTCCAAATTTTTTGAAAAAGTTATGTATAATCGCATGATTGAATACGCCGAACAATATAATATATTATACCGCTGCCAGTTTGGATTTCGTAAAAACTATTCAACATCCCATGCTCTAATCCATCTGATAAATAGAATCTCTTCGGCAATTGACCAGCGTGAAACTACTGTAGGTGTTTTCCTAGATCTCTCCAAAGCTTTTGACACTCTTGATCATCAAATCTTATTCGCTAAGCTGGAGCACTATGGTATCCGTGATGTGGCTCTGCAGTGGATAAAAAGCTACTTTTCTTGCCGTCAGCAATTCGTTCAAATTAATCAAACTTGTTCCTCAATGCAGACCATTAAGTGTGGAGTTCCCCAAGGATCTATTTTAGGCCCCTTATTCTTCATACTTTATATAAATGATCTTCCTAAAGCCTCCAAGTTAACTGAGTTTCTACTTTTTGCTGACGACACGAGTATCTTTTTTTCACACTCTAATCCCAGCTACTTAGAGAATGTGCTTAATAATGAGTTACTAAATATTGATGTTTGGTTAAGGTGCAATAAGCTCTCAGTTAATATCAAAAAGACAAATTATGTTACCTTTAGTCCGAGTCAGAGGAAACTCAACCATAGTTTTTCTCTCTCTTTTGGAGGTCAACCTCTAATTCAAAGCAATGTAACTAAATTTCTTGGGGTGTACCTAGACGAACATCTTACTTGGAAGTATCTCATAAACTTTGTCTGTAAACAAATCGCTAAATCAATTGGTATCTTATCCAGGACGCGTTTCTACTTATCTTGTAAGACCAAACTCACGCTGTACTACACATTAATTTATCCTTATATTACTTATTGTAACTCCACGTGGTCTTCTACTTACGTATCTAATTTAAACAGAATTTACTTTCTACAAAAGCGGGCTGTGCGAGCTATTACAAATTCAGAATATCGAGCACATACTGCTCCTCTATTCTCCAAACTGGAAATTCTAGATATTTTCCAAGTTAATACGCTCGACACTGCTAAATTTATGTTTCGCTACCACAATAATTTGCTGCCCCCACTCTTCCGCAATCTGTTCATGACAAACAGTCAAGTCCATAGTTATTACACAAGAACAGCCAGTAATTATCGAGTGCATTCCTGTCGTACGAACATCAAGAAATTCACAATTCTTCACCAAGGACCTAGAATTTGGAACTGTCTTCCTGCATCTATTACAAATTTGTCAAGCTTTTCTGTCTTTAAGAACAAAGTGCTAGAGTTTTTATTAAAATAGATACTAAACTAGTTTAGCCGCACTTCTTCGCAGCCCTTATTTCTTATAATATTGCGATGTCGAGGTGGCCTCTCTTTATAAGCCTGGTGGTTTCCTGAGGTCTCCTCGCCTAACAACCTGCTGTATATTGTTAAATTTATTGTAAAAAAAGGCTAATAAATGATGATGATGATATTTGCCCTGAGGAAGGGCTAACGTTCGAAGGGTGAGCACCCCCTCCCCCCTTTAAGGGTGAGCACCCCCTCCCCCCTTTAAGGGTGAGCACCCCCTCCCCCCTTTAAGGGTGAGCACCCCCTCCTTTACCTTACGGTGGTACAAATTACTTTATCAACGTTAACTTGTTTTATTATCCCAATTTTTATGTATTTCAATTCCCCACCGACGCAGCACCAGTTTCTTTAGAGACTACCCCCACAATACTTGTAACATAACTGTTCTGACAAGTGAAGGCACCAAGCCTCTACAAATTATTTAAAGATCTCTCGTGAGAGGCTGTATTGTTGCAATAGATATACTTAGAAAGTAGCTGAAAATAGGAGGCAAGGGCATATCTGTGTCTAATTTAATGGCACCAACAAAAAGTGTGGCAAAATATTATCAGATTGTTTCAATCTCGTCGCCGAGCTAGACAGTTACTTGAGTATGAAGTCGAAAACAATTCGAGAAGTTTTCTTAAACGGGTATACATTCTTCATCTTGGAAAATCCTACGCAGTTGGGGGATTTAAAAAAAATAGCTATTGCTTTTAAAGCCGACATTCATTCATTCAAATCCTCTCCAAATAAAAAGACGTAATAAGTCCCAAACTGTATATACGAGCATATTGACGGCACAGGTAAACAAAGTAGCTTTCGTTTCCTTTCCCTCTCCCCCCACATAATTATATTCCATTTCATATCCATGATTGCTGGACACCAATGCGTTGATTGACTCGAGTTTGGGACTTATTACGTCTTTTTATTTGGAGAGGATTTGAATGAATGAATGTCGGCTTTAAAAGCAATAGCTATTTTTTTTTAAATCCCCCAACTGCGTAGTTTTCACAGTTTCTTTATAACAAATTTAAAAAAGTGAGCACGAGGTAGGGTAAGATAAGGTTGAGAGTTATGAACTCCATTGTGGAGAAAAATAGGTGTTTTACAAAGTGAAAAGAAATTAACATGTCCGTACAACTACATCCAGAACTGTTTTCTTTCACCAAATTTAGGGTTAACAATCGCTGAAAACATTTCACTTCTGGTCGTTAGAGTTATAATAATACTATCAATCAGTATTTTAGCTTTACTGCTAAATTGCCAATGAATTAATAGAAAAATAGACATTAAAATCAACACGGACTCAAAAAATACTGTCACGACGATAATTTTAAGCAGCGATCGTAATTATGGCAGTTGGTCGTGTCCAAAGGACGCTCGTACTAATTTGCCGAATTTCGCTGTTTCACCAAGCACTTGCATTTAAATTCCAGAAAAGTTTCCCTTAGTTAATACGCTTGAATACTTCTACTCTAGTCAAGCCTCAGCAATTCCGGTAATCTCAGCTCATGGTACTTCTTGTCAGAAGCCAGCCCGTTCGTCAACACTTTCGCACAGTTTACAGTACTCTGTCAAAATCAGTACTGTCATAAATTGTACTAAATTCTGTGCCAAAACGATCGCCATTTTGATACCATCAACTCAAGGACAGATAAAAGACTGGTAGCTACATGGTGTGATTACGAGGTTGGAGGCTCGGTGGATAATGCTTTTTTGGAGGGAATTTTAGAATTTTTTTTTTCTCTTTTTTTTTGGTTTTCGTGCAAAAAGAAATCATGCGCTACAGCCAAACACTTACCGTTCCATTTCTTTCACGTCTTTCGACGAGCCTTTCGACTTCCCAACAAGTAGATCTTGTGTACTTATTATTTTCTTTGGCAAAACAAAGTCGGCATCAGCGGATGAATTAGCATTTAGCTCGGATAAATACCCTCTCTGAGGCTTAATGCGCGACGCCATTTTGGTTGACCTTTAATAGATGGACCAATCACAGCCTAGCGTTATTGACAGGTTATCATGTGTGCTGGTGCGTAACAGAAATAAGTACCACCCACTTTGGTTCGGAATTTCTGGCTATGTCCAACCTTCTTAAACTCCGTGGATATACTTGTGCTATAAACTATTTTATAGGTGATGCAAATGTATTGTCTTCTAATTCATTTTTGCTAGAATCACAAGGAAATGAGGCCTTAGCTACCAAAAGGGAGTCTTCACATGATGTTAGTGGGAGCAAACGTAATCCCGCTGTCGCAGCTGGAGCAAAAGCTCTTCTCAGCAACCCAAAGGTTCAGGAAGCGGTGGTGGACAAAGGAATTGAAGTAGCTGGAAAGCTAGTGGACAAACAACTAAAGATTATCGATGAGGCACAGGACAAGGCGTCAAATTTTCTCAAAAAGAAGGTTGGTGTAACAGAAACTTCAAATTCCAGTTTGGCATATGTAAATGTAGCTTTCTCGTTTATAACTATTTATTAAACATTGAGTAAATAATTGTAGAAACATTAGTAATTTTGATTAGCACGTTGATGATGTTTATTGTAATTAAAATGATA
>OX453274.1:23426188-23591188 GCA_949710005.1 Ricordea florida | reverse complement strand
CATAATTCCATCCTACCGGAGTTCTTTCAAATGAAAATTTCAATGTTCGGGACCGGTTAACTCTTTTAAAATTTCTGCACGAACCTCTGTCCTTATCTGATTCATATTTAAGTTTTTTTCTATACGGTTTTTTTGACGAATTTCGAGTTTTAGTTTTTCAAAATTGTCCACCTCTGATAAAATTAGAGAAAATTCTTGGTCGGATATGGCATTATCTTTCAGTGCCTTTGAAACCAAGTCATGAATGGTATTTACTTTTGCTTTTGCTAGAGAAACTGTCTGTTCGTGTTTACTAACTTTATGTGAAAGTCTTTTAGAAGCCGCACCGAATCCAACCGATATTCCCCCACAAATACCTCCCACCGCTCCTAACGGGATACCAACAACAGCACCAAAACCAGTAAGAGAGGTTCCCAGTCCACTTGCAGATAAAATAACTGAAACCACCCCACTACCAACACTGATTTTAGTAAATATACCCCTCGCTCTATTGTATTTTTTCCTAACATCCTCATAATGTCTAATTTCCTTCTGAAGATTATGTACTACTTCACATGATTTTTGAAGCCTGAAATTATTTGAGTCAACATTCATAGGCACTTGTGGATAAATTCTATTGTATTCGTCCATATTTTTACAAATCAACAGGAAATCTTTAAATGAATTCGAACAGGTTCGTTATTTAAGTTATACTTTCTTCCATCTTTATCTAAAATCCACAAAGTAAAGTAGTTGACTGGATTTTTAGTTTTTGGAACTCTTAAACAAGGATGCTTTTGAGATGGAATAACAGCTAGTAGTTGTGAGGGGTTAAGTTCTACATTTTCACCTAGGGGTTTAAAACAATTTGAATATGAAGACTTTTGCTCTATAAGATCACACATTAAGTAAAAAGGATTACTATACGACGATATATTCGAGTAACTAACTTGTAATTGTATCTCTTTTACTTGGGTTAATGGTGGATCCAGATAAATTCTTGTTTCAGGAGTTAGCATATCGATAGTTAGAAACGTTGTATCATTCATTTTTTTTTACTTACCGTCTCTTCTTTTTAAATTGTTCCACAAAATATAGAACCACAGCCACTATCAGCAACCAAGCATTTTTACTTAAGAATCCAATAACCTCCCCTGCAGTATTGAACAGAAAGCTTACGATAGCTCCAACCATTCCAGGTAATATTTCACCTAGTTTCTTACCAATCGTTTTAAAACCATTACCAACACCTTTACCCAATTTGGTTAGACCTTTAGAAAGATTAGAAACGGTAACACCAATGACCACACCTACAGCACTCACAACAGCAAAGACTGTGAACCCATACTTTTTGAATATGGCCTTCACACGATCACGAAGAGGCATCTTATTAAGTATTTCATCATTTTGTCTCTCTAGATCGCTTATTTGTTCTTGATTGGAAATTATCTGCTTCTTCGAAAGTTCTTCCAATTCATTAACCCTAGAGAGTAAACGATCTCTACTTTGTTCTACCTTTCTTAAATTGGAAAGCCCCTTCTTATTTTTGTCGAGTTCATCTTTGTATCGATTCAATTCACTCAAAAGTTTCTCAGCCTCTGTTTTAGATTCTATCTTCTGTTTAACAGCTACATCTAAATAGCTTTCAATTTCCGCGATTCTGGTTTGATGTTGCTCGATGATTCTACGCTGCTCTTTATCATTATCAATATAACGTTTTATCTCCAGATCATTTATTTCTAAGGTTGATACTAACCCATTTAGTGCATTACTTAAATCCTTAATTTTTTCATTTGCTTCATTCAAATCATCAATTAGTTTATTATTATTCAGAACAAGACTCTGAGAATCCATACCAATTGCTCTCTTGATTGTCAAAGGAAGTCGGTCATAATTTACCAAATCCCCTTTGAAGTCAATAAGTAAATGCTCAATATTGTTAACTTGATCAGTCAATCTAACCCATACCCCCCTATCATCGATTCTTGCACTGAATGGTGATTCTAGTGGGTTGAAATTGTAGAACTTCTCTTTTATCTTTTTTAAAGCGCGAGCCCTATTGTCTTCTTTACTTTTCTTAATCATTGGGGATTCATCATCATCATCATCATAAGGGTCAGTTGGACGAGTGGTGGATGTATTTGTGGATGGGCTCATATAAAATGTTTCATTTTTATCATCACCACCTAGATCGGCTAATTTATCAAAAGGATTTTGTTTTTCTGGTATTTATTCGTCTAAATTCATTGTAATGATTTTTTACTTGTATCAGTAAGAAATCTTTAAACTGGTCACACACTTACCTAAAAGAATTTACTAACCATATAACCCAATGCTAGCATACCACCACCCACATATGCCATCTCACCCATCTTTTGATTGCTGCTAGGTCTATAATAATCAGAGAATTTTGGTTCATGTGTCTGACTATACAATTTCAAAGCTTCATCAGTATTCGAAATATTTTGTGAAGCTATGTGTTTATCATCCCGCTGTTGAGAGTACCAATCAATGAGATTCTGTCTATTTTCCTGGTATGAAGCATAATCTTTTTGATATTTTTCTATTGCCTTGTCGTGTCTTATTCGCTCCGAATCTGTGTTATCACCTGAGAGATATTTTGCAAGATATGAGCCACCAACGAATGTTGTCGCATTCAAAATAGCTCCACCAATCATCATTGCTATTGTCGCCATAAAATCTTTAATTTGGTAAAATCTTTTGATCTTCTAAATAAGTTTTTAGATACATACTACCAGATAGGACAGCGACCCATTTAGCATAGTTTGTAATACTTGAGGATGGATCGTTGATGAATGATTCTTTCATAGCCTTTTTAGCTACATATCCAACACCAGCAGCCAATCCAATAATGACGGCTGAATCAGTAACAGTTTTCACAAGTTTGTTTTCAGTTGACATGATTTTTATTGTGGTTAGAGAAAATCTTTAAACTACTTTCCTCAGAGCATTACTATTTTAGGAGTTGGTTGAGGTGGTGGTTGGGTAGTGGTTTGTGGGGGTGGTGGTTGGGTTGATGGTTTTCTGTTTTTGTAATACCTCATAAACATGTCAACTGCAGTAAACCCTATTCCAACAATAGATAACACAGTGGTAAAAGATAGCTCTGGAATCCATGCTTTAGATTCGCTCTCTTCATTTATATTTTCTTCCTGTTTCATTTCCCTATCTTTTTCCCTTGCTGTTTCCCTGGCTAACGCTTCTTTGGCTCTTTTGTTATATTCTGCTAGTTTCTTACCAGCTGCAACCTTTTTGGGATCTTTCTCTTTAACAGCTTTCTTATTTTTAGGAGGAGGTGGATCCATTGTAATTTGTTCAACAACTTCATCAGACATGATTTTTTTATTTCACAAAGTAAAGAATCTTTAAATCAGTTGTTATCAGTATTCTGTTCAGTAGTACTTGAAACTTCTTGTATTTTGTTGATTTTAATGTGCTTAGCAACCTGGAATAGTCCACAAGCAAGTGCTACCAATCTTCCACCTTTTAATGCTAAGAGACCTGCAAAGTTTGTCAGTTCACGATTAACCAACTCATCGTTCTTCAAGTCTTTACAAAGCGAATCGATGTCATCTACAGGAACCAAGTAAGAAATTACATGAGAAACTAATTGAAGAGATGAATCTACTAATCCACCACTAATTTTGTTACCTAATACTGTCTGGTATCGATTATAATATTTTTCAACATCTTTTACCGTGAGTTTCTTGATATCACCTAGACTCATATCAACACCTAAATATTCCTTTGTAGTTCCAAGAGATGCGAGAATAGCTAGTGATTCTTGTTTGATTTCAATATCATCTTTTACATCATCTTTTACCTCAGGCTGTTCTTCAATAAAATCTTCAACGCTTGTCATCTTTTAATTTTGTGATAATACTTAGATTCTTTTAAATCACAGCGGGAATCTCTAAATAACATTGGAATGGATAACGTAAACATAAACATAGTCTCGAATATTTTTCAGTTTTCAGGAGTTGTACAAACTTTTTACTAGTTTCAGAGTCTAAGTCACCTCCATAATCTTCGAAAAGAATCTTCATACCTTTTTGTGATGGATTATGGAATGTAACCACACAAGCTACATTTTCACAGAATGGTTTTGCTATGGATGTTAATTGCTGAGTGAGAACCCACACTGATAATCCATGATGCCTTCCAGAGAATGCTAGATCTATAAACTTGTTCGAGCGTTTCTTTAGATCTTTCGATACAGCACAGTCATCTAAAATTATTAGTGTATTTGTACCAGAGAACAAAGTTTGACAATCAGTTAATAACTCGTTAATCTCATCACTGTTACTAGCATCTGGTGATAATACCAAGAAACGTTTATCTCCGTTAGCAAAAGGTTTTATTTTTAGCATAAGTTGGACATATTAGAACAATGTATTCAAAAACTTTTTGGAATGGTCCTCGGAGTTGATCAGTAAGGTACTTTGTCTTTCCACAATTTGTTGGACCTGTTATAATGCAATGAAAAGGAACTTTATCTCGTAATTCTTCCATCTTTTTAACTAATACATTATCGATCTTAAGTTTGAATTCATGATCTCCATCAACGCATCAGCCACTACGAACATGTAGCAGGTTATATTTCCTGTTCCTCCAACTATTCGTTTCATTTCAAGTTTTACTCCATCTCGTGTGTTGTTCAAGGCCATACCTCCTCCATGAATACTATTGTCAGGGTGAGTTCTCAAGTCAATCCATAGAGCAAACTTATCTACATAAAAATCATTTAGCTTGACACCCTCTTTACCGAAACGTTTAATTACCGAATCCCAGAAGTCTGACGGTTTCATTCCCTTTGAGTAGATACGGTTTGGCATGCCGTCAACGTTAATGTCGATTGATGTTATATTTGGATTTACAAACTTCTCAGAATCTCTTGCTCCTCCAACATATTTCTCTGTGAACAAGCACAATATACCTTTCATTGATCTCCTTGGTATATTAATGTACTCGTTTATGTAACTGTCATTAGGTTTGGAGATGGTAAAAGTTTTGTGGAGAAGTACATTCTCGTAAAAGAATACTTTACCAACCTGATAAGCTGACTGAGCCTCACTAGCTAAGTATTCACTTGAGATACAAGAATATTCCAACTCTAGGTTTTCGATTTTATAAGTTGGAGTCTTGGTCTTGTCAGAATAAACAACAATATCGGAAACTGGTGCCAGTATAATCTCAAAGATTAGTGAATGAGGTAACGCCTTTGGATAGAAAACCCCATGCTTGCTGAGAATAGGATGGTTGAGTGGGATACGGTACTTGGTGTTGTATACTGCTGCAAGAGCTACTTCCTTATCATTTCCTGATTTTACCTTATCACCCGCATTTGTCCTAAGCTTCCTCATGCTTTCAGAAGAAATACCTTTTTTTATTCCATTCTGACGATCTTCAGCTGATAAGTATAAGTCATGGTAGGTTTGAAAGAGATCGTATCTTTGAGTATCCTGTAGTGTTTCTCCACCAAAAAGAACCCTGAGTCTGGATACAAGGTTACTGCCTACGTTATTCACAAGGGTGTTGTTATCATGACCATCAACAGTCAAGTCAAATAGTAGAGATACACTTCCTGGTACAATCACTACATTTTGAGAAAGTTGTGGAATATTTATATATAGTGTTTCTTCAGGATTAGCGGATGATGGATTTAGTGTAATTCGATTCAGTGACGATTCAGCTTTCAAACCGAGAGGCTCTAGTGGAATCCTGTTTGGGTTAATTTCATCAGATATAGCTTGCGACATATTGATTTATTTTAAAGATAGGTGGAGTATTCTTTTAAATGAGTAAGGAGATTGTGGTATCAAAAATATACTATTCAACTTATGGATATTGGAAAGGGTATTCTGCCATTTCTAAATTAGCTGAAAAAGCAAAAGTTAGTGAAGCTGATGTTAAAAGATGGCTTGAGAAACAGGCTCTATGTCAAATATATCTACCAGCTCCAAAGTATATCCCTAGACCTCACTGGAATGTGGAAAAGCCTAATCATATTCACCAAGCAGATCTATTATTTTTACCGCATGACAGAGTGGGAAGAAATACATATCGATATGCTCTGGTTGTGATTGATATAGCTAGTCGATACAAAGATGCAGAACCATTAACATCAAAAGAAAGTCATGAGGTATCCAAAGCCTTCAGTAATATTTACTCTCGAAAGTTAAAATATCCTAAAACATTAATTGTTGATCCTGGAAGAGAATTTATGGGTGATGTGACAAAACTTATGAACATACATAATGTAAACATCCAGAGAAGTGAGGCTGGAAACCATAGAGCTCAAGCATTTGTTGAAAGAGCAAATAGAACATTATCAGAAAAACTATTTAGTCATCAATATGCACAAGAAATGATTAGTGATAATCAATCTAGAGTATGGGTGAAACGATTACCAGCTATTTTGAAAACTTTAAATAGTGTACCAACGAGAATAACTGGTAAAGAGCCTGTAAAAGCCATTAGAATACATTGAAGCATTGAATACATAGCAACGCTTCAAAATCGTAAACAATAAAATATGGGTATGGGGTAAATTTCTTTTCAAGTCTCATATCACTTAATTCAGGTTTTTCATGCCCCCAAACCGAGACAACATTATATCCCAAGCTTCTAATCCTCTGTTCCATTTCAAGGGTTTCATTGTATCTCTTTTCATCATCACTTGAACAGGGGCAGCCGTGCCATTTACAACCATAGAATTGAAAAACGGTCCTAGTCTCAGGCTCGTATCCATCAACCAAAATCTCCTTTTTTTCATCCAAAACGCACCGCTCACCCCCATGCCCACAGAGAGAGTGATGAATGTGTTTGCCTCTAGTCTTAGACTGCGCTTCTATCCATCTACACCCTGCGTAACTAAATTGGTTATTACCTCCATAAAACACCTTTTCTGAACTGTTCATGATGTGTTTGAACTTTTCCCCTTTACATATCAATTGTGTCTTTCCTCCCGAACATCTTTTTTCTGTGACGTGTCTTTTGTAATTATCATGTCTGTTAAATCTTTGCTCACACCCAGAACATTCCCAGAGTTCTGTTAGCATCTCTATATTCTTGATGTAGAAACAGTGACCATTATAGAGTCCGATGTCTACACATGGTAAATTCTGTTTGAACTGGTCTTTACCGAACACTAGTTTCCAAACCTTTTGGTCTTTTGGTTCGTACAGACGGATGTTAACAGAAAACATCTTAGCAATACCCTCAAAATCAACAAGTTTCGTTGCCCTCACATCTACAACTTGCATTTTTGGGTTATCGTAAAAATCTCTGACCAGTTTTAGCGCCTTTCTGGTAGTGTCCTCTGCAGGTCTAGGTTTCTTATCACGATACCCCATGTAAATAGCGAGACAGCTCCACACACATAAATTGTCGTTCTTATCATCTACAGCGTGAATACATTTCTTTTTACGTAACCAATCTGGTAAGGGTCCACACCCCATTAGTGGCTCATTGCTATGTATTACTTTTATCATAATCCTAGTGAACTCAACCCTGCCTTGGTAGACGCCTGGGGTTTCAACAACCTCTGTTGCTGGTAGATACGCTCTACTCCACACTTCGGTATTCTCCAAATCTAGCCTTTTGGTCTCACACCTTTCGATATAGGCCTCTATTTGGGGTAAACTTGTAAAAGTCCCCTCCCCACGAAGGGTTTTATCATAATCAACTATTTCTCCACTCCCACGATAAATTCTAGCCGTAAAACCGTAAACAATCCTTGAACGCATCTCTATGTCCGGTTTGAGTTTGTTAAAAATCATGTTTGATAAGTCATTATTCAGATCAGCATTAACTTCGGGGCGATTTGGGTTTGTTGGGGTTTGTGGGGTTTGTGGGGTTTGTGGGGTTTGTGGGGTTTGTGGGGTTTGTGCTTCCTTTTCGTCTAATTCAGCTCTCACACTCTCAGATATACGGGTTGGTGTGTCATCAGTAAGTCCGGAGTTATTTTTATTGATGAGATCCCTAAGCGCTTCACCAACAGACTTAACTCTGTCCACCACTTTCAATGTCTGATTCTTTATCCAATTAAACGTGTTGTTCGTTGTTTGGGGGATGGTATTCACTAACCGCTTACCAATATCTATGAAACTAGATATAATATTTTTTCTATGGGCTGGGATAGGTCTTTGCTGCTGGTTGGGGATATTAGTTCTAGGGGCTGGGATAGGTCTTTGCTGCTGGTTGGGGATATTAGTTCTAGGGGCTGGAATAGGTCTTTGATGCTGGTTGGGGATATTAGTTCTAGGGGCTGGGATAGGTCTTTGCTGCTGGTTGGGGATATTACCTGATGCTTTGAGGGGTCTGACTATAAGCAGTGTTGGGGGTCGCCGTTTGGTTGGTTGAGCTTTTTTAGTACTTGGTGTTGGTATTGGTGTTGTAGCTTCTATGAGTTCAGCTTCATGGACTTGTGGTTGTGTTAGAGCTTTGATAAGTTCGTCTTTACGCAATTTATAATATCCCTTAATACCCTGTTCTCTGGCAAGGCGTTTCAATTCTATAACAGAAAGTTTCTCCATTTCCTTTACTATATCATTTCTTTAAACTGTTTTTAAAATTCATTTTTTTTTTTTTTAAAAACCCCTGATAAAATCCCTGATAAAATCCTTGATAAATTCCTGATAAAAAAAAAATCCGGGGATAAAATTTTGATAAAATCCTGATAAAATCCCTGATAAAATCCTTGATAAAATCTTGGTTAAAAAAAAAATCTTTGTTAAAATTCCTGATAAAATCCTTGATAAATTCCTGATAAAAAAAAATCCGGGGATAAAATTTTGATAAAATCCTGATAAAATCCCTGATAAAATCCTTGATAAAATCTTGGTTAAAAAATTTTCCAGAAAAAAAAAATCCTTGTTAAAATTCCTGATAAATTCTTGATAAATGAAAATCCGGGGTAAAATCCCTGATAAAATTCTTGATAAATTCCTGATAAAAAAAAAATCCGGGGATAAAATTTTGATAAAATCCTGATAAAATCCCTGATAAAATCCTTGATAAAATCTTGGTTAAAAAATTTTCCAGAAAAAAAAAAAATCCTTGTTAAAATTCCTGATAAATTCTTGATAAATGAAAATCCGGGGTGATTCCCCTCCAATATACTACTCGAGAACTAGCTTCTCATTAAATTGAATGCATCCCATCGAAAATTTGAGGGTTATTTAAGAGCGACGGTCAGGAAATATCGACCAAAATCTTAATTTCGTTGCAAGAGTTGAAAAATCAATTTCTTTCATTTTTTGTCCATAGATAGCTTTTAGGTAGATAAGATACCTGATGTGGATTGTTCCCGCCCAAAGCTTTCTATTTTTTAGAAAAATTTGAACATCGGTTTTTGTGGTCGGAGTCACAAAATTGGCTAATTATTTACGTGAAATTTGCATACATCAACTTGCCTCTCGTTCGCAAACAAAGTCGCACGGAGAAATTTGGACACTTCCTTTCAACGGAACCACTGTTCTTCTTTTACTAGAAGATTCTTTTAGAGCAAAAGCGACACTTACCAAGCAGAAATAATTCAAAAATGAGGAATAGGTTTTATGGATAGTAAAAATTCCGTTTTGTTATTGATTTTCGACGGCAATATTGCACATGTGGTATAACTCCAAATTGACTTCATTCTAGTTAAATCCCACATTTAGACATACATCTAAAACATAACTGGGAATTAGCTTGGGTTATTGAAGGAGGTCTCTATAAGGCGGTATCGAAGTTCAGGAATTTTCATGGTGGGTCGGCGGCAATTCATGTGTAAACACTTCCAGTTTCAAAATCCATGAAAGTGGATATTTGATCTCCAGATACTCATTTTTCTTAATCCTTGTAGGTTTTATAGTTGCAAAGTTTCGTTTCTACTTAAAGAGTGAGATAGAAAAGCCAAACTGGGTGAATTTTAGCCATTTTGAAACGCTAAACTCTATCGATCGGAGACTCCGCGTGACGAATTGTTTCGTGACTAAACGTGATATTGGGGAGTCGATCAGTCACGAAATGACAATATTAACAATGCATTTCTTGACGGCGAATGAGAACAGTGTTTTGAGGAAGAAAAAATCGATCGTCCTAGACAAGTAAACAGAAAGGTAGAAGATTCAAACCAGAAGCGGCTCCTGATTCAAGCTTATGTCTTGACATCTGTGGCGTGAAGGCGAATATGGAAATTATATGCGCAAAGCGCAAGCTGTGGGGTGGGGGACGGGGAGGGGATTAAGGCAGCCAGAAAAATAGTCTTTCATGGAATACATTGACGACATAATAATCGCTAAAAAAGACTGTAAAAAAGTCGTGCTTCGAGATTGGCGGAGGAACTCGGCACATATTCGATCCTCGACGCCATCCAATACCAAGAGATGAGCGGTGCCGGGGACAAATCGTTAATTACGAAAGGTTTAACTCCGAAGAAAAGGACGTAGATACGTTCGATTTCGGTTTCTACGTCAGTTATTGACAACGAAGACTTATGACCCGCGATGTCTCTTTTGCAGTTAAGAAATGGAATAACCTCAGTTGATCTGCTCCTATCTCTGGGGTCATAAGAGCAAGAACCGCCGACTAGGGAGCTAAAAGAGCACTTAACGTCCATGATGAAACAAAACTGTCATAGCAAATTCACTCCAACCTCGCTAATTAAATTTTTCTGCATTTGATTGACTAATTCAATTTACTAATACGCTAGAGCAGGAGCCCATGGGTCATGGGCTCCTGGCTAGAGCTAGTAAACTGCCTCGAGCTTTTGCCAACTCTGTCATTTCTTCAACAAATAATAAAAATAAATCCTCACAATTGAAGTAAATATCAATTTAAAAAGCATCTATCATTTTTGTCTCTCTGTTCCGATATTCTTCTGAAACCAAAGGAAGCGAAAAAAAACAAGTATAAAAGTTAAACAGGTTAGTCGAGAGCTAATCAAATTACATCCTGATAGTTATCAGTGAAAACATCTTACAGTGAAAACTTCCACCTTAACAATGAGAAAAAATAGCCTCTCTTCGACCGATTACCTTTTTTTCAATAAAAAAGGACGAAAAGCGCACACCAGAATCGTTTTCAGTACGCTTTCGTGTATATTCCGGTCAGCTGTGTAAAAACTCAACTTGACGTTACGGTCACGCAACAAGAATTGTTTACTCAGCCGTTGTAGAAATTTGAATGAATTGCGGTCATTTCAAAACCTTAGTGTGAGGCGCTGTAAAGAAAACCCATGCCGATTCTAACATATTATCAAGAACAACCTTAAGTCCCTCTAATGACATAGTTAAAAGGAAAATCTGAATTATACCACATAGTGAAAAAAACATTTGAATTAAGGAGGTATTTGCGGGATTTTTCACGTTTGAAAATAGAGCACTTTCCTGCGCGTTGTTTGCTATTTATGAACAACAATAAAGATAAGTCATATAGTTTCTGTGAAAGTACGGCACTCAGTCTATCAAAATTCGGTGTTATGATCCTTTGAATCGTTTTTCCTTGAAGACCAAAAGTCAGTTTAAAATATCAATTTCACACTTGCCTGCGGGACCTTTCGGGATCGTCGCGGGTCAAATTCGTTTTTCTCAGTTTTCTCAGAATTTAAGCGCTCCGGAAGAAAAAGAAATACACTAAATTTCTTCTATTCTTAGTAGCTTTTTATAGTCAGAAAATAAGCGAAATTCATTTTTTAACTCTTGCCACTCAATGGTCGATATTTCCTGACCGTCGCTCTTAATTCTTGTGCTGTGAAAAATTGATGAAAATAATTCGAAGCAGGCAGTTGACGGTTATTTAAAAAAGTAGTGAAAGAAAAGCAAACTTCCCTCTCAATCAAGATCTCATACTCATAGAAGTTCAGATAGAAACGAAGCACCGGTCAAGTAGGATCTCTGACAAATGAATTGCTTAACTTTTAAAATAACGTCTGTAAGGCAACGCAACTTTCCCCTGATCCCCTCCATAGACAGTGTTGACAAAATTAAGTTGATGACCGACCCTCTGTGCGGCTTTGGCTGGAATGCATAGACACGCAACCAGGGTACTTTCTCGAGGTAGAGAGGGCTCTGGGAACAAGGCTGGTACGGCGTTTGCGAAGATCGCTACTTTTCGGCAAATGACCATGCTGAACAGAAATTACAGTCATCTTGAATTAATGGCTCACCAACCAAATAAAGGAGCTAAATTTTGGGTAGGGAGTTATTTAAAATGTTGTATTCGAAGATATCAAGGTGTGTGATAATTCGTGTTTGGTGTTATCAAAATTCTGTGGAAAAATTTGGTCGCCATGTGACACAGACAGTGAGCGAAGATCATTTGATGAAAGAACGTTTTTACTGTTTTGGTGCGATTTCCATTGTGACATTTTCACCTGGATGTGGTAGGCTAGTTTTTGGCCCATTAGCGGGCTTGATACAGCATTTTATTGAATACGCGTGGCGAAACGAAATTTTTCAATCGTTCTTGCTCTTCGTTGCTCATAAAAGCTACTTTTCTTCCTCCATTTTTGCAATATTTTTAGCTTGACATCACTCAGCGTGATCCTTTTCCATATAAGGTCGAACTAGGACATATGAGCTGATAAATGAGAGTGCATGAGCCAATCAGCAAGCAGGAATAATGAATGATGATAAATGTTAGCGACGATCATAGTTGAAGTAAAGGTAGTTGGCATACTGCCTTTTAATCAATTGTATTAAAATACAAGGCTATTGTTTCGCTAACAGATAAAACTTGATATAACACCGGACAAAGCATGGGAAAACGAAGACATGTTCGTACCTCCAGGATATCACATTGATGCCGCTGTTTCAGGAACAGAAGAATCGCCAAAAGAATTGTCACAAGTACCTTATGTCTTCCCTTCAGGCATTGGAGGAGTGTTAATGAACGGCTGCTGGGGAACTGATTATAAAGTAAACGACCCATGCTATAATTCAAAAACTACATCTACAGTTTGCAAGGTAAGTATTATAATAAAAAAAGGAATATGTTCAAAGTTTGTACTTGAACATATTAGCACTAAAACAGTTTCATCCAATACTTTCGCTTTCTCCACGATAGGTTTATTTAGTTCCTGATTAATACTGATATAAATCTCCGTGTGAAACTGTCCAACAAACAGAAAGATCTCTTACTCATCGAAACATTCCCTGTTTTATTAGAAAAACACGAAGATACTGTATTTGTTCTTAACAGAGATAACAGTTTTATCGCCATAAGATTCTAAGCATTTGTCCCTTTGTTATAATCCACCTCAAAACAAAGATCTTGATAAAACATTTTTGTATATTAGACGCTTTTCGTTTTTTGAAACCCTAAATCATCCAAACGCTTGAAAAAGTATTCTATTGTTAGAAAAAAGTTACTTACTTCAGGTCACGCCATCGACTTTTCATTGAGCATTGTACAGAGACAGGATTTCATTGCATACAACTAAATGTACTATTCATGTGAAAACGTGTTGCTCATAATCAGACAAAGTTCTCTTCTCAATTATTTCAGCTCAAACTCATTGAACTATTTTAAATGATTTCTTGTGACGTACTCTCTATAACACTCAAAATCGCACCTAAAATATTCTAAGAGGAAATAGGGCTATAACAGTGTTCACACAAAGAGGATGCATGCTCCGTTGCTTGCTCCGGGTTTTAGGGCTGTTGTTACGATTATTACTCACATCAATATTAGATACAAATCTTTACGAGCAGTCTTATTTGTTAACTTAGAATATGATCGACGGAGCTGCCTTTATGGGTGTCGGATTTGATGGTCGAGGTAAATACAGTCCTGAGTCAAGAAAAATGAGCATTGTGCAAAGAAATTGTGCAAACAAAGCAACGTAAGTTAAGCAGGGCAGAACTATGACATACTTGCAGTAGATTAATGAATATTTTAGTAGTGTTAAACTATTTGCTTGATGTGTGGATATAATAAACAATTATGCGATGTGGTTGGTAATGATATCTAAAATTAGCAAGGCTGAAGATGTCTATATTATCTGTCGAGGCTATAGAGTAGTTTTGATACCAGGGGAGCACCGCTTTAATAGATCTTTGCTAATGCTTCTTTCTTCTTGAATGCTAGAAAAAAGTGATTTTACTTCATACTGAGATTTAAATACTGGCCATTACTTTTCGTTATATTTCACCCACTTTCCTTTTGAATAAGTCGTTGGTTTTTTAAACTTAATCTATGCAATAACATGCATATTTGCCTTCTTTTATTGGCCCGAGACATGTTTCATTCAATTGCAAATAAGTTGCATTGTGCTGTACGTTTTACACCTTCTTTCACAGTTACGACAGCAATGATGTTCCTGACACCATGAATGTCCACGGTATATATGATACATCGGCGTCGCTTGTCACATTTGAGAGTCGTGAAGAATATTCAAGATTCATCCAGGAAGAGGCAGGCATTTCTGGATCATACTTTGGATTCTCGGCTGGAGTAAAGGAGGCCTGGGGTGAATCTACTCAGTCCTCCCGTCAAAAGTATATGGCGGTAATGGATGTGGATGTTGATAGGTTAGTTTGATAAACATGTTGATAGCTTAATATGATGGAGTTGTTGTAAGTTTGGTTTGACAAATATTGATAAGCTACGTTTAATGTGGTTGTTAAAAGGCGGACTCTATTTATATGTTGATCGCCATGTTTGATGGGATGTCAATAGGTGGGTTACGGGGCTACGTTTTACGTGCAGGTTTATACTGACATAGTTTTTGTTTAAATGCTGATAGCTAAGTTTAATGTGGAGGTTAAAGATAGGTTTAATACAAGAGAAAATGAGGTAAGAGAACGCATCTTCTATAATGGCTTTTTTGATATCGATTTTGATAGATAGGTTTGGTATAGTACGTTGTTGATAGCTAAGCTCGATATTCATGTTGAAAGGCGGGTCTGAATTAACCTAAAAGATGAGTTCGATACAGATGCTTTAACGCATTTCTATATATGATTTAGACGCATATTGATGGGATAGAAGAGGATGTTTAAAATTGCATTTTATATTCATGTTGATGGCTGAGTGCGATGTACTTGATGATAAGTACGTGTGCGCAGAGTATCACGACCCTTCACTGCGACCCTTTTCAGATACGAGATTTTTATGGATGAGGTAAAACCAAAGGACCTGAGTCTGTCGTTCCTGCGGGAGTTCATGGACCTGCCGCTTTCTTACTTTGCAGCAGGAGGACCTCTTCAATATCGTTAAGTGTTAAGTAGCGTACGGGTACTGTATATTATAATAACACTTACCTAAGTTAAGTAAAATAGGGATTCGGGTTAACTTTAACATATAAAGCACTCATTTTTAGAAGTAGTCTTTTGATATGGCTTATGAAAAGAAGGTACGGTCTTTCAGCAATCATGATGTTTAATGGTTAGAAACGTTTTAGTTCATAAAATGAAATGTGAATTGTTAAGCATGAACTTTGGCAAATGTTTCTAGGTTTTTTTGAAAACGTGGCAAGAACATTATACCAATAACGCCATGCAAAAACTTGCACAAGACTTGAAACATTTTTTTTTTTCAGAACCTAGATAATCGGACGTATAAACTGGATGGCCAGAAACCGATTCCCAGGGTCATTGTTATCACTTCACGGGGTCTTAAGGGTTAATGCAGCTAAAATGGCTCAGACCGGATTTGGCTTGTAATGTGAACGACCCTTAAAGACTTACAGTGTATGGCATATATTTATTTTGTATCACTGGTTGCTTGCACTCTCGTATAATTTTGAGATCTTAGAAATAGTACAGGCCAACAAAAACAACCGAACGTATTTCGTAAAAAAAAAAAAAGATTTTCTTAACCTTTTTTCTTTTAAATTAAAGTCCAGTTATCGGAAGCCTCATACTGACCTGTCCTTAAAATTGGACTTTTTTATTAGAGGACTTTATTCAGAGGTGGGGTACCCATTACATTAAGTCTGCTAAATTTGGAGGTCAGTTGGAGATACGTAAAACAATGGACGCAGCCGATGCAAAGAGCAAAAAGGAATTTGAGGTCGAGATGGAAATGGAGTATAAGACTTTGTTTGCAAGCGTTGGAGCCAAAGCATCTGCCAAGTCAGGCGAATCTAGCAGAAAGCAGTCTAAGACCACGTCTACTTCAGTTGTTGCCCAGGGAGGCAGTCAGGAGATTGCTTCTATCTTGTCAGACGTTTACTCGC
Source organism: Ricordea florida (assembly GCA_949710005.1). NCBI lineage: Eukaryota > Metazoa > Cnidaria > Anthozoa > Corallimorpharia > Ricordeidae > Ricordea > Ricordea florida. Next base: position 23,575,023 of record OX453274.1, on the reverse strand, counting down.
CAACTTTTAAGAACGAGTTCAAGGAATGGTTAAAGACAATCCCTACATATCCCAAGGCTTTTCGATTCCAAATGGGATCCATCAGTGATCTGCTAAACTTCCGTGCCAACGATTTGTTCCTAGAAGAAGAGGTGCAATGGGGGTGTGAAGGACATGCTGCAAGCTTACTAACCGAGGAAAAAGATGGCAAAACAGTTAAGTACTATGAGACTGTCGATCAGAACGGCACAAAAACCAAGCATTACTGTGACTTTGATAGTCGACAGGATTTAGAAGATGCAATACAGAGGAGAAGGTCTAGCTTACAGAGGGCACTGGAGATCTATATGGAAGAGGTACAGTCACCATTCATAACTGCTTAACACTGAACGATGTCCTCGTATGCTACAATTACTCTGAGAATTCACACTTCAGAGAACAATTGTAGAAAGACGAGGTTAGCCATAAGCTCGAAGATTTGAAAATTTATTTTCTGTTGTTAAGGAGAATGTTTTCCAATTTTTTTTTAATTTTCGTAGATTTCATTTTGTCCATTAGATTTTCTTATTGGTGTTGATTTGTAGTATTTTCAAGCACGTTCTTTACCATTTAGTTCCTTTTCTATGCTTTAAACGCCACATAAGTGCTGTTAAGATTAGGCTGTCTAAATAAAGTTTAAATTGACTTAGACATAGCAATTTTAAATACTAGTTATATCTCCATTACGAATCCTCTAATAGAAAGAAAATCATCAACGTGGGTATACAGAGTTTAGAAATTTCTCTTCGAGTGTTCAAATTGATAACTCAAGAGAGAGATATAGTTTTGAAAAAAAGTGGACATGTTTAATTCTGTTTATTGTATAAACAAGCACCAAGTAGTCATATAAAGGAATTTTAGTGCAAGATAAAAAAAAAGTTGTCACAGAAGTGCCAATATAAGTAATTCACTCAATAACAATTATTTGGGGATTTGCTTCTCCAAAATGAATGGAAACATGCTCAAATTAGGGTATTTGGTCAATGTAGCTGTGTAGAAAGAGAAATATATTTAGGTATTTTTTTGATGATACATAAATATATCAAAAGAAGAAGGAAGAAATTCAACTAAAGAAAATCAAGCGGAAACAAGTACTGCAGTTTGCTTATGGCTTAGGTTAGGTTTTAGAAAAGAGTTAGCCGCCATCTTAAAATTAGTTAACATTAGCGAGCGTTCCGTTGCCTCATCTAGGTTCGCTTATGCTCTAATAATTATGATGATTTTATCGTTGAAGGGTCCAATTTCTATTTCAAACATCGAGCTAGAGGACTGTAAGTATACCGACCAAAGTCAAAGAGATGAAGCATTGAGTGACCGCAGACATCCCACTTGGAAACAAATCACCAAAGGTGATTCAGAATTTAAAGTGACATTTGATTTGCCTAGTGACTTACCAAGCTCTATTCAGGAATCCATGGATATCAAAAGGAACTCGGAGCGTTTTGTTCGCTTTCTCAATAACAAGTGGCACACAAGCGATCAATACGGTGCTTTCCATTTGTACAGCGTCTTTGGAAATGACACATTTAAAGATATTTCCAGTCACAAAATGGCCATCCTTGGATTGGTTTTGACATATGATGAACGTGATGGCAGTCTTACTCTTGCTCCAGAGGATTTTAAGTCTTCAAAAAAGCACTTTCCAACCCTGAATGAAGCTATGATAGGCATGGAGCTTGCTCAGATGAGATTACCACATAGTGAAGATGACAAGAGAGCAACCGTTCTTTCTGATTCGCCGGCAGAACCGTGCCATGTCCACTGGTCTAATGCTCTCCGCCTTGATCCAACTGATAGAAACGGAAAGTGCTTGCATTTCACTGCCTCAACAGAAGGCAGCTTATTTGTTGCCTTTGCTGCACTACCCAAAGACAAGAATACATGGTATTACATCAAAATATCTCCGGAAAAAGTTGCTTCTTACAAGGTAAGTTGTATGTAGAAGAGAAAAGCAAGGCACACCTAGCCTGTGAACAGGCTCCCGGAGGGAGCGCGGACTAGGGAGGGTGCAGGAGAAAGGGAGCCTGTGGACTTTCTTTGAATGCCGCCGTTCCGTGATACCAGAATCTGATTGGTTAAATTGGTGAATATAGACAGCTGTTGACAACCGATGGTCGCGCGTCAAAGATTTGTGTTGAAAGATGACGTGCTCTCTTACGGTTCAATTTACAAATGCGGAATTCAAAGAATCTCCACGAGATTGTCTGCAAGAGTTTCGTCACATTTTTAGAGATAAGATAAGTTAGGTTCTTTAAATATTTCTCTTAGACGTGGTTGGTTTTGAACTAAATGCCACTTCCCCACAAATGCATTCTTAAAGGAAGTGCTGGGTGGTATTGTGTGACAAAACGCTCTATTGTATTAAGTTCATTGTTAATTTTTTTTTTTTTTTTTTAATGTTATTGCATGGTGTAATTCACGTCAGAGAGGTGTCTTTTCACTATGTTCTCTGGATGTCCTCTATTCTTAAGGCGTAGCTTAAGGCTTCTCGTGTTTTCGTAAAACATAATGTGAGAGGGATAAGTGAATCCTTTGGTGACGGCTGGTAGATGACACGAATAGAGATTTGCGTATTGAAAGGTTTGTCTCTGATAAGATCAGTCAACACGTTAACGCACTAATAACAAGTGGACGGAATGTCGGCATGCATAGAAAGGCCACAGGCTGTCCTGCCCCCCTTTCCTTGTATTTTTTTTTCTCGCGCTAGCACCCCAAAACCAAAAGGGAGCCTAAGGCATACTGTACTTTAATATCGACATCGGCTACTAATGCTGTAAGGCATTTTTATTGTTCAGGAGAAGCGCCTACCTCAATGATATAAATGTGCCTTTAATTATCATACAGGAAAGTGAACTTTCGTTCAGTAGAAGGTGGGCATATGCCACAAAAAATCCAGTACTAAAAAAGACCAGAATTACAGAAATCAAAACCCCATTAAGATTTGATAAGTATAAATGCTTGTAAACTGGTTGTGACAAATGATGATCACACGCTAGATGTAAACGTACATCCAGTTCAAGGAAACACTGGTTCAGGTGTTATTATAAATTTTCCTGTTCAAAAACCATTCATATTTTTTCCTTTAGGGCACAGAACTTAAGACGCAAACGACCAATGTCAATGCAAGAGCTTTGGGTGATGCCTCCCTCTATCAGTCATATTTTGTATGCATCACTGAAACCCAAACAAGCACGTTGATCGAGTATGGAAAGAGTCTTGGAACGTCCGACAGCGGAGATGTGTATCTTAACTTAGTAGATGGTCCTAACAATTTGAATATTCGATTCTATGCGTTTGGTAATGACGCCAAGCCTGCCAAAGTAATGGATGCCCACATAGGTTCACGTGCCTTAACAAAAACTGAGTGCAAGGGAGATACCGTTAGAGATCCTAAACTGGACGTGTGTGTTCAGGATTGTCACCCTGATTGCGATCCTTTGGCTGGTAAGCTTAAAAACAAAGACTTTAAGAGTATTTTAGGTTGCGAAAGACTGGTTTTTAGCATCTTACATGCAAACTCGGAATAAGAAAACTAAGGTTTCTAGGAGGAGTAGAAACTATGTCTCTCCGATTACTCTAATTACTAATTCTTCCGATTACTACTTACAGTGAGAGACCGTGAGTTTAAAGTTTATACTTTTCTGCGAATTTACTACATTACTTAAAAAATAAATGAGGGAGGAAAACGAAGAAACTGATAGACATAAGGCCGCGATTTTGTCAGAAGAAAACAGAAGCTGAAATATTTACGTGGAACGTGAATTTTATATTATACAAGTGATGATGCGATTGGAAGGAACCATGGACATTAAAACGTTCGTAAGGGGTCTGCATTGTTGAAGAGTATCTCGAGTTGTGGATTTTAATCTACCCTCGTTGCAGCTAGGTGATGCTGAATTTTATAGGCTGGTAGGGCTGGTAAGAGGCAGTAAACATTTCAGTTACCATTATAACACCCTGATGGATCAAACCCTCTGCGATAGATGTTGTTAATCATAGAGACTCGATTGTCAGATTTTTGTTGTCAGGTTGCAAACAAGGGAAAACCGCCGCATATCCTGGGGGCTGTCATGCTTGCCGTGTTGCCTTGGATCCCAAAGCACACAAATGCGTTCCAGAGTGTCCTCCGCACACGACTCTGACAAGTGAAAAGAGATGTGTTCGTAAGTATTTAAAAACAAATTGTGTGAAGATAGGTCTTGAATTGTATTCCTGGAAATAATATATATAATACATTTTTGCAATCTGAAACAGCGTTTTCCCGTTTAGCTCAAAGGCTGTTGTGCAAATCCTGTTTCTATGGTTACGGTGCGCTTGCGCGGTATTGTTAATTGTTTTAAAGAGGCAGCATCGCAATAATAAGAAACTAAGTTAGACTATAATTGTTATGGACAGACGAAGATACAATACTGTTTCTCTTCGTGCGTTGAAAAATATTTCATTTGTTGTTGTGCTCACTCGTGAAATACTTGTCAACATTTGAAGAGAAATTCCGTATTTCTAAGTGACCAGTTAGTTTCCCTTTTATGATGTAAAATTCAATGGTGTACCGCGGACCGAGGGGTAGCAAATCGATATAGACACTGTACACCGCTAATGCCACTCTTGAATGGATGCATGTCCTTTATATCCTGTTATGTGTGATATTGTTTTCATAGCACTCGATGTATTATAATAAATGATTTTAATTTTTGACTTTATGATCAGGATAAATAAACACACAAACAAGGTGAGATATTTACTTGAATATACTAGTGTTAATTTACCTAATATTTAGCAAATTTCTACGTTCTTATCACACAAATAGATTCAGGCTTTTGTCTTTTAAATAAATGATTATTTATCTTAAATAATGCAATGATCAGAGGACCTTATCTCTTTTGTCTAATAAGACAGCGGCGTTTTGACCACTTACCGTTAGGTTTCTACTTATTTTGCTCTATATTCAAATGGCCTTCGCCGGCAAAGGAAAAGGGACACTTTATGTTATCACTTCATTAATGCTTTTTTTTTTAGCAACGTACGATATCCAGCTGAAGTCCTCGATGGATTTTGGTCGAATCATTGGTGGTGTCTTGCCAAAGATGAGAGAGCTGACAGTTTGCTTTTGGCTGAAATCGGAAGGAAGCTGGGGGAATGGATTGGTGGACTACCAGAATTTAGACTTTCTTCGCTACATGCACGACGCACATGCTAATCGACCCACCAGGGATGATTTTAGCATCACCATAGAAGTCCATGGTTCGGCAGGGCTTAAGGAAGGAGTCTTTATTTTTTTCATATTGCCAGGAAAAGGAAGTACAAGGTAATTTAGCACAGATGATTGATTCATATTTTGCTTTAGGTTTAAAATACTCCGCTGTGTACAGATACGATGTATTTTCTTTGGATAGCCTCCGTTTTTAAGTAAGACGAAAATTGTCCTCGGGGTTTGATTGAAAATTGTCGGCGAGACGAGGCGTTAATGCTGTACTCCATAATTCCCCTATCCCGAAAGGAGAGAATATTGAGTTTGGAGAGAATTGTGGAGTACCGGAGAAAAAGTCTGCTTTCGCAACATAGGTCAAATATCATAAGCAAGTTCCATGCACAATTGGTAAACTCGAACAAGGTCAAACTCGAGCTATTCGCTCTTCGTTTGCTAGAGTCCACGATGAAATGAGTCTGCTTAAGGTAGTAGATACCCGCAAAAACGACACAATTTTGTGAAATTTGTTTTAAGGAGTGTTCCATGATAAGTACAGATATTGAACAAAAACTCATAATGGGTCAAAAGTACATTGTTTCAACTACCATTGGAACATATTTTCGCCAAGTGTCATTGCGCACTTCTTGGCATGGAGGGGTGTGTACTTGGGTACCCGCTGTGAGATACCTATAATTTTGGGGCAGGTCAATCTCCTTCAAAATCAGTCTGATCACAGCCAAAATTGGCAAGGAGATACAAAAAGCATTGTAGAATGCAATGATCTACTTTTTATAAAGGTCTGGGGGGGGTTATGTTTCCATGGCAACGATCAAAGTTGAAAAATATTTTTTCTTCATGTTGGCATGCTTTTACTGAGCCAAGTTTTAGTCTCATGGCTTCAAAATCCACATCATTGCATTCTACACCTAAAAAAACATAAGGTCAGCAAATTTCATGAAAATTGAACAATTCGTTTTCTCAAACGACCTGCCCCAATACAGCATTATAGTAAAAAACGCTAACTCTTTCTATACATAAAATTTCCACTTTTTTGAGAAACAAAGCCATTTTACGGCATATTAACCAGGTAAAACTCACTAAAATAATCATTAGAAGCATTAGAGAGGGTCTTGACATGCATAAACCTTTATTTTGGAAATGGTCAATTTTTTACAAATCTGCGGGTATCTACTACCTTAAGTCAAGCTAATTCGAGCTTATTTACAAAACAAAGTGTCAGTGTACAGTGCACGCAAATAGCAGGACTAATCGAGACGTATAGTGTAATACCATACATGAAAAATAAAGAAATAAGAAAGACAAAACCCATTTAGAAAGAATTCTGATCACATACAGCATACACCAGCACGAGCAAAAGTGCATGCGGTAAATACAAGTTATAATAAAAAACAAAAACAGAATTAATTAGGGAGAAATGGAGCAAAATTACAGAGGAATGTAATGACGATTTCTAATTTTAATAGTATTGAGTCATGGGACGTCAACATATACACCCTCACTTTAACTGTTAGTAGGAATTTACTAATACCTGTTTCGAAAAGTCGTGTTGCAAGAGCGAGCTAATCAGAACGAAGAGACTTTCACAATCGTGTTCCAAAATGAGAAAAAGATTTCGCGGGCATAATAGTTACCCATAGCTGAGGATTGGGTACTGTATTTATGAACGCTACATGAGCGGTTAAAGAGATTCTTAATATTTTTCAGAACAGACTCCTTAGAAACATCAGGCATAAGGCAGAATACTGTTTCAAAGCTATTTAGTAAAGCATGTCGGTTGGTAAAACATTCGAAGTGGTAAATTATGGGGTAGCATGGGATCTATTATTTCAGAAAAAGATGCTAAGCTTTTGAAACAAACTCTCTGAACTCTTTAGCATCCCTAAGAAATTAATTCGTCCTCTGAAAGGATTTTCTAATGAAAGAATGTCTTGCCAGTCATATCGTGATCGTTTTTTTTAACAATTCACGTAGTGGCACTTATTTCGGTAACTGCAAACTAAGTAATGAAGTTCCTTTTCAAACATGGATAGATATTCTAAAGAAGGCGCAACGTGAATGCACCACAGAGGTTGTCATATTGTGCTGCTATTGGATATTGTAAGTCTAAAACATAGAGTTCGCAAGTGATAGAGTTTGATGTACGGTCTACTGTTCAACATCTACGACTGACATCATTGGAGGAAGGAGTAAAGCAATTGTTTTACAAACATTTACATTTACAGATAAGGATTTTATTTTTGAACAGGGCTGCAGCCTAGCCAGCTAATCTGATACATGCGTATGTTTTACCTCCAACTCACAAACCAGCCTCAAAAGAGTGATTCCTTAGCATCAAAAAAGATTAGATATTGCTGGCTGGGTGGAATTAATGATGCTGGCTACAGCTACGGCTGCCTGGTCTGCTTTGGCCACAGGAAGTCACCAATCTTGCCAGGACTTACAGCAATGCCAATGGGCTATAGGGCTTAAGGATAGCACTTTCACTTTTAGAATTAGATGTTGTTTACTGTGAGGTATGCGAAACGGGTGGCCGTGTGTGGGCAAGGTATTTATGTGTTTAATAAACTGTCCTTTATGGATTTCCTGGTCTTCAATGCTTCATTTTCACTACCACCAAGGAATGCCTGGCGTGTCGCACCCTGGTGCAAAATCCTAACAGGCTTTAGAAATAAGTTCCAATGGGCATCTTGTCTCTTTCTAAGACAATATAGATTACCTTCCTGGTGACAATTTTGAAGGCTTGGTTAAACCTGGTAGAGCAGTTTGCTATGGCCAATACATTATTTTCTCCTAAGGAAGGTCTACTATAAGGACCAGCTCTGCTTGTGTAAGGCCAGATTGGGCCTCTATTAGGTTTTCCTACTTGGGTCTACTACTAGAATAAAGTCTATATGATGCCAGCAGCATTGTTTGGGTCTCTCTGTACTTTTCCCGCATATAATTGGATTGAAAGCACAAATGTAATAAAATACAAGAAATGCCTTTGGAATGAACTACAAACCTCAGTAGTGGCAGGTGCATAATTAAACACGTATTGTGGGGATAGTTTCTAAAGAAACTGGTGCTGCGACTGTGGGAAGTTGAAACACAAGAAATTGGGTAATTCAAACGAGTTGATTAAGTAAGTTATACCACCGTAAGGTAAAAGGGAGGTGCTGACGTTTCGAGCGTTAGCCCTTCGTCGGAGCGAATGAGAGGATTGTTGGTTACGTTCAATTTATATAGAGGAGTTTGGAGCCATGCTATTGGTGGAACCATAGCATTGTGTGAATGGAAGTGAATAAATTAGATGAATGATTAAATGAAAGAGAAACATTCGTTGATACCGTGGGGATTAAGAGAACCGAGTTGGGAGATAAACTTCTGTTCTAGGTTTTTACGGCTTTCCGTATTGCCCTGATGCACGGAAAGTCCACAAACCGCCATGTTGTGAGTTGAGTGGTTAGGTAGATTAAAGTGTCGCGCTACAGGTTTTAATTCTGTCAATTCGTTCCACCCAGCATTGAAATATACTTGGCAAATTTCAGAAACCTCAATAGCTTTTCTCGATATCAACGTCTCAATCCACAACAACGTCCTATCAACTAGTGTGTACTACAAACCTACAAACTCCCATAGTTATTTATTGCACTCGTCTTCTCACACCACCCATGTTAAACAATTCCATTCCATATTCTCAATTCCTCAGACTTTGACGTTTATGTAGTGATGAGTTGGACTTCTCCAGCAAATCAGAAGAAATGCTTCAGTTCTTCAAGAACCGTGGCTACCCTGACTCAGTTGTGAAGACAGCTCAACAACGCGCTCAAACAACTGACCAACACTCAGCACCACAAACGTCACAAAAGGAAGAGAAGCAGAGAATACCGTTCACACTCAATTTTCACCCACTCAACCTACCTGTCAAGAACATCATTCTGAAGAACTTCAAGTTACTTCAGAATGACAACGAAACAGGCAGCATCTTCTCACTACCACCACTCATCTCATTCAAACGTAACAAAAACGTAAGCGATTTTTTAGTTAGAAGTACACTAAAATCAGACGAATCACCCGGCACTTTCAACTGCACACGCAAAAGATGCAAAACTTGCCCTTTCGTCCACAACGCAAACAAAATAGCAGGACCTAAACGATCGTTTAAGATCACCGACCGTTTCACATGCACTTCCGCCAATGTTATCTATTGCAAATGCACATTATGCAAGAAGATATAGATCGGCGAGACCGGAAGAAGATTAGGTGACCGTTTCCGCGAACATCTGCGTGACATCGAAACTTGTAGCGCGACACTTTAATCTACCTAACCACTCAACTCACAACATGGCGGTTTGTGGACTTTCCGTGCATCAGGGCAATACGGAAAGCCGTAAAAACCTAGAACAGAAGTTTATCTCCCAACTCGGTTCTCTTAATCCCCACGGTATCAACGAACGTTTCTCATTCATTTAATCATTCATCTAATTTATTCACTTCCATTCACACAATGCTATGGTTCCACCAATAGCATGGCTCCAAACTTCTCTATATAAATTGAACGTAACCCACAATCCTCTCATTCGCTCCGACGAAGGGCTAACGCTCGAAACGTCAGCACCTCCCTTTTACCTTACGGTGGTATAACTTACTTAATCAACTCGTTTGATTTACCCAATTTTTCATAATTAAACACGTTGTAGATGTTGGCTGACGCCAATCCAAATCGTCAGGCAACAGTCCTTTTCCGACCTATATGATAAATCTGAACGATCAGACTCGACAAACAGAAAAAAAAAGATAATTCTTCTAAAGAATTGTTTTTCTTATTTTTATTTTAAGGTTTCGGATAGATAAGATAAAAGATAGCAAGTGGCATCAGCTCTGTTTTACCTGGTCTGGTTACACGTCTGCCTATGTAATCTTCCTAGATGGACAGCGTGGTTTATCAGACCGTTCAAGGTTTTATGGAATTATAAAAGGAGGTGGCAATTTAGTTATCGGGGATGGTTCAAGGGCCGGTGGGAAAAGAAAAGCATCCATTTATCTCACAGGACTTCATCTGTGGGACAGAGTTCTTTCTGACCAGGAAATAGCAAAGAACATGGAGAAATGTGACGCAGGCGAAGGTAACCTGTATCAATGGCGAAAGTGGTACGAGCATGCGACCAAGAAAAGTGGATATGTGCGAGATCAGTCCCAGTGCCAAGCACCAACGTCTTTGCCTACACAGTAAAAATAAAAACTGCTACATGTCTTAGAAAATTAGAATTTTAGTCATAAAGTACATGTCATGAACGGCGATTGATGCCCAAGAAATAAATCTATTAAAACTCTATTGATATTCCTCGCTTTTCTATTTTCTCTCTCTGATCGCAAGACGTACGCTTAAAATGGCAGAAAATACTAATTGTCGAGGCTTCAATGACAGAAAGTTAATTGAAAGGTTAGTAGACGTTTGTGGTGGGATCATGTCGATTTTTTCCGATATAAGGACCAAGTCCATCGATCAAGTAAAAAATTTCTTCAAGTTTGTGACCCACTATGTACGGAGGCCAGAAAAAACTTATGTATCACCGCTAAATGTAATAACAACGCTAAATGTAAAACCAACCGCAAATGTAATAAAAAATAACTCTAAATGTAATACTAACCGCAAATGTAATAAGAATCAACCCTAAATGTAATAACTTACTCAACCGTAAATGTAATACAATTTAACACTAAATGTAATAAGTCGATCAACCGTAAATGTAATACAAGTTAACCTCAAATGTAATAACACGTTATGCTCAAGCTTACTGTATACTGTTAAGTATACTGTAAATATATGATCATATTACTGTAAATATATGATCATATATGACTGAGTATCATTGCTATCAAGTTTGTCTATTAAAGTTGTCTTTATATCATCTATACCATCTGTATATTTTTATCTGTTCTATCATAATACCCTCTTACCAAAATCTTTTGAACACACCCACGTACAGCCCACTTTCAAAAAGAGTGTTCAACCCCGAAACGATCCCATAACTGAGCGCACGCCTTCTCTCGCCCAGGCTTCCACTATTTTCGAAAGTGTGCTAGGTAATTGTGCGATCCGCTGAAAAGAATTTTGAAAATGTTGTTTGCAAATGCTCGACATCAGAAGGGCTATTTTCTTAGGAAATCTTCAGACGTTCCCAGATAAGCTTAGTGCCGTAGCATGGGTAAAATAAGTGGGGGGGAGGGGGGTGGCACGCGAGCGCCGGAGCGCCGGAGCCCCCCCCCCCCCCCCTAGAAAATTTTGAAATCTAGCGTTCTCCAAGAGCTATTTGTGATTTACGCATATCGCGAATTATTTACTTCCTGCACTGTCTCAGTAAACCAACGCACATTAAAGAGAGTATAACGCTTGCAACGTCAATTACAAAACAGAAAACCGACTGTCTCTGTATCTTGAAACGGCCCGGCCCCGCTCGGCCCCTCCCCTTGCTACGGAAATGAAGCTTAGATCGGAACTAGGCAGAACCTTGACAATGTTTACAAAAAATCACCAAGACTTCAAGTAATGCCCGGTAACCGTAGGGGAGGTTTTAATACTGTTATTACATTTGAGGTTAACTTGTATTACATTTACGGTTGATCGACTTATTACATTTAGTGTTAAATTGTATTACATTTACGGTTGGGTAAGTTATTACATTTAGGGTTGATTTTTATTACATTTGCGGTTAGTATTACATTTAGAGTTATTTTTTGTTACATTTACGGTTGGTTTTACATTTAGCGTTGTTTCTTACATTTAGCGGTGATACAAACGTAAACATTGAAAGTTAAAAACTCGGGTTCCTGTAAATTGCAGCTAAATTTGATTGAATATTTGTCTAAAGAACATTAAATTTCCGCGGGGCAACTATAAGCCGATAGTTCCTCGACAGAAACACTTTATTGTTTAAGTAGATAGTGGGTAGTGCAGCCAATGAGAGTGCGGCATTTGTAATAGAACGCTAGTAGATTTATACTTAAACATTGTACTGTCCCTTTGAGCCATCGTGTCCTGGCAGTAGAGTATTTATAGCAGTCTAGGCGGTTTTCGAAATAAATCTCTGCTGTCCTAGGAAAATCGAGAACACCCAAAATGGTGAGACTCAAGCTGAATATCATTTGAGCCACTCTTCTGTCAAACTTCGTTAACTGAATCACAGGCAGTAATGAAAGTGTGAAGGCAACGCAAGTCGACTAAGTTTTGATAAAAAGTTCATAAGAAACGAAAACAAAAAATCCTCCAAATTGTGATTTTGGGTTCCTTGTGTTGTCATACTTCCAGTATCAAAGCCTTTTGCGTTGACCAGTGATAAGTCTATTGGTCTCTCTAGTATGAATATTATAAGGCATTTCTCGCGCGGCCACTAGTTGTTTAGTCAGTGGAGAGTACCCGGAAAGTTGTTCGTATTTTGGATGTCTCAGCTAGTAGGGAATTGGAAAAGGGAGCTGTTCCATGCCAATAGTAGATGTAACCATTAGTGAGCCAACTACCTTATCCTTACAATTATATTAACCAGTCGGGAATGAAGAAATTTGCGTGATTAAATTTTATGATAGGACTGCCTGCATATTAATGAAATGGGCTTCCATAACCCATGGTCATATGATTCTTAAAACGTTCTGTGGCAGTATGCACTATGAATGTCTACGATCAGTCAAGGGCTTCAGGATCACCAGACTTTGAGTTCTGTCACCTCTGCAATGGCCTTGATGTTTTCAATTCCTCCCACGTATTACTGATGAGAAGGGTTTATTTGCGTTGTTTGATTATCAAAATGTTATGCAAATGTTTACTGTAAATAACCTCATAAACACTTTTATGATGAGTCAGATGAGTTTGTAAATTTTCTTGATTGTGAGAAATTTCTTAACGCCGCCGAGTGCCTTTTCCTCGCATGCCGACACCACCTAGGCATGTTCATTTACAAAAGCAGCCCATCGCGATGAGACAGAGATAGAAACTTTGCTGATCACTTCAGAAACGAGCAAGATTTCAAATGGAAAAGCATCCACTCTCCAGGAAGATGGAGTTGTTTCCTCGACTGAAACTTTATCGCTTGGACCAACAAGTTTTTCTTATTGTGAAAAGTGCTCGAAACTAAATAAAAGAGTGAGGGGCTACAAAAAAGCTACCCAAAGAAAAAGAACAGCGTTTTGAAAAATCAGTTGAAGCAAGTACGTACAATAAGGACCACCATTACTTACGAATGTCTATTTTTGTAGGCTGCAGGGAGCAGCATAGAAGAGATCGAGTGGGTGAAGGAATAGTTGTTTTTGTTGGTCTTAAAAGTATTATTACATCGTCATACGTTTTAGACTCATGTAAGTGATAACACTGAGGGATCTCAAGATGAACCTAAGTCTAATAAAAGAAAACAACATTGGAGTCACACTTAAAGTTAAGTTCATGTGAGGGCCATACAGAGTGAAGAGGCTGCACTGGAGACGGAATATGAGGACGATGAAGCTGATGACAAATCGATGGTGACATCTAATGAGGCGTTGACGTGAGTTATGTCATTTTTTATGTGACCACGTACCGCAAGCACATGTATGTAATTTATTTTTTGTCACTTCGGATCTATATTTCAACCAAGTGCAAAAATGTATCGTCAAAAGCTGAGATACATGTAACTTGCCAATTTCTACTTTCTCTCCTAATTGCAGGATGGATTGTGACACGTCAGTTCAGGATGAGCCAAAGTTCTTGGTGTACATGGCGAACAACTTTATACAACATGACCGCTGCGAAAGCGAATAGCGTAACTTTTTGGACTTAAAATTAAACGCAATGCAGAAAACATAACAAAGAAATGTATGAAAAATATGACCTATATACTGCGTTAAAATGATTTATTTTCCTCCACTGCTTTGCAGACCCACGGATCTAGTTCTCAAAACGAATGTTTGCTCTTGCGTTTCAACATTGCAGCATCCAAAAATATAGCGACTTTTCAGCTCCCAGCGCGAATAACACTTGCTCTTTTTTCTACGAAATCCGCCGCACTTCTCAATAATTCACAGATATGCTGCAGCAGGGCCTAAATCTATTTCTAATTGGCAATGTTTGAGGCCTACAGATCCGTTTTGACTATTTACATGTCATAAGTTGTTTTTAGCCCAAAAGTAGGATTTCCAGATCATTTTTCGTTGTACCCAGCACACATGAAAAATTGGAAAAACTGCCAGTCTCTACATGCATTGGCGAGACTTGAAGGAGAAGGTCATCGATGAGTCTCGAAAATTTGATAAGGATGGCTGGATCTACGTTTCAAATTTCTTTAAAGGGACACTGTCACGGTTTGCGCATGCTCGCGCGGGCGATCCAAACTTGAAAAAGTCAGCCTGACTTTTTCAAGTTCTGCATTCACAAATTCAAGATGGCGTCGAGAAGTGGATACTAGTGGAGGATCCGGTCATGGCGGTAAACGTAACAATTCGGGGCGAAAACGAAAACTTCAAGACAGGGATGAATATAGGAAAGCGTGGTTTAGAAACCACAAGCGTATTTATTTGGAAGAAAAGATATTTAAGTCGTGGCTACAAGCAAAATATGATGCTGGCTACGAGTCATTCAGTGATAGCGACTTCACGTCACATTTGTTGTCTCTCGAATATCGTCGAAGGTAAGACTTGCATTAATAACCGTTTGTTTTATGTTCCTTGTAAAGTTTCATTTACGTTATCAAGTTATTGTTTTTTTTTTCTTTCAGGGAAATGGAAGATATTTTGAGTGTCTCAACAGCTGCGTTTGGCGAACGAAAACAACACGTACGTAACACGTGCGATTGCTGAAAGTGTTACTATCCTTCCAAAGAAAAATATAACAAATGTAGAGTGTATATATGATATGTTTTGCCAAAACCTTCAACTCGTAAAAAGGGCATATTTTCTTACTAAATGTATCCTAGTATGTATTTTGCATGTTGAAAGTTTGTACAAAATTATTTTCGCTTCATGTGGAAATACAGATCACAGTTGTCCTGGTGTTCCATTTTACATTATTAAAGCATGGGAATAATTTAAAATGACAATTATTCTGCAATATTAGTTGCATGTTTGTGATGGTTTTGTATGTGTTGCTCATGTATTAAAAATGTTATCTTTGCCAATACGTTTTAGGGAGCTCTTTGACCTTGCCATTAGAGAACTGAACCAGGATAACATTCACAATCAAAATGAAAGAGAAAGTGACTCTGATGTTTCAAATATCTATTTTCCTTCATACTTCTTTGAAGACCTGTTGTGTTAGATGTTTCATGTTAGGCTAGAATAAGTGAATGAGAATAACATAACTTGTAAAAATGGTTGAAATTCAGTTTTAGTGAAATATTCACATGATAATTATTGTTATTTTTGGTCAGCCTTTATTATGTATGGTTATTATGACAGTGCTTCCACCTTTACTCTGTATTTGTGTTTCCATTTTTTCTTAGTGTGGATTACAATCAAAATGCTGATTTTTATGTTAGAAGGATGATAAAGTGACTCTGATGTTTCAATGTAGGTATTTTTCTTCATACCTCTTTGAAGAATAATTATTGTTGTGTTAAACATGCAATGTTAGGCTCGAATAAGTAAAATGAGAATAGCATAACTTGTAAAAATGGGTGGAATTCAGTTTCAGTGAAATCTTCACATGATTTAATATTTGCTATTTTTACTCACCCTTTATTATGTATGGTTATTATGACAGTGGTCCCCTCTTTACACTGTATTTGTGTTTCTATTTTTCTCAGTGTGCATTACAGCACAAATGCTGATTTGCCTATGGCAAGGATGATGAACTCCTGCTACTTGATACATAAGTGGGTACTGGTGATGGTCAGGAAAATCAGGGTGATGTTGTTGTCAGTGTTGCAACCAAAACAACTGCAGCAAGTATGGAGGAGCATGGAAACATGTCACTCAATGCAAGCGACCCATGTCTCTTGGCACCCACAATTGCTCCTTCATCAAAGGACAAAAGTAGGTTTTATCTGCATTTCAAGCCTGCAGCAAGTGCCATCGAGGAACGTAGTGAGAACCCTCCATCCAAAGAACAGCAAAATGGTACAGCACCATGACAATAAAAAACTCTGCATGAATGTGCAGATATTATCCTTTGTAGTTGCAGTGTATAGACCCCTTTCAGAAATTCCCCTGCGTCATGGGGGTTATGTTATATTTTGAAGCCTTTAATATGCAATAATTACTTTTTCCAAAAGGGACTGTGCTTTGATATTCACTATTGTTATGACAATTTGAGCAAAAGTCATTGTCAGAGTTCCATGTTCACATTTATAAATATAAGATTTTCTAAATTACTGATGAATACATGGCTATGCTTATTATTAATGTTTCATTTATTCAAATAAATCAATACATAAGACATTGCCCAAATCTGATTTTGGGATAGCAAGTTATGTAATAATTATTCAATAATAAATATGAATATCTAGAATGCACTCATTTACATGTGATATGACCAAGTGCACACTATACCAAATTGGTAAGAGAAATAAATAAAAGCATGTTGAAATATCATCACTGCAAGAAACATGTTTTGGAAGACTTTGTAACAAGCGAGTAGTGCTCTCTCAACAGTTAATGTTCCCAATACCCCATATAAATCCCAGTGACTGATTGGTATCCCAAGCTCTAATTTTTAATACAACGCATGAAGGACACACATGCCTATTTTCTTTGACCAAATAACTATGTCAGGCCAATATAAATTGACAATAGGCAGTTTTCCTGAATGTGCAAGTACTATTGCCTTGGCTGTCATTCTTAATGTCACCTACACTTCTAATAGCAAGTTCAAGGACATCAGTATCAGGGTATAACTTTGCAAAGTGGGATGTGGTTGTTATGCACTTGCTCTGCTGACTGCATTTGTTTTCTATGGCCTGTGACATGGTTCTGTACATAATTATCACAGACACACAAAGCTATTGCCATTGTGCTCAGTGGTGGGGCAGGGTTGGCCGTAGCTGTAGCTGTAGCTGTCTGGATTACCTCAGCTTATCATTGCATCATCCAGGGTGAAAATGAACTCCTGTTGGTATTTCAAAAGACTTCATTAAAATCAAGTTCACAAAATAATCCAAATAATTATAATAGAATCAGTGGTAGCAATGCATGAGTAGCAATGTGTAGCTCTACAGGTAACTCAAATACATGGCAACACAGCAATCGGAAAGACAATAAACTTACTATTCCAGTGAACTGTCATAAAGTTGACAGGAGAAAATACTGTCATAATTTATACCATAAATATTTACTTGCAAATGTACTGCCTGCAACATGCAGATGTGCTTCTGTCCTTTTAGGGATTATACAGTGCTTTCATGCCCATGGCAAATGCAAAAACAATGGACATATCTAGTTTACCGACTGATAAAGCAGAATAAACTGCATGACATCAGTGCAAAACAACAAACCAATAAATGGAGTAAGAAATTATTGTGAATCTATTAATAAAAATAAGTATTCAGATAAAATCTATAAAAATCAGTGCGTCAAAAAAGGCCAAGCAAAAGGAAAGTACCTTCACATCGTTATTCTCTTTGATTTTTTGTTGTTCCTCTGTATCAACGTCCAAAGAACCTGATTGTAGACGAAATCCTTCAATTCTTGGTCTCACTCTTCGTGCACGTGTATCGGTTACAGAGGCGAATCTTGCGAGTCCTGAAAATGTAGCTAGTACAATTATAAAGAAATTCTCTTTTTCCCAGCTTTAAAAAACAGACAAGCATACCTTGTTTCTCCAAGGTTTATTTGTGGTTCCACATTTGCAATCGATGCCGCAAAGCACATTTCTTCCTTCCCAAGGGCATCCGCTAGAACTATTTTCCTTTCACTTCGTAGTGGAAGCACTTTTACACTTGCAGAAAGTAGACATAGCTTCCAAAACAAAGGAAGCAGACTCTTCAATCACTGGAATTTCAAAAGAACCGGTAAAATGCAAAATAGATGCAAATTATTTTCACTTGCCGGCAACTCAATCATGGCGGACGAAAAAAAAACGAAGTCTCCCGTGGTGATATAAGTGCGCTCTACTGCGCAAGTCAACCCGTGACAGTGTCCCTTTAAGAAAACAAGGGGAAAGGCAACACAACAATTGGAAAACAAAGTTTGGAAATTTCAAAATGCGCGTCCGCAGTCACAACCGCTGACTGCATGAAATTGTAGTTCGCCATGCTGGAGTATGCTCCTCAGCCTTTTCTCGATTTTCAGCTTTTGCTGGAAACTGGAAAGCGTCATGCAGAAATGAAAAAAGAAATGGAACAATGGTGACTGTGCTGGAGCACTGCAGGACCATGTCGCTCTCAGGTAAAAACTTGACAAATGTTAACAAATATAACATGTCGACCCACCAAGACTTACTAGCGTTAACGTTGCTGTACTTTGTCTTTCTGGTCCATAAATCTGGTTACAAGGTTGGGGATAGATAGTTACTCAAAAAAGTGATCACATGTAACCTTGTGAAACAAAAACTAATATTGTAGCTGATTACAAGCTGTTTCTTCTACAAGCCAGAAAACATACATGCAGTAAGCCAAATCTAAGCTTGGGTTGTGCTACTCCGGTGTAGCTGAGACAGATCATCACTCTGTTGGCACTTGTGTAAATGATTGTTAGGTTGTCTAGGAGAAGAAGCCTGTATGTTATATCATTGGCATCTAAGTCACCTGCATCATATGGCCCAAGCAACGTTTTCAGCACGTCATCCCGCATGGCCAGGTGAGGATGTCTTATTTACTACTAGGGATATTTTGATCTTTCTTTGGCAACTTAAGAGCGGCCGTCTGAAAATATCGAGAATTCGCCGTCAAAACTGAAATTTCGAATTCCTTCATATTTGGTCAGAAAAACCCCTTTGGTAAAACATTTATGAAAATTATAATCAAAATTTCCAAAGAGTTTCCTTTGTGGAGAAACTGGGCAAAAAGTTAAATGCCGTGTCAACGACACAGCAGACATAAAGAAAATTCGTGCAAATAGGACAATCACATGACTTTTGGAGGGCATATAGTTTATTTTGTGGCCCGAGTAGCATCATTTGCGCCCGAGCGCGAAGCGCAAGGGCGCAAATGATGCTACGAGGGACACAAATAAACTATATGACCGACAAAAGTCCCGCGATTATTATTATTATCAATACACAAGGCCAAATCGTACAAATTCATTTAATAAGAAAAAAATGTTTAACAGAGATGTAGCATGAAACTATGGTATGGAAAGTTGTTGCTACAATACGATCAGCTAAACAAGAGCCAAATAAAATTCCTCTTTGTTTACAACAAAATGTCAACTATAATCTAGTTTTAAAAAGATTGGTAACAATGATTAGCAAAAAGAAAGTTTATATTTAAAAAAATAATAGTCTTCCCGTTCACAGGCAATGGACTCAGACTGTCTTTGCTAATTTCATCAAATAAGTTACAGCTTTTAGTCGCTATCATCGCTCTCGATTATTCGGCGTCGTTTGCGGGTTGATGGCGACGGTTCTTCATACTTTCCGTGATAAATGTTCATTGTTCCAATCTGAATATGTTGGGTGCAATTTTGGTGCGGCTGTGCCAAGGAAATAAATTTGGTTTTGGAGAAGAGACTGTGGGTTTAAGTTTGAGCTAGGACCGGTTGACGGGCCCGCGACATTTTGCCTTGGGATTCCTGAAGCTTCTTGCTGAACAGCGAGTTGTGGCTGAAATGCGTCACTTAAAATCTTTGAACACTCTCTTTTTTGTGCACTTGTTGTCTCGCTGATGTAGTGGGAAAGGCTCCGTTCATCTTTATCCTTTGTGATTGCACAGATTTTTCTTGCGTCCACACCGCGCTGGGACAAAGAAGTGACAGTCGATGAACGAATGCAGGGATTCGTGTACCGCTCCGATAACTCTGCTTTGATGCAAATCCTTTCCATTATCTAGCTGATAGTATTTTTTTCCCATAGGCTCATTTCTGTACCAGTGTCGGGTGCTTGCAAAGTTTACATTCTTGGTGGTAGGTTTGTTTGGAGTCTGAAACAGTGCCTTACAGTCGGGATGAGTCTTGCCGAGGTAAAATTCAAACGCAACCACTGGATCAAGTGCAGTTGAAGTTTCGTACATACGAAAATCCGAGTATGACTGCTCAGACTGTTTAGCGCCTCCTTGGTAATTTTTAGTTTGTTCAGTAAGTTTTTTGGTGATGTAACGGGCTCCAGTGTCATCAGTTTTTAATTCAAATGACTGCCTTGTAAGCTCCCGCCATCCCTCTCTGCCGCGGCGAGCAAAATGAAAACACAACGAAAACCAAATAAACTCAACTAACTTGTCCGCATCTTTCCAAACGCCGTCCGTATTCTGCCCTTCCATGAAGTATCGATTCAATTTCTGCATGTCTCCTGACTGAATGGATGATTTGTGTTTTGGTTTCGCATTGTTTTCTTTCGTAAATAGCTTGGCCTTCGCTTCAAACATTTTGTTGGCAGACATGAATTCGCTGTCTTGCAAAATGCTTATGTTTCGGCTGAGTGGAGCACAGGTTAGATGGCGATGAATGGCCGCTCTAATTCCAGTCAATGCACTTGGAGTTAATGCTTGGCCTTTCTCTGTTTTCACTTCAGTGAAGAACTTTCGCAGAATTTCACTCAAGTCCGTTGCATTTACTGTTTAGAGATCCACTGTAATTTTTCTTTTCTCACACCATTTCTCGAACTTTTTTACTCCCCACTCAGTTGCTTTCTTGGTGTTTTTCGCTTGAGCTTTTTGCTCAATTTCATCCAGTTGCTCGTTGTCTAAGTCCGAGTTTTGACTAGAAAAAAGCTGAAAATTTGGGAGTTCTTCCATTCTAAATTGAAATTTCCAAACGCCAAACGTTCACCACGCAAGCTGTTCGCACCTTGAATGGTTTTCCCGCGTCAATAAACGTAACCTGATTGGTTAATATTCATCGGATGATGAACCGAGAACCAATCAGCTCCAGGGCCGTTAATGCATTAACGGCACGCTAGGAGTCATTTGCGGCCCGCAAAGCGCGTGTTTTCAAGAGGGCGGTTTTCAATTTGGCCGCGCATCTTGATAATAATTAGCCCTTTTTCAAATCTCGTGGAAATAAAAACGGGTTAGCTAACCCGATAATCTTTTGCAGGTGAGTGAGGTATCACCAGGTATGGTGGCCCATAGCTATCACTCAAAATTTGCCAAAGATTTTGCAAAAATCCTTCTAAAATAAACAGATATCTTAATGAAAAGGTAAAACAAAAGATAAGTAATACTTAAATCAAACGTTTATTCATTGAAAATCAAAACTAAAATTAGAATGAAATGAAATAAAAATAAACTTAAATTGAAAATCAAAAATAAAATAAAAATAAAATGAAATAAAAATGAACTTAAATTGAAAATCAAAAATAAAATAAAATGAAATAAAAATAAACTGAAATTGAAAATCAAAAATAAAATAAAAATAAAATGAAATAAAAATGAACTTAAATTGAAAATCAAAAATAAAATAAAAATAAAATGAAATAAAAATAAACTTAAATTGAAAATCAAAAGTAAAATAAAAATAATATGAAATAAAAATAAGCTTATTTTCAATTTAAGTTTATTTTTATTTCATTTCATTATAATTTTAGTTTTGATTTTCAATGAATAAACGTTTGATTTAAGTATTACTTATCTTTTGTTTTACCTTTTCATTAAGATATCTGTTTATTTTAGAAGGTTTTTTTGCAAAATCTTTTTGGCAAATTTTGAGTGATAGCTATCACTAGACCAAAAGCCACATTTTAATCACATTTAAGTTGCATTAAACAACCCTAGAACTTGGGTCCACATTTAAGTCTAGTTTAATTGTTTAAAACATCACTTAAATCAATGCTATTGTCATAGTGGGGTTTAAGTGCCCCTGAAACATACATTATACACCTGAAGTCATTTAAGTTCCTGAAATGGAGATTAAACATTCTCTAAATTAATGGTTGTGTTTTGGTTCCCATAAATGACTATTTATTGATGTATAACAGGAATAGTAAGAATTAAAATTGTCCAGTGTGTAACATCACTATGCACTTCATTGCTTAAGTATTTTCAAATTGTCTCTTCTCCATAAACGAATCATAACACCAAAACATGAAAGAAATATAAAGGTGTCTTGACATTTTGAACTCAGTTCAATAAAAAAGGAATATAATCAGTTAAGAAAAAATATCATCTGCAACCTACAGGGCAAGAAAAATGACCATATTTCACTAATCACACTAAGACAAGTGAATAAAGAAACTTTAATTCTATCCGTATATGTAGTCTCCATGTCCATACAATCTAATATAGTCATGTACCTTTATTAGCTTATGCATCAAAATTTTGATACTGGTGCTACTAAAAATATATCTTGTTCATCACATTCATCGGAAATCCACAATCGCCGACGGCGACGCTTTAGCGATTGAGAAGAACATTTCGTTTTTGTGTGACGACGATACGAAGATGAATGTGCAAAGGACTTTCCGCAAGTTTCCACTTATCACAGAAGAAAGGGCTTGGAGTGTTTGCGACGAAACTTGTTTCAGGATAATCTTCGGCCTTTTTGTTGATTATCAAAGAAAACCGCAATCGGTAATGGCTAATTTGCGGCAAGAGCAATGAATGGCCCTATTGTTATCTCACGTGTAATTTGCATTTGGTTTTTCTGCTTCATTGCAATTGGTTGGTTTTCGATAGTAAGCCAATCAGAAGGCGAGAGTGTCGATCGCGGGATGTATGTTTCATGTAGTTAGTGTCATTTGGAAGTTCGCATTCTAGCTTCGTTTCTTACCGTGTGATCGATCGTTTTTTACATTTGGTTACAGTTCACTGTTTTCGGTAATGATGACTTTACTAGGTGCTCAACAGGAACGACAGCTTCTTATTATTGAAAGGATGAGCGGAAGAATGGATACGATTTGTGACAGTCAAAAGAGACTCGAGGATGCCAATGCAAGCCTGCGACAGGGGAATGAAAGATTAAGAAACGAATTGCAAAAGAAGGAGAAGCAGGGCAACCTACGTGGTTTGAGAAATTCACGGCGGAGTTCTACTATTGAAATAATCAAACAAGTTTACTGCAAGCCTGGGTGGGTTTGCTACAAAGCAACAAACAATACAACAACAAATGAAATATACACTGTACATGTAATGACCAAGTAAAAAACACCAGTGTCTATGAAGGAATAAATTTGGTGGGTGAATTAAAAGATGCTTATGAAATGAATATGGCCGAAAAGATAAAGGTGAAGATTTTAAAATTACAGTATAATTATGATCATTTAATTACCCTTAAACATGACTTTTACACACATTTAGAATGTGTTTAAGGTTCTAATTAAACATAATGTAAAAGTCAGAAGATATTTTGGTTGTATTTAATGGTCACTTAAACATGCATTAAGCTTTAGCCTTAAGGGTGTTTAAGGCGGGTTTAAGTTGAAATTAAACATATTTTTAAGTTCTTAAACCTGTAATTAAATGTAGTAAACATAACTTTAAGCCAAGATTAATTTCTGTTTAAGACTGCTTAAATGTTCTTTTTCTCCTTGTGTATGGGCCACCATACACCAGATCAACCCGAAAATGTATAACTATTTGAAAATACTGATTTTTCACACATCGGTTTTAAAGCGCCGATATACCTAGTCTTAGCGCATACGAAAACGCTCAGAATTAAGGAAACTTTGAAAGCAATTAAAAATCGCATACTGGTACATCGAAATTCAAAACAAAATTTACATCAGAGGAAGCTCTATTACTGTACTTTAACATATAAAAAATCTGGCTTGGGCAATTCAAAGGCCACCGCTTGAGAGAGGTAAACGCATTGTGAATTTTCATGTGTTTACATTAAAGGAATTGCAACTGTCACGCAAGCACAAGAAAGCACATTTTTAAATACGTTTTATAAAATCTTAGTTGTAGATGTAGAAAGCCCTTTCTGAAATGCAAAATTTAAGGCTTAATGAAACTTTCATATATTTTTATCCATTGTAGCTGAAAAATCCAGGATAAGCAACGACTAAATTCGTAACTGGAACAATTGAAACGTAAACAACACGAAAGTAACACTGAATACAACTCAATCGAAATTTCCCTGAAGGTGCGTTGCTTTGACATAACTCGGAATTGGATTTGTGATCCGAGATAACACGGATCATGAAGCATCAAAGGAACCGATTTATCAAATCTGGACAAGGAATTATTGGTTTCTTTGATGAGCCATGATCAGTGTGATCTCGGATCAACGCCGTCGCGATGAATATGGTCTTCGTTGGCGATGCAATAAAAGGCACTGCCCTGTTCCGCCAGGAATGGCTGTACACAAGTCTAAGGCAGTAAAGAGCGATAAAAGTATCGACTTTCCTCAGTCAGCACTGATATCTCACACATCTGGCACTCTTAGCTTGTTTTCAATGGAGTCGTAAGTACAAAGTACAAGGTTGTTTTTCAGGGATGGGTGGGGGGGGGGGGTGTCTAGTCTGCAAGACAGGTGCTAGTTTTGGCCTGGGAACGGAAAGCGAGAAAAAGAGAGGGGCCCGAGAGATTTCTTTCGCTTCTCTTTCCCGGGTTCTTTCTAGCGCCCATCTTCAAGGCCGCTTGCGAGTGCGGGAGAGAGAAAAGCGCTAATAGCACACGTCCCGAGACCGCGTAGTACAAAACGAAAGAATTCTTATTTTGAGTTTCGTGTAGGCACTTAAAGTGTTGAAGTGCAGAAAATACTAGCCCGCAAAGAAGGTAGTGTTAGGTAGCAGCAAGCCAATGATTAAACCAAGGACATATTAGAAAATAAAGGCGCTGAACAGGCTAGCCTCTGTATACTGATAGCAATCCAGCGTAGACAGGTAATTCTCGGACGCTCCTTCGCTTCCTTCTATCTATTTGCTCAAGACAGGTGCCACCAAAAGTCAATTGGTGTAACTTGGCAGCAGAAGATTGCAATTTCAATAGCTGTCTATGCGCTAGTTCAATTAACTTGAATGCTTTAAAAAACCACCAGTAAATTCGATTTTGGTCCGTTCACGATAAGAAATGCCTGTTCACGTTTATTAGGTACTCATACTTGAATGATTGTGATAAATTCATTATTTATTTTTGAATAGAAACTAACTGGAAGCCTTTTTTCTAGCCATCTGCAGACGATGAAGGCAGCACATTTCGCAAATTTTGAACGAGAACAGGCGCGGATCTAGAATAAATGGTGACCGATTTCCTAAACGAGCGCCAAAGGCACAAGTTTCTAGGAGGGTCCGGGGGCATGCTCACCCGGAAAAATGTTCTGGATTTAACTTCCTAGGTTTCTGAGTCAATCAGACAGGATATTGGGCAGTTCCATTCTCTTCAGATTTCAACTTGGAAAGTTTTTCTTTCTATTAAAAATATATTATTCATTATGGAAAATCTGACCGATTCCCGTAAAACGGTGGAAAACGGTCTGGATCCGCACCTGGAGATGGAAAAGTAGCCGACTTGTTCTTTTGGGGGAGAAAGACAATCAAAAGATCAAGCTCAGGCCCGATGGATTTCACGGATATTGTCTTAACCACGACGTGTGTGCCGGAGCTATCAAACCAAAGAGAAGATCGGAAGACCATTTCCTTGGAAAAGATATGTGATATTAGTCATGTTTACTTTGCTATTCATGAGTGATGCAAGTGACAGTGATAAGAGAAAAAGATGCGCCCACCTATCTTGGCTAAAAAGAAAACCTTTTTTACATTAATCTCGAGTAGGAAGCGGTATCCGATCCTCTCTTTCCCTAAATGTCCGCAAGTAAGTACATGACAGTCATTGTATTCTAGTCTGATTGTTTTTTTTTTCCCTCGTTCTTTCACAGGGAAAGCGATAGCAGTAGCACCGCAGATGATACCGCTGAAAAGTTTCAATATCTAACGTTAGATAGTCACGATATCACTTACATGGCTAGTTCAGAAACCACTAGCACAGCCTCTTCTGTTAGCAAAGCGGATGACGCAGACCAGCAAAAGTCAAAGTTGAACGACTTTCTAATATCCTGTAGCTTTAAGCCGCTAGGAAACAAGAGTTGGGTAGAATGAAAATTGGCTCATCCCATAGTCTGTGCTCAAAATAATTTGTGTGACTTGGTCAAAGCAAACCCTCTATCAAAGTTGAAATTGGGAGACCTACAATTCTGACAGAGCTTGGGCTGCTTGTTCCTGTTCCACCAAGAATTGGTTCAGGAATGTACCTGTATGAATTTATAGTCGCGCTAGTAACTTTGAACGGTAGGAAATGTCTGTTAAAAAATTTGTTATTTCAGCTAAAAGTTTTATTTCCTCTTCTTAAGGTTACTGTAGACCTTCAAAGGCTGAATTTTGCGAATTTTTTTTTCTATGCTCCTCACATAGCTAAAACATCGATTTAAAATTTGGTGAAAAAAGTTGTTTGAAATCATTCAATGATCGCGAGATTTCGGGGAAAAACTATTTTGGAGAAGAGTTAATAAATAACTAAAGGCGTTCTAATCCCATTAAACACATCTAGCGCCTACTGATTTTTCGCGGCAAATCTTATCAGGGACTAAAATTACAAACATTTGAATATTTTGTTTACATTGAAAGTTGTGCTGTGTCGCGTCGTTTTGGCCGTTGGTATCAGTGAATATTTTAATGTAGAATCCGTGAAAACTTACATTATGAATTCATCGAAAAGAGAAAAGAAGCCTCGGACAAAATCTCTTAAGAAACCTGGAGAAAAAGGAGAAAAGCGATTTGTTTGATGAAAGCAGGAGGAACCTCGCCGCCAGTGACAAAGATTCCTGGTTTGACCAGCCTTCAAGCTATGTTTCAGGAGTCTCAAAGCCGTTAACTTCCAGAGAGGTTGGTGCCGGTAGTTTAAAGCTGATGGCTTCGAAAGCTGTTACCACTGGTTTAGCAGAATCTGACTCGACCAGTGGCGAGGAATTGAACGCAAGCACAGAATGGGAGGAATTGGAGTGTGACCACGTTTTGTTTTGGGTCGCGCTCGGTTGACTGGATGTTTGGTTCTTTGGAGTGCCTTTTCCCTTTACTGTTTTTCCAGAGGCTTTTCTCGTTGATTTAACTTTACCAGGAACCTGACTTTACCCATGTTTTCGCCGCAATCACTCGACGGTGTTCGACTGCGACTGCAAAACTTCCCGCAAATTTAATGAGCTATTTTTGTTGCGGGCGCTCGGGGGATCCGAAGCTCGTGTTTCATTGGTCGGCGGCATGACCCAGTTGACAGCCGCTTTGATGAAGTGTGATAAGCCTTTAAACTTTAGGAGTCTAAAACTCGGACTTTATTTTTGCGTGGATTTCCTTGCTTCAAGCGAATTAATAGGGTATATAGATTTGACGGATTCTCATGAAATTTGGCAAAAATGTTCCTTGGTTATCAATGCAAAAAAGGGTGTGAGGCTTTTTTGATATTTCAAATACTTTTCCTTTTACGCGCTCTCATGTGACGAAGATCGGCAAATATTCAATTCGCCAACTTCAAAATAGATTTTCTCGGCAACCAGTCGGAATATCGAAAAAGCCTCACACCCTTTTGTAGCCTATCACCTACTGATTGACATTGTGCAGTTTCTTTGGTCGTACTTGCGAGCAGGAAGGCAGGTAATTCAGTTTAACAAATAGTGTCAGTTTTGCGTTTGAAGGCTAGCGCGCGCTTACCATTAAATCAAATGTTAAAAAAAATATTTCTTCTGATTGTACATTTTATTAGCTTTACGATGATATATACTTTTCTATGGTTAGAGTATCAGCGGCGCGCATACGAATGATTCTTCGGAAGACACCCCTGAAGGTCTACAGTAACCTTAAGGGGGCATTACGGTTGGTTTTGGGTAGGATTTTGACAGCTTATTCAAAAAGGCACATGTCACCAAGGATTCATTCAATTACACTCAAAATGGGTAGGATGAAGGGCAAGACCATTGCTAACCACATAACACAGTCTACGTCTGTCAGTTATTAACTCTTTGTTAATTATTAACCATTTGTTAAGGACTACTGATTTTCGAGCTATATTCCTGCCGCTCAATTTGAGAACTATCTTTTAACAAAAAACACATGATATTTGGTACAGTAAATCCTTGCTCGGTGAAGTGCAACTTAATTGAGAATTATCGACTTCTGACTATTTTCGTTACTTTGGCAACCATTTACATTTCAATTTAACTAAAGAACTCATAAAACCAGTGTTATTTGAGGTAATTGAAATTTGCTCAACTAGGTTGCAGGTGGCTACAAGGATAGTGTTTGTGCCAAATTTGGTGACAATTGCTTAAATACTCTACAAGAAATTTAAGGGGGCACCAAAATTACTACGAAAAACATCATTTTTGGAAAAACTCAAGTAAAACTTTACTTCTGTCTAAAACAACAAAGAAAAGGTAATTAACTCAAAACAAACGTTAACCGTGACCTTTGAATTACCCAAGCCAGATTTTATATATGTTCAAGTACAGCAATAGAGCTTTCCTCTGATGCGAATTTTTTTATGAATTTCGATGTACCAGTATACGATTTTTACTTTCAAAGTTTCCTTAATTCTCAGCGTTTTCCTATGCGCTAAGACTAGGAATATTTATCGGCGCTTTAAGCCCGATGTGTGAAAAATCAGTATTTTCAAATAGTTATACATTTTCGGGTTGATCTGGTGATACCTCACTCACCTGCTAAAGATTATCGCGTTAAGTTGACCCGTTTTTATTTCCAAGTGATTTGAAAAAGTGCTAATTCGCACGAATTTTTGATGTCGACTGCGACGTTGACACGGCATTTAACTTTTTGCCCAGTTTCTCCAAAAAGGAAACTCTTTGGAAACTTTGATTATAATTTTCATAAATGTTTTACCAAAGGGGTTTTTCTGACCAAATATGAAGGAATTCGAAATTTCAGTTTTGACGGCGAATTCTCGATATTTACAATATGGACAATTTGTGCTATGGAGTTTCCTGTGGTTGCACTAGCCATCTTATCCTTTAAATTTGCCTGTCCCATAAGCTTTGTTTCCTCAAGTTTCATCAGGTGCTACATCCAATTTTTCTAAAGTTATGACGGTTTGCTCACTTATGTCCTCTAAAAACTAATAATGATAATAATAATAATAATAATAATAATAATAATAATAATAATAATAATCATGATGGTGATGATGATCGTTTTCCAAAATTTTTGTTTTGGTTGTTTAAAGGTTCAAGTAACTTGACCTGAAACATAAGGCTTCCAATGACTATCTTTGCACACAAAATTGGGATCGAGCATGCCAAAACAAATAGCTTGCCCGCTAAAGGAGGCAAGATAAAGTTAGACCAATATGCACAAACGCGTTCCTTTAAATAGGAACGGGTATGAATTGAATTTTTTCTGTAGGAAATAACGTTATCGACATACAGTATTTCTTTGCAGCTGTACAACATGGGACGAAGAGCCACCCGAAACTTGTGGGTTTTTGGAATAGTCTCTTGTGACTACACGCCATCTAGAGGCTACTTCCAAGTGGTGCAGTCAAGGTATGCTGCCACTCTTCTGACGATCATCCAACGTTGCATTCGACTTGGGAACGAAGTGCACAGCGACGACTAGGCCGCGTACCACAGGTTAACTCGCCTACCGATCGTCAGTGCCCATCGAGTCGGTGTGCATGCTGATCATTTTGTTGACCCCCGAATTGGCGTTCACACGCAGGAGCCAGGATCTGCTTGGAGTAAGCTAAAAGGAATACGGAGGGAAGATCTGCAGTCCTACTTGCATGAGCGTACGTGGGGACAATGGAGAGGAGGCAATGATGGACAAAAAAATGCGAAATTTTCTCGTGATCTTGCCATCTCAGTATGCAACGGATACTCCTGTTTTATAGGCTTTTTGGGTTTTTATCCAGATTAACAATCGATCCCCATCACGCGTTAAGATTAAATATCATAAGCACGGTATAGTTTTGGCGTTGACTTGAAGCACAGATCAGCGTATAAACTCGAAAAGGCTGAACGTGTAAATGCAAAAAAAAAAAGAAAAAGAAGACGAGAAAGAAGAGGTGAAAAAAAAAATAATGCAAGAATAAACGAGGAAAAAAAAGCGAAGAAGCGAAAAACTACACACAAGCAATAGGAGAACTAAATTGTGCTTATACCAAGAAAAATAACTTAAGTTTAGAATTGAACAAAGCAGTACTAGAGGCATTCTGAATTTCAGAGCTAAGGGAATTAAATATTTTGGGCCCTTTAAAACGAAGTGAAAACTTCCTTACCTTTGTCCTACAGTAGGGCAAACGAAAGGAATTCTCACTTCTAGTATTATATGAATGTATGTCACAGTTAAGCAAAAACATGTCATTGAAACTATCAAGAAGCAGGCCGTTTTTATAAAGGTACATAACTTTACCTATTTGGAATTTGATAATGTCACAAATTTTAGAATTCGTAAGCTTATAAAGATAGGATTGGCATGTGCATAAAAAGAACTCCCTCAAACTTTTCTAATAACCCGTTTCTGAAGATCAATCAAACGCTTTAGATTTGACTGATAAGTTGAGCCCCACAAAATCGCACAGTAATGTAAATAAGGATAAACTAAACTTTAATAGAGAGTACATAACGAGGTCTTATTAAGGCCAAAACTTAATTTGTAAATAATGCCTACTGATTTTGAGACTTTTCTTGCTACGTTTTGTATTTGAGAGTTCCAAGATAAGTGTTCATCAATTGCAAGTATAACTCCCAAAATCAGAACTTCATTTACACGAGCAATTTGAATATCATTAATTGAAAAATGTAAGTCAAGTTTTTGCTTTGTTTTAAATAGAATAAAATTTGACATTTTTATGTTAATGGAAAGCTCATTGGCCTGAAACCAGCTTGATAGCTTCTTCGATTCATTATTCACAATTTCCATCATTTGATTTGAGTCGTTATGAGAAAAAAATATGTTGGGATCATCGGCAAAAGGTATGAAATCCAAAGCCTTTGACACATTACACAAGTCATTAATGTACAACAAAAATAATAGTTGTCCTAAAATCGATCCTTGAGGAACTCCACGTTTGATGTGTTTAGAGGAAGAATTATAGCCATTGTACTGTACAAATTGAGTTATACAAGAAAGATAACTTTTGAACCACTGTAATGCAACACCACGAACCTCATAAAACTCTAGTTTAGCAAGTAGGATATCATGGTTCACGGTGTCGAAGGCCTTGGATAGGTCAATAAATAGTCCCAAGGTAACCTTTCCTTGATCAATCGCATCTGAAAGTTTATCATATAACTGAATTAACGCATAGGCAGTAGAGGGATTTTTCCTGAAACCATATTGATTATTAGAAAGGATGTTAAATTTATTCAAGAAATTTATCAAACGATCATAAACAATCCTTTCTAGAATCTTAGAAAAAGCCGGCAAAACGGAAACTGGTCTATAATTGGTAAACAGAGAGAGATCACCTGTTTTAAATAAAAGAACAACTTAGGCTATCTTCATTTGATCGGGAACGGTACCAGAACTTAATTCACAAATTCACAAATGCTCCAGAAAGAAAAGAATGGTGAGAAGTGAGAATAGGTGGAATTGAGTTTGCTAAATTAGGTCCGATATTTGTGAAGTATGCACAGCAATGGTCCACGATCTGAGTTGGATCGGATATTTCCTTGTCATCGACGGGATTACAAAATATTTTTCCTTTTTATGGATTTGAGAAGACCCTTGGACAACCAACGCTTGTTCAAATGACCATTTCTTGCCTTAAGCTTTTTCAGAGGAAAGCACTTATTATATGAGGCAATATATTTGCTCAAAAAAGTTTCATAAGCGGAATTTGGGTCACTGTGTCCAGCACGTCATTCCAATTAACAGTTTGAAGTTCGGCTTTAAATGCAGCCATATAGTTTGCATTTTTATCACGAAAGGTGACATAAATATTCTTAATTGTATTCTTACAATGATCAGATAATATTGTGAAGATAGGAAGATGGTCAGAAATGTCAGTAAACAGCAAACCACCAGCAGAACAATTTTTTGGGTCGTTTTTAAAGATATTATTGAGGTTATTCTTGTTGGCCGAGAAATCAATGGGGAAAACGATCTGGAGAACATTATCTCTAAGGGCGTGATTACATGGCGAATTTCAGCCCGGGCTGAAATTTTAGCCCGGCCAACCGGGCTGAAATTTCAGCCCGGCTTCTGGAACAAATCCTCTTAAAATCAAATTGTCGATAACATGGAGAGGGATTCAGCCCGGGGCGCAATTCAGCCCGGCCTAGAAATCCTAGCCCAACCGGGCTAGGATTTTCAGCCCGGCCAAACGGGCCTGAAAATCTGAAAAAATCTCATGTAAACGAAACGGAATTTCAGCCCGGGCTGAAAAGTGAGCTTAAACATGCGCAGTGATTTTGTTTTCCAGGAAACAAGATGGCTGCCGCTACAAAGGAGAAACTATTTCAATTGAATAAAGGAGATAAAATAGAGAATCTTATTCGTTGCCTCGCAAATTTCAAAGCTCAGATGGAGTATAAGAACATCGACTTCAATGCAGACAAGGTTAAACAGTATGAGGCTGTCAGAGAAGCCATGGCTCGCATTTATGAAGAATAACCGACTTTCTTCACGATTCGCTAGTCTCGGCGTCATTTTGATTCTCCTGAGACTGTTCGCGCGCAGTTTCATAGTTCGTCATGTAATCGCAACAAAATTTCTGCCCGGCTGGCCTGGCTGAAACTCGCCATGTAATCAGGCCTAAGAATTCACCTGTTTTGTTATGAGACTGATGCTTCATTAAGGTATCAGTAAGGAGAAAATGTGCCATTTTACATACTTTTACTTTTTTAAACGGCTGGATTAATCTTAAGGTTATCTTTAAAATTAAAAAAACTCCACGAAAAAATATTATATCCGTCGCTAGTTATTGCGCGATAAAGATTTTTTGCACACTAATTACTTAATTGAGAGTTGACAAGTTCTGTCAAATGAATATTAATTGTCGGGGCAAGGTGTCACATGACATCAATAACATGATGAGTTTGACACGCGATTTCGCGCCCCATAATCAGTGCACGGATGTCTTCGAGGAAGAAAAAGCGATCTTGCCCTTTCTCATCGGCTAAAGGAAGGTCAAAGAAGGCAGAAAACAGTTTTGACAAAAAGTGGGCCGCTAAATTAGCGGAAAGCGACAAAGGGTCTTATTACAATCAAGAAAATTTGCTGGATGAACTCGATCGCGATCACGAAGCCAGCGAGCAAGCCGAAATAAACGCAAGTCGCCGTAAAATACGATTGCAATAAACTGTCAAAGCAGAGGAATTTGAAGAAGAGAAGTTTACGTTTACGACGTCTGCTCCAGCGTTTCCCTAAGTTGTGCGCTTGCATTTTCTCGGGGATCTACGGGCCCTTGGCATCTTTACTGACATGGCCATAGTTTTGAAGATTAGTCAAGATACATAAGATTTCATCACCAAACATCAAAAGATGATTTCGTGTCTACTTGCCTTGGAATTCTGACTTCACACATGAAAAAGCGGTTTATTCACAGAAAAATAATTTAACACGTGCCGTCGAGAGAAAAAAAATAGGCGAGTTGTACGTGCATTTCGAGTTCCAAGTCGTTAGCCCCTGGACCAAATTGGCTGAAATTTGGAGAGCATGTTGTCAGAACGTTCGCCGACAAAACCGTGTCGGCGAATTCTGATGTTTTTTTTCATTAAAAAGTTATGCCTTTTTTCGCGGGCAGTTCAATTTTTTTCCCTATTCAAACTTTATCCTCTTGTAAAAAAATAACAAACGCATGTGCCAAAAATCTGAGACACGGTTTTTGAGGTCAATGTGTGAAGAAACGGATGCCATTTTAATCGTTTACTCCAACCTAATTTTAGCGGGCGTAGAACTTGATTAGTAGGTTCGTGAGGCCTTGTTAACATATTCACATTTTCGAAAACCAGTAGATTTTTTACTGTTTAAACAGATCGGGTTATAATCTGTAGTTACTAAGCTTTCAAAAAATATACGGTTTATATGGGTTTTTGTTAAAACCAAGAGCGCTAGAGCGGACCGCGCGCGAGTGGTCAAATGGGTTATACTGATACCTTAAGTCTACATTCCAATCGACCATAATATAGCACTTTTTATTCTCTATAGAAATTCGAGTGATAAGTAAATCAAGATCATTAATGAATTCTTGTAAACTTTGTTTGGGCGGCCTGTAAATAACACCTACAATTAAGTTCCTTTCTTTTTGTCTATTCACTTCCACAAACATTGACTCTGCGGTCTCATCACTGGAGAAAGAAATATCTGAACGCCATTTAAATTCGAGGCTATCGGCTAAATAGAGACCAACACCTCCGCCAGATGTGTTAGTGCGATGTTTATGGAGAAATCTATAACCAGGAATATTTGAATTATGCGATGAATCTTGCAGCCAATAAGTCTCGGTGATTCCGATAAAAGAAAATCTTACGTTAACAGTAGCTAATAGATTCGTTAGTCCACTTAGATTACATTGAAGACTACGCGCATTTACATGCATAAATGAAGAGCGGTTCTTATCAATTTTTTTGTTTTTGTAAGAGATCATTAAATTGTTCTTCAACATAATACTCACAATTGCCTAGTTCGGAAAACATATTGGAGTCTGGGTCTATATCTTTACAAAGACTTAAGTTTGTATGTATTTCAGATAATAAAGGATTCAGCTTCAGACAAGACAATCTATCCACATCATAGTTAACCCGCCCATTAAGTTGTTCAAACACAGCTAATCTAAAATTTTCATCATCTAAATGGAAAAACGGCGATTCATGTAAACATGACTCGAAAGAGAATTGGGTTTACTTATCTTATCTCCTTCCAACAACAACTTTATTTCACATTTAAGTGGTCTACAATAATTGAAAATACCTAATCTAAATAAAGAAACAGAAAGATAACTTAAATGGCGACCTTAAAATACAGAATTGACACTACCCGCAAATAGCATAGGCTAATCGCGACGGGCAGTGACAACGATTTATTTATTAAAGAGTCTATAACACGTTATAAATAAAAAGGTTAACTCACGCAACACATGAATAAATACTTAAGTAAATAAAATATATAAATAGACAAAAAAACATATAAAATTAGCTATTTCAGGCATAAGGAGCAATTAAGACAGGAAGACATGTCATAAACCGCGTGTTTTATGAACAAGAGATGCCGAATCTATCTAATCCTCAACAGCGCTAGCGATGATATCCATAATAATACTATGGATTTTTCTCTTAAACTGCTTGCGAGTACTCAGAGAATTCCACAGGACAGTTCCAAATCTAGCAACAGAATTCCGCATGAGATTTAAACGAGACGGTTTAACATAAAAATTTCCAGCAGAGGCTGATCTGGTGTTGTGTGATTGTATTTGTCTGGAGGGAGTAAAAGCGTCGCAGTGGTTTTCAGGTGCAGTATTATTTGAAACATCATGCATGAAGACAGAGACTGTTTCAAAGTAGAGTAGCTCAATCGGTAGGATATTAGATGACGCAAAGAAAGGAAGAGAATGCTCTCTGTACGGGAGGAAATAAACAAGGCGTATAACACGTTTCTGTAGGATCAAAATCTTGTATAAAATTGTTTTAGAAGCTTGACCCCACGCTATAAGACCATAAGACAAATACGGAAAGACTAAGGATCTATAAAGCTTAAGCAGAATACTCTGGGGAACAAAATGCCTTAATCTTGCAATGACACCAATGATTTTACTAATTTTGGTAGTGACATAGTCAATATGTGGTTTCCACGTGAGGTGACTAGCGATCAAAATTCCTAAATATTTTACATACACTTTCTGTTCAAGATAAGTAGAGATGTTGTCTATTAATTTTATTTTAACTTGATGATTAACTCTTCGTCCTTTTGGGTGAAAAATAACCCTCATCATGAGATACCTGGCGCTTGTCGCGAATTATTAAGCGATCTAGAATAACGTATGCAGTTTTCCCTGCCTTCTTGGCTGCTTTTAGCTTTTCGACTTGACTAGCTCGTTTCTCCAAAGTGGCGACAGCTATATCGATCTTCACAAATGAATACGCCCTCAGGTTTCTCCTTCCTGGCCCTTCTAACCACCGCTTCCTTCTGTTTCCAATTCTTCAGGCGACAGACAATGGTCCTCGGCTGTCCTGATTTTTTAGCTCCCTCTGGTTTCTTTTTCCTTTCCACTCTATGTCACGGTGCTCGCTCAATATCGATTTCCATATCAAGCTTCTCCCTGATTGCGTTCTTGACTTTCTCTTCAGCAATCTCCCACGTTTCATCAGCCGATTCCGGTATTCCTGAAATTTCTAATATTGTTCCTCCTGCTTTGGTTTTCAAGAAATTCCATCTTAGAACTATGTTCATCAAGAGTCTTTTGAAGGGAGCCAATTTCACATTCAGCGTCTTCGAGTTTGGTCGCCATTGTATCGAGCTCTTCGACATTGCTCTTTGTGGGTTTTTTTTCTCCCGCAACAACTACTTCGCTCTGCGTTCACGTATTGAGCACTATTTTACGATTAATCAATATATATATATATATATATATAGACATACATGAAGATGCCGCTTGGAAGAAAGAAAACAAGGATCCAGAGGATACTACACGCTAACACTCGAAAATTGTAGTTTGTATGTAGAGAGCTAACAGTGAATTAAATTTTTTTCGGTGGTCGAACACTTTAATAAAAGTCTCGCCCTTCGGGCTTCTTGATTTCAAATGTGCAAGACTAAAAATACTAGGAATAAAATTAAATAGGCTAAAAAAATTGTTTTAACAAAACAATCTGCGTAACAAATAAAAACAATAGAAATTAACGATATAAAATAATATATAGATTTAGCCAAGCCTAAAAGCGGGGCTCCCGTTAGTACTTTCATTTCACTTTAAACTGTAAAAGCATTCTAAAATATTGCGAAGGAATTCACAAACGTTTTTAACTATAGTTAAGTATCGAGGTCGGTTAACTTGCTATGATTTTTGTCTAAACTTTCGTCTGCCATAAGTACGGTCTTTCTACCTACAAAGTCATGGAGTATATTCTACAAAAAACACAAATTATCAATGTACTGTATTCTATTCCTGATGAAATTAACCATTCTATTTTCTAAATGTATTTAAAAGATTTGTACACGCTACTGGGAAATGCAGGACACAACTCTTGTCATTTTTGTGTTAAAACGAACACCTCGGTAAAATAAATGTTTACTCCAAGCAGGGTGCAAAGAAAATTAATTTTACAGATTGCCCTTCGGGCAAGCTGTAACCAACATCTACCAGCCCGAAAAACATTTTTCACGAGAATGAAAAAATAATTATTAATTATTCTTTTCTTAATTACATTGTAAGTTTAAAAAATTACTGCCTTCATTTATTCACTACAATCAGCTGTAGTTACTTAAACAAAAGAAATAAATAACCGTAAAAGTGTGAACTATAAGTAGACCTGGTCCAACGCAACACGTGAATGACTAACATACATTTGAGACATTTTACAATTTAGAAGAACATTTTTTACGAAAACAACGGCGTTGAAACCAAAGTTATCAATCGACAAACTAAGTGACAACGTCGACAACGCGAAAAGCTGCCAGTGAAAGCGCTACATTCTGCAATTTGCCGCCAAGAGAAAATTCCCGCGGGAGTATTTCTTAGCCGTCGACAGGGGAGATGTTTATATGATTAAGGAACGGGTTATTGTTCATCGTGGAAAATGTGATGACAATGTAAATTCTTCATTTGTCACACGATGTAGTCACTAATCGGCCCCATTGCCTGAAAAAGACTAGCAGTAAGCAGTCGAAACTTCGGGATCAACATCCAGTGACCACATCGTCACGTGTGACAAATGAAGAAATACATTATCATTCCTTTAGTCTATGTAATAAAAAGAATGTTAAACAAGCGGAAAAAGTAGCAGGCTTTTAATTTAGAGAACCTGTAACTAAGTTAAATTTTCTAAGTGCTAATACATGCAATTCAGTCAATTAGGAGTCTTTGAGGGATTCGCTTTTGCTAATGTAATGGACATCGTGCTGAAGTCAAGGAATCTGGTCAGGGAAGCTGTGCAGAAAGAGAGATAATTTGACTTACTTTTTCGATGATAAAAGAAAAATACATATAAAGGATGCGGGGTGAAATTCAATTGTGGAAACAAGTAATGCAGTTTGGTTACGGCTTACAACCTGTAGTTTGGGTTACGTTATCCCTATACGGGCTCATAAAAGTTAAAGCCTTAAGTATAAAAGAGTTAGCATTAATGAGCGTTTGATCATTTTAACTAATGTTCCCTTAGCTCTAATATTTATAATACTTATACTTGTCATTCAAGGGTCCAATTTCTATTTCGAACATCGAGCTGAAGGAGTGTACGAGTCGACACCAAATTAAAAGAGATGAAGCATTGAGTGCCCACAGTCATCCCACTTGGAAACAAATCACCAGAGGTGATTCAGAGTTTAAGGTGTCATTTGATTTGCTCGGCGATTTACCAAACTCCCTTCAGGGATCCCTAGATATCAAGAGGAACATGGAGCGTTTTGTTCGCTTCTCCAATAACAAGTGGCACACGAGCCGATCAAAATGGTGCTTTCCATTTGTATGGCATCTTCGGAAATGGTACACTTAAAGATATTTCCGATCACAAAATGAACATCCTTGGATTGGTTTTGACATATGATGAACGCGATGGCAGTCTTTTTCTTGCTCCAGAGGATTTTGAAGCCTCAAGAAAGCACTTTTCAACCCTCAAGGAAGCAATGATAGGCATGGAGCTTGCTACGATAAGAATACCACACAGTGGAATTGCTAAGAGAGCAACCGTTGCTTCTGATGCGCCGGCAGAACCGTGCAATGTCCACTGGTCCAATGCTCTACGCCTTGATCCAACTGATAAAAACGGAAAGTGCTTGCATTTCACTGCCTCAGCAGAAGGCAGCTTATTTGTTGCCTTTGCCGCACTACCGAAAGACAAAAACACATGGTATTACATCAAAATATCTTCGGAAATAGTTGCTTCTTATAAGGTTTGTTAAATAATAGTTTATAAAAGAGAAAAGTCAACGCATGTTTTTATTTTGGCATCGGCGTCGTTATTCCAGTAATTTTAATATCGAGAAGGCAGTTGTATTCAAAGGGAAACGCCTCCCCTAATGATATAATTGTCGTTGTAGTTATAATACAGGATAAGGAACTTACGTTTAGTCGGAGGTGGAGAGTTGCCACCAAAAGTTCGGTACTATTAAAGATCGGAATTACAAAATTTAAAGCCAGATTAAGAAAATATATGAAGGATTGCCAAAGGGGGAAAGAGAGTGGATCAAGATTGCTTGAGAAATGGTTGTGATAAAGGACCATCACATATTAGATGTATACTTACATTCAGTTCAAGGAAACAATAGCTATGATGCTATTTTAGCCTTTACTGTTCAAAAGTAAATCAAACATCTCCGCTTTACGCCTTTAGGGCACAGCACTAAAGACCAAAACGACCAATATCAACGCAAGAGCTCTAGGTGACGCCTCCCTCTACCAGTCATACTTTGTATGCATCACTGAAACCCAAACAAGCACGCTGATCGAGTATGGAAAGAGTCTTGGAACGTCCGACAGCGGAGATGTGTATCTTAACTTAGTAGATGGTCCTAACAATTTGAATATTCGATTCTATGCGTTTGGTAATGACGCCAAGCCTGCCAAAGTGATGGATGCCCATATAGTTCCACGTGACTTAACAAGAACTGAGTGCAAGGGAGATACCGTTAGAGATCCTAAACTGGACGTGTGTGTTCAGGATTGTCACCCTGATTGCGATCCTTTGGCTGGTAAGGCATTAGACTAAGCTCTTAGGAATGTTTTGGGATGTGAAAGATTAATTTTTGAGGCATATTATAGGCAAATCAGAAACCGAGGAAACTGAGGTTGTCCGATATTAGTCGAAACCACCTCCCTCCGGTTACTTTATTCGAATGTCAATTCTCACACTTCCTAATGTAAGCGAGAAACCGTGAACGTACACTACACAGTTTTTTCGACAAGGAAACAAAGCACAGAAACGTTAAAATATAAGGCGGCCATCATTGTCAGAATAGAACGTAAGCTTAAATATTAACTTCGGCAGTGCACTTTATATCAGTCAAGCGATAATGCGTTGTTGAAGAGTATCTGGGGCTGTGGACTTAATTTCGCTCTATCCTTTGTGTAGTTATTAACTGTTAAGTATTATAGGCTTGTAGTACTAGCAATAGCCAGTATAAACATTCCAGTTACCATTACAGTACCCTAATGAATCAAATTTCATTTATTATGAGATATATTGTTAATCAAGGAGACTAGATTGCTAAATTTTCATTTTCAGGTTGCGAGCAAGGGAAAACCGCTGCATATCCTGGGGGCTGTCATGCTTGCCGAGTTGCCTTGGATCCCAAAGCACACAAATGCGTTCCAGACTGTCCCCCGCACACGACTTTAACAAGTGAAAAGAGATGTGTCCGTAGGTATTTAATAATAGACACGCAATGAGTGCATGTAACTACTGTGAGGTTAAATGTGGGTTCTAGGCATGCGCGTGGCTGTTATGACTGTAGGGTAGAGTTAAATTTGGGACTGCATATGCTTGAATTTCATTTATTATATGAATACAATCAACGACCAAAAACTGTGTTAAAACTGATCTCAAAGTTGGTTGAAGAGGAACAGAATGATAACTGTAGTAAGACTCATGCCTTCTCTCACTTCGTGAAAACCCTATAAACATAAAGTCAACAGGAACAAAAACTAATGCTTAGTAATCTTACCACTGTCACCAGATATAAACAGATTTTTTTCTTGAAACACAAAATTTATCCTGACAAAAACTGAAGCTTGATGTGCTATTACAACCTGAAAATGAAAAAAAAATTGGACAACAATTTGAAACTTTGAGATCCAAAGTTCAAATATGATCAAATGAAGGGTCGCAGATTCGGTTTTTGGTGTTAAAAGACCTTATTATTAAGATCCCACTATAAAATTTGCTGAAGAAACTGTCGCTTCTGTGTTCATGTATCATATACCAAGTTTTATAATGGCTGCTATACGTCTTAGTCTGGATGAAAGTGGAGTCATATTTCTGAAAGTTGATTTAAGTCTTCTTCGAACAGTTCGTTTCTACATAATTTTCAAACACTACTTAATATTTATCCTAGATGGTTCCTGGTTCCTATATTTACGTTTCCTAGTTTTGTAGAGTCTTTCTCTTTTCCTTATTGTTGTTCTCCAATCGTGGTTATTAGCATTTGTGTGATGCTATCGTTTCGCGTGTACAACGGTATTTCTCACAACAGGGATGTGACATAAAGATAAGAAGGATGCTTACTTAAACTAAGTCTAGTCGACAATAATAGTTGCGGTGTAAACTCGCAATACCTCGCCTTTCGTCCCGTTCAATTTCCACCGGGCCATCGATTTTCCCACGATACAATAATTCCCCACATTCGGCAAGCTTTATCTTAACACCGTCACGTAGAGTGTCGAGAGCGTCGGAATTCCCAATAGTCAGACACTTCAAAGATTGTTGCCATGTTTGCAGAAAATCGAACATTCATTAAGGAGGAGTACAAAAAAAGATTACTCGAATGCAAGTTATGTGCGTTAAATGGTAAAAGAACTACGGCACCCATTCACGGTTTTCGCAACTCGTCGGCATCAGTGTTGACTTATCGATTACTTATTGCTCATCGATTTTATAAGAACTTTTTTTTCAGATTATAGGTTGGTGTCTATCAGCACAAGCGCAGTACACACAAAAGATCGTTTGAGGATAGGTCTTGCATGCCTGGAATTAATATACATATATATTCTCGATCGGAAACATTTTTTTGTGGGACAGGCTTTTCCCATTTGGTTCCATTAAGGTGGCGGTAGGAGTTGCTCAAAAGGTCCCGAGCAAATCCCGTTGCTATGGTTGCAGTGCGCTAGCGTGGCCGCGCTAGATTGTGTGTCGCTCAAGTCCTTTGTTTGAAACAGGATGCATTTACTAAGAATAATAATAATAATAATAATAATAATAATAATAGTAATAACAGAAAAAATCTAACCTGAAAAACCGAGTAGGGTATTTCGAAAACACGCGACTCGATATGGCAAACGATCATGCCAAGTGGTGTTAAGCTGAAAAATCTGGGCCGTGCCTTCTGCTGCATGGTGTTCCAGTACCTTGATTCTTGCCAAGAGGACTGCATGAGACTTTTTACTATCTTGGCATGAAAATGGAGGAAGAAAAGTAGCTCTTATGAGCTTTCTCCGGATGAAATTGGAAGAGCAAATGGAAAATACCTTACCGGCAACGACCAAGAAAGCAAAAAGCTTCAATTAGAGGTTTTTTCGGGCTACTTATTTGAACTTTTCTTACAAATAAAGGAAGGAATTCCAACTCTTCCGTACTAAACACAACACAACACAACAATAAAGTTTACCTATAAAAATTCTCGAAATAACTTGCAATTGAAGTCCGTGTAGGGGTAAGTTTTCGACGAAGGTGAGTGAATATATAAATGAGGAAAGAAGAACTTAATTCGAGCCTCATGCAAAGAATTCTTACACATCGCTAAGGAAAAGCGACGGATGGTTCACCAAGGGTAGATCAATGACATCGATAAGAACTGTATCAAGTCTGTAATGGGACACAATTAGCTCCACACATCCAGATCATAAAGGCCACAATAGCAGTTACAACAAAACACTGGAAAAGTTCTTGTAGAAACTTATCTTCTCTCGCCGTGTGTGTCACAGGGTGATCAAAGTATTCCACAGAACTTTTACAACGGTAAAGCATGATTATTTAACTCATCGACGTGTTAAAGCCACATTTAAATAAACAATTCTTCACCGTAGATTTAGCTCCTTCATTAAGTCGGCGTTCCATCAATTCTAAATGACTCTAGTTACACTAGTTACTGTGCTGGCAGTGAGTCTTGCTTGAAAGCGTTTCATTTTGCGAATTTTGCAAAGGGCACGCATGTCATGTGCTTTCCTGTAGCCTTATTGCTTTTTTTTAAATTCTACTTCCGGTCGTTTGTAAATTTAAAGAGAATTCAATGAAATTTATCTCAATCTACAATGATCAAAACGTCCAGAATTCGATAAAATTTAAGAAACTTATTATTCCATTTGCGCTTGTTAGATATGCGATTGGTGATGGCCTCGTTGGCAAACGCGCGCTCATGGAATAATTGTTAATTATTATCAAGATACGCGGCCAAATTGATAACCGCCCTCTTGAAAACACGCGCTTTGCGGGCCGCAAATGACTCCTAGCGGGCCGTTAATGCATTAACGGCCCGCTTAACTTTCCATACCATAGTTTCATGCTACATCTCTGTTAAACATTTTTTTCTTATTAAATGAATTTGTACGATTTGGCCTTGTGTATTGATAATAAAGATAATCACATGACTTTTGTCGGTCATATAGTTTATTTGTGTCCCTCGTAGCACCATTTGCGCCCTTGCGCTTCGCGCTCGGGCGCAAATGATGCTACTCGGGCCACAAAATAAACTATATGCCCTCCAAAAGTCATGTGATTGTCCTATTAACGTCTAC
Organism: Ricordea florida; assembly: GCA_949710005.1. Lineage (NCBI taxonomy): Eukaryota > Metazoa > Cnidaria > Anthozoa > Corallimorpharia > Ricordeidae > Ricordea > Ricordea florida. The sequence continues at coordinate 23,531,226 of OX453274.1, read as the reverse complement.
CACTGCTATCGCTATAAGGGCTTATTACATCTAAGGCCAAAATAAAGATATTAAATTTAGGACTTTGTTACATTTGAGGCCGTTTATTACATTTAGGCCATTAACCCTTTGTCTTAAGAGGAGATCTATTAAATTAACACAGCGGCGTTTTTTGACCATTTCCTGTTAGACTTCTTATTTCGTTCTGTATTCAACTGGCCTCACCATGAGATAAAAAAAGGGCAACCTTATATCATCGCTACATTCATATTTGCTTGCTTTCTTAGCAACGTACGATATCCAGCTGAAGTCCTCGATGGATTTTGGTCCAATTACTGGTGGTGTCTTGCCAAAGGCAAGAGAGCTGACGGTTTGCTTATGGCTTAAATCGGAAGGAAGCTGGGGCAATCCAATGGTGGACTACATGATATTGAGATTCATTCGCTACGTGCACGACGCAAATGGTGATCGACTCGGCCGGGACAACTTTGAGATTAGCTTAGAAACCTATGGTTCAGCTGATCTTAAGCCAGGAGTCTTTGTCATTTTCTACTTTCCAAGGACTGGGGGTGCCAGGTAATTTAGCATCGATGCTTGATACATTTTTTACTCTAGGTTTAAGCTGCTACTATGTACAGAAAGTGTGTCTTAACTTGGTCAGGCTCTTTTTTCCAAGTAAGTCAAAAATTTTCCTTAGAGTTTGATTAAATACTGCCCGTGAACGCAGCAGATTTTCCAGTTTTCCATATTTTTCTCTTTCTTCCCGAGAGAATAAAACTTGAGTACGGAGAGAATCTAGTACTAGAAAACCTTCTGAATTTGCAGGCTACGGCATATATCATGAGCAAGTTCCTTGCACAAGCTAGTAATATTTGGCAAATTTGAACTGAAAGATGTGTTCTCCGTTTGCTGTCCACGATGTGATTAAATGTGCTTAAATTAAAAGAAAAAGTGAATCATTTTCATCATTTTGAAATCCTGAAACATCCCTAAGAACATATGGTGTGTTTTTTGGTATGGTCCGAATTTGAATTTGTGATCCGAGAACACAAGGATCATTGTACGTTAAAGGAGTCAATGAATCCACTCTAGATAAGGATTCATCGGTCCCTATGATGCGCCATGATCCTTATGATTTCGGGTTACAAGTATGATTCCGGATCATCACAAAAAACGCACCCTTAAGTAGTCCTTTGAATAGATTTTTGCACGTAAGAATGTCTTTCTAGGCATATTGTGATCATTTATGCACAAATTTTGGTAACTACAAACTAAATAATGGCGTTCTTGTCCAATAAATATAAATATTCTTAAAAAAGGCGCAGAGTTTTACAAAGTGTAGTCACCTCAAGGGTTGTGATTCTTGTGATAGGATGATACAAGGCTGGAACCAGAGTTCGGTAATGGCGTTTTTCGATGTACCTCCGGTACAACGTTTATGACCGACAACCTTAGATGAAGGAGGAGAGCAACTCTTCTGTAGAAATATTCACATGCTAATGTTTCACTTTCAACTGAACCATCCCATAAATGGTAATTAGTTGGCATTTAAAATGGTTAGAATTTGTTGGCTGGGTGAAATCACTGATCTTGGTTACGGCTATGGGTTGCCTGGTTGGCTCTGTCCTGAGAAAATCCTTAGTCTTGTCAGAGCTTACACCAATACCAATGAGCTAGACTTAAGGATAGCGGTTTCCTTTTAGCATTAGCTACTGTTCGCTTTGAGGTACGCAGAGTGAGTGGCCGTGTGTGGGCAAGGTATGACATGGCTTATATTTAAACACAGTCCTGTGTGATTTTTTCTGGTCTTAAATGCTTGAATAACCCAACCACCATGGAAAGCCTAGCTTGCCATGCCCTAGTGCAAAATCCTGACGTATAAATAACTTCTGACGGGCATCTTTCCCTTTTTAAGAGAGTACAGATTGCCCTCCCGGTGAGGATTTAGAGGACTTGGTTAGACATGGTAGAACAGCTTACTATGCATTATTCTCTCCTACGGATGGCGCACAATACGGTCTAACTCTATAGTGTCTCTGCCTTATGTAGGGCCACATTGCGCCTCTCGTAGTTTTTCCTATTAGGGTTTAGTACAAGAACAAAACCTATGTGATAGTAAGCAGCATGTTTTGGGTCTCTGTTTACCTTCATCACACAGATTTAGATTAGAGGCGTAAGCGCAACAAAGTACAATTTAAAAAAAAGCAAATGCACTTGCACAGAACTACAAACCTACCAGTAGTATGGTAAAGGCACACACGAGCCTTAAGGCCCACAAGGCCGGACCTTATACCGGTTTCAATAGCATGAATGGGATGCTAGTCCATGGCAGGGTTACCCCCAGCATTGTATCGCCGGTACCCATTTATGTACCTAGATGGAGAGAAACAGTGTGGAATAATGTTACTTGTCTAAGGAAAAACACAGTGCCAGCACCAGGACTAGAATTCAAAACTTCTGCTCTGAAGTCCGACACGCTAACCAATACACTGCTGTGCCTTCACACTCACTAGTAGTAGCAGATGCATAATAAAACATGTTGTTGTTGTTGCTTGAGTTAAAGACATCCTGAGCGGAAGTCACTTTGAGAGTCGAGTGCGTTTTCTTGTCATCAGATGGTGGTATTTATGCCTCTGTCCAAAGTTGAAATTGGTTGTTTAATAAGGCTTTAGGCTGCTTTTCTGTTACGCCTTGATGCGGCTAACATGATGTGGTAATGGCGATAATGATGGAATGTCCTGAAACTCTATTGATTAGTTGTAATCCGGTTGTTAATACGTCAGACATACGTCAACAATTGTCCTTCGCAGACCTACCTACATCCGAACGATCAAACTCAACAAACATGAAAAGATCATTGTTTTGTAACAAAACTTGTTTATTTTTTAAGGTTTCGGATAGATCCAGTAAAAGACGGTAAGTGGCATCAGCTCTGTTTTACCTGGTCTGGTTACATGGCTACGACTGTATACTTCATGGATGGAAAACGTGGTAGATCTTCCTTCTCAGGGCTTCGTGGCGCTCTCACAGGAGGTGGCAAGTTAATTATCGGGAATGGTTCAAGTGCCGGTGGGAAAAGAAAAGTATCCATTTATCTCACAGGACTTCATCTGTGGGACAGAGTTCTTTCTGACCAGGAAATAGCAAACAACATGGAGAAATGTGACGCAGGCGAAGGCAACCTGTATCAATGGCGAAAGTGGTACGAGCATGCGACCAAGAAAAGGGGATATGTACGAGATCAGTCCCAGTGCCAAGCACCAAAGCCTTTGCCTGCACAGTAAAAATAAAAATTGCTACATGACTTAGGAAATTAGAATTTTAGTCGCAAAGTACATGTTATGAACGGCGAATGTTGCCTAAGGAATAAATTTATTAGAAACTCTCTTGGAGTTCCTCACTTTTTTCATTTTCTGTCTCTGATCGCAAGACGACGTTTAAAATTGACAGCTGAAGATATCTTTTTCAATGAAAAAAGGCAACTAAAGCGTTAGTAGACGGTTGGAAGTCTGTCGATTTATTCCAATAACTACTATGTAAGCGTGTTTTGAAGTACGTTTTTAGGTTAAGTGGGGGGTCCCCCAGTCATTTTTAGGTTACTGGATATTTCAAGAATTGAGATTTTCCGTATTTTGAAGTACGTTTTAGGTTAAGTGGGGGGGGGGTCTCTCAGTCATTTTTAGGTTACTGGATATTTCAAGAATTGATTTAAGGATGGGAATATTTCAAGAATTGATTTAAGGATAGGTGAGGGGGTAAAGATTTCAAAAAAAGATTGATTTTTTGAAAAAAAATATACTAAAGGATTAGAAAGAAATAATCATATAGAGCAATTATGGATAAATTAAATGTTGATCAACTAAAAAAAATAGCCAAGGAAAATGGTGTTACAAAACCCTACTTAATGGTTAGGTCTCAACTTATCGAGGCCTTGAATAATATTCCGGGTTTAAGAATTAACGTGACGGAAATACTTACTGATAGACAATTAAAAAATGTAGCAAGAGATTTTGGTATTAACGATTATAAAAGCATGACCAGAAATCAACTCATTTTCGCTTTAGGTAATAGACCAGAACTTGTTTTTGAAACTCCCAATGAAAAAGAAGGCGCAAAACCTAAAAGGAAAAGAAAATTAGCACCTACTTTTATAAAACCCAATAAAAGATCAAGACAAAATTTCGATTGGGGGAATTATTCATTTGAGGTAATGGATAAAGATAAGTTTCTCAAAATGCTTGAAGAATTAACAAATGAAAATATCATAAAAATTAACAATACTACCATTAAAACTCAAACTAAAAGAAAAGTATCCATATCTGATAGTGTGAGAGATGAATTGAAGGAGAAAACTAAAAGGAGAAGAACAATAATCCTCAAAATATTTTCAACAAATCCACCTCCAATTCGTAATATAGAAGAGATAAATAGAAATATTTTTCGGATTAGGAGAAATCTAAATAATGATTTGACAGAAACAATTTATAATGAATTGGAACCCCAAATAGAAATGGGGGTAAGAATTGTTTTTAGTTTTACTGCCCTGATTCAAAGAGGAAATGGAGAAATAGCATATCACGTACATACATTTAGAAGCGGAGGAACTTTTAACTCCCTTTCAGAAATAAAAAAATATATAGAGAGGTGTGAGGGTGAGAGATTGAGTTTAGAAGGAGATGCTTGGATGAGAGCATATTTACCCCCAGAAAAGAAAATTAATAAAACAGGTGTTAATGAGGGCGGAGTTGAGTTTAGAGAAGTACAAATAAAAGTTATTAATACTAGGCAACCTTTAGTTGGGTGCGGAAGATTACCAGATGAATTACGAAAGAAAAGATGTATTTATTCTGTAGATGATAAAGATGATAATCTCTGTGTATGGAGGTGCTTGGCTATTCTTATGAATATCAATTCTGGTAAACAAAACCCTGAAAAACGAATAGAGAAACAAGCTTTAATTTTAGCTCGAACTTTTTACGGCAAAAAACTAAAAAAAGAAGATGTTAGATCAACAAAATTGGTTGATTTTGAGAAAATTTCAAAGGTTTTTTCCATAAATATCCGGGTTTACGAGCAGAAAGATATTTCAAATTTTAAAGTTTGGAAACTGGTGTTTGGGAAAAACAATTTCAAAGATAATTTACTAACTTTAAATTTAGGTCTTTATAATAATCATGGTTTTTTCATTAAAGATTTGGATCTTCTTGCCCAAAACTGGGTATGCCAAGGATGTAAACAAAAATTTACCAGGCACGAAGATTTAAAAAGGCATTTTACCAATGAAATATGTACGGGAGGAAAGACAAAAATATTATGCACAGGAGAAAAGATAAAATACATTAGGAATGAATCTGACAATGTTTTTTATGGGGGTAAAATCAATTTTAGTTATAAAGCGTGCAGGTGGATAGAAAACCAATCTAAAATTATAGGTAAACATATTCATCATGGGCTTTGTGGTCATGGTGGTGAAAGGTGTCATAGGGATGAAGAGGGGAATGAGATTTTGTTTGATGGATACGAACCCGAGACAAATACTGTTTTTGAGTTTTATGGCTGTAAATGGCATGGGTGCCCGTGTTCAGCAACCGACAAAAATAAATATAATGAAACTATTGAAAGAGAAAATAGGATAAAAAGCTTGGGTTATAATGTAGTATCGGTTTGGGAGTGTGAAAATCCTGAATTACCCAATATATGGTTCAAAAAGAAATTTAATCCATACCCCTATTTTATTGATTACGATTTTGAGGGATTATTACAAAAAGAAGATAAACAGATTACCGATGATTTAATTTTCACCCATACCCATATTCCAGTTAGTGTTGCAATAATCGATAATTTAACAAACAAAAGCGTTTTTCTTTACAACCAAAATCCTGATGAGCTTATAAAAGAATTCGTTGAAAAATTGGAGGAAATAAGAAAAATTATAGTAGAAAAGGTTAGAGAAGAATACCCCCTACCTGATCAAGATTCTTTGCAAAAACATGTTTTACAAAAATATGAAGAATGGTGTAATCAAGTACCTGTTTTGGGGTTTAATAGTGGAAAATATGATATCAATTTGATTAAAAGACATTTTATAAAACACATGACCGATAAAACTAAGGAGATTTTTATTGCAAAGAAACAGAATAGGTATATGTTTTTATCAACACCGCATTTCAAATTCTTGGATATAATGTCCTACCTTGCGCCTGGAGTTTCTTTTGATAATTGGTGCAAAGCAAACAATTGTGAAGCTAAAAAACTTAAACTTCCTTATGAAAAATTGGACGGATATGATAAGCTTTCCTTAGTTGGACCCGTGAAACATGAAGATTTTTACTCTTCCTTGAAAAAGAAAAATATTTCCAAAGAAGAATATGAAGAATATTTGCTCGAATTCGAAAAGAGGGGCTGTGTTACAATGTTAGACTGGTTGAAAGAGTATAATTTGAATGATGTTATTCCCTTTCTAGAAGCCCTTGAAAAAACAAGGCGTTTATATTATCCAGACGAAATTGATATATTAAAAGATGCCGTTTCCATCCCAGGTGTATCAATGAGGGCTGTTCTAAATAAATACCAAAAAATGAAGAAGAAAGGTGATCCTGAATTGTACGCCCCAGGACAATACTGTATTCATAGATGCAATAAATCTTGTGATAACGAGTTTTGCAAAAAATGCTACAAAATAAAGAAAGATTGTAAAATATGCGACAAAAACAAGAATTATAAACTATTGAAAACGGGTATGGTTGGAGGCCCTAGTATTTTATTTTTGAGATATGCGGAGGCAGAAAAAACAATGATTCGCCCTCATAAATATAAAAACCCGAAAAAATGTGTGAGAATTGTTGGTTATGACGCAAATGGTTTATATCTATCCTGTTCTGGACAAGAAATGCCATGCGGAAAAGAAAAATGCATTGAGATTGAAAATCCATCAGATCCTAAATTTATTAAGAAGATTTGCAAAGAGATTCTTGCTGGTAATCTTTTCGGGTTTTGTCAAGTTGATATCCATGTACCTGACCAACTAAAAGAAAAGTTTGAAGAGTTCTCCCCCTTATTTATTGTAGACTCCGTTCCTGAATATTTAGTACCAGAGCACATGAAAGAATATCAAAGAGCGACAGGTAGAAAACATCTAAAAGACAATAAAAAATTGCTTGGTGTTACCAAGGCAAAAAAGATATTTTTATATACTCCTATGATAAAATGGTATCTTAATCATGGCTTGGAGATTACCGCCATCCATAATATTTTAAAGTATGAATCGGGAAGGCCCTTTGGATTTTTTCCAAAAGAGGTGGCAGACGCAAGAAGAGATGGAGATATTGAGATTTTGTTGGAAAAATTAAGTAAAGCCTTTGATGAAAACAAGATTGATGATGTAGTAAAAATTACCAATGAATTAAACCAATTTCCTGATATATTTAAAGTTATTGAAGAAAATAAAGATATCAAAGTATTGATTGAAAAGTTAAAACCAAAGTACAAAGGTTGTAAAGAATTAGCCGACACTAATAAACTTAGGGGAAATTCTTTCTACGGAAAAATGATAGAAGATAAAGAAAAACATAATATTACAAGGTATACAAAAGATGAGGAAGAGGTTGAAAAAGCCCTAAGATCTGCGTTTTTTGAGGATCTTAATGAAATAAATGACACATATGAAATAATAAAACGAAAAAGATTAATAAAAATAGACAGACCCTATCAATGCGGCATCGCGGTGTATCAGCTAGCAAAATTAAGAATGCTGGAATTCTATTACGATTTTCTAGAAAAATATGTTGATAGAAAGGATTTTGAGTTGATTCAAATGGATACAGATTCAATGTACATGTCAATTTCAGCCGAAAATTTGGATGATATTATAAAACCCGAAATGAGAGAAGAATACTTTAGTGGTGGAAAAGAAAAATTCCTATCAACTTCTAAATATCATGACAAGACTCCGGGTTTGTTCAAAAAAGAGTTTGACGGTATTAGAATGATTGCTCTTTCATCAAAATGTTATTACGCGGAGGATGAGAAAGGAAAGGCAAAGTATAGTTGTAAAGGTACAATTCATAGACAAAACGAAATGAACTGGGATAGATACATGTCAGCTTTGAAAGGATCAATTGATATGTCACAAAATACAGGATTTAGAGTCAATGACAACCAAATTGTGACATATACACAAATTAAAAAAGGATTGAATGCATATTATGATAAAAGATGGGTTTATGAGGATGGAATTCACACAAAACCATTATATTAGATCATTTTAAAACAGAATTAGGGGGTAACTCTGTATCATACGGAATAACCTGTAATTCTTCACGCACAAAACCTCGCCTTGGGCCATCTTGTAAAAAGTATAAAACAGGCTGATTAGGAGAAATTCTACTTCCAGAAATATAATAAACTTTTATGCTCCAAATGGGATCTGTGGCTCTTCTTCTTTCTCCACCTTCAAGTTCACCCGGAGATAATAAATATCTAACCCTAACTTCAGTTGCTAGTCTAACCTCATCAAGACCCACCACACGTTTGTAATTTTTAGTTTCAATATTTACCTCTTTCATTTTTATAGCCTCATTAGGCTCTTTACCGGTTATTCTCTTTTTTGTATTATTCAAAGTTTTTAGAATAGCTGGTAATCTTTTCACCCATACTCTTGATCGATCATCACTTATCATTTCCTGCGCATATTGATGACTAAATAATCTTTCCCCTAATATTTTGTTTGCGTTTTCCACAAATGCTTGGGCTCTATGATTACCAGCTTCACTTCTTTGTATCCTCACATTATGGTAATTCATGAGTTTACTAACTTTACCCATAAATTCTTTCCCAGGATCAACCATTAATGTTTTGGGATATTTTAATCTTCTAGAATATATTTTTGTAAAAGCTTCTGATATCTCTCGACTTTCTTTTGAGGTTAATGGCTCTGCATCTTTATATCTCGAGGCGATATCAACCAAAACTAACGCATATTTATATGTTTTTCTTCCAACTCTATCATGCGGTAAAAATAATAAATCCGCTTGGTGAATCTGATTGGGTTTATCTACAGTCCAGTGCGGTCTAGGTATATATTTAGGTGAAGGAAGATAGATTTGCCATATTGCCTGTTTCTGTAACCATTGTTTTGCCTCATTTTCACTTACTTTAGCCTTCTCAGCTAATTTAGGAATTGCAGAATATCCTTTCCAATACCCTTCAGTCGAATAATATATTTTTGACAAAGAAGAACTCATTTTTAAGATTATCAAAAGTATCTTATAAATTAAAATGCCGGAGGAAGAAAAAACAAATTTTAGCGAATATCAAATTAATCTTATGAAAAAAATTATTATAAAAAAAATTCTATATATGGAAGATGGCGATAAAATTTTTAATATTATGATTTTAATTCCCGACGCAAGAGAAGGTTTATTAAAACATATTGGCAAGTTAGAAAATAGAGCAACACAGGTTTAAAGGTTAGTCAAAGTATCTTATAAATTACAATGACGTCTGAAAAAATTAATCCAAACAGAATTCCAAGAGAACCCTTTGGTTTGAAAGCAGAATCAACATTGAATCGAATTACTCTAAATCCATCCACAGCCAGCCCCGGAGAAACATTATACATAAATATTCCAAAACTCGCCGAGAATTTGGTGATTGTGCCCGGAAGTGTATCTCTTCTATTTGATTTAGATGTTGAGGGACATGCTAATAATACACTTGTGAATAATGTGGGTCGTAATCTTGTAACCAGACTAAAAGTTCTTTTTGGAGGAGAAACATTGCAAGATACACAAAGATATGATCTATTTCAAACATATCATGATTTATTCTTAACCGAAGAAGAGCGCGAAGATAAATTAAAACAAGGTATTTCTTCGTTAAATATTAGAAAACTTAGAACAAAAGCCGGCGATGCAAAAACACAAGATGTAAAAGAAGTTGCTCTAGCTAATGTTCACGGTTCCAAGTATAGAATACCAATAAATCACCCTATTTTAAAAGATCATGGAGTTTTTTATCCGAAAGCGTTGGAAAACCATTTAATATTTGAGCTTACTCTTGCTCCAATAAATAATATTCTTATTTATTCTGATGTAACTAAAGCGCCATCATATTCAATCAAAAACTTAGAGTTAGAATATTCTTCAATTTCAAGCGAATACTTAGCTCGTGAGGCTCAAGCAGCTTATCAAGTTGGTAAAGGATTCTTTTATGAAAATATTACCTTGCACAAAACTTTTACATTTTCAATTGGTGGCGATGGTGTTATTAATCAGCATATTAATTTGCCGAGAAGATCAATGACAGGAATATTGTTTTTGTTTTTATTACCCCAAGCTGCAGGATCAAGGGATTCTGAAAGTTTTTATAATCCTGGTATATCTTCCGTTGAAATTGATGTTGATGGCGTACCAAATAGAATATACTCTAGGGGAATGATTCCATCTGATCTTTGGGAATCTGTGAAAAAACGCTTTCATAGGGATGATGGTTTACAAATTTCATTGAAAGAAAAAGAATTTTACGCGGATAAGTTTGCTCTTTGGGTTGATACTAGATCTCATCCAGATAATCGCATTCATGGCGGCGGACTTGCTCTAAATAATACTCATGATGGCGTAAAAATAGAAATTAAAAGGAAACAAAGCGGATCTGGAACCGTAACTTGTCATATGTTTGTTGTAGCGGATGCAATGCTGGAGATTATGAATTCAAGTTTGAGATCAATTAAGTACTGAGAATCTAAAAACATAATGTTATGATACAAAATTATGGAAGATTTACGAGATAAAATACCATTCCATTGTATTATAACAGGACCAACAAATTGTGGAAAAACAAAGTACTTAATTGAAAAGCTCCGCGGTCCTTTCCGAAAAGTTTTTGAATATATTGTTTTAATTTGTCCAACCTATTCTAAAAATAAAACTTATCATAATTTTGCTAATAAGGATGAGCGTTTTTATGTATTATCTCCAGATGCTAGTAACATTGATGAGATTAATGAGTTACTAACTGTTTGTCAAACTTTATTCTCTGGAACAAATACATTAATAATTTTAGATGATTGCGCAGTATCCACTGATCTGAAGAAACGATCGAATAAGTTTATAGATTTAGCATTTTCTGGAAGACATCATGGATTATCAGTTTGGGTTCTAACTCAGCAATTAACTTCAATAGCAAAACCATTCCGCGAAAATGTAGCTTGCGTTGTTACTTTTCATAATCCGTCGCAGAAAGGTATGAAAATGTTTTTCGAAGATTACGGAGGTGATTTGGATTATGAATTAGGTAAAAAGTTTATGCATCTACTGAAAACTGAAAAATATTCTAGGTTATGTTTGAGTTTGCGTTACCCATTTAATTGCTATTTAGAGATACCCGAAGTGATTTAACAAATATGGCAAACGTTGATCGAGCGAAGCTCTCCCCGGCGAAGCCGGAAGATTACATTGAAGAAAAAACTGAGGCAAAAGATAGCGATGAAATTGAAGTAAAACAAGAATCTCTTGCGATTCTAGCAGCTCTTGGAACCACAAAGGAATATTTAGGGGTTGATATGAGTCTGGGCGATGTAAAAAAATTATCGGAAAAAGATGTAGAAAAATATTTTAATCGTTATCAAGCGGTAATGGGTAAAAAAATTAACGGCGGATTGGTAGATTCATCCCTTCAATTAGTTTCCAAAATTATTTCTTATTTAGTTCCGGTTGATGATATAGAATCTCTTTGCAATGATCTGAAAAATGATGATTTGGTTAATCACGAACTAACAAACATTGTGGGTCTCTTAGCATTAAAAGCAGGAAGATTGGCAGCACTTGCTAGCGGATTATTTCAGGTTGCTAAACACGTTAAATTCAACAAAAATCAACAATTTTCAAGAGAAGAAACAGTAAATTCTAACACAACTGATCAGGATACTAAGCAAGGTGTTGATGGGTATGATACTGTACACTAAGCAGGTCTAAAGATTTCTTAATGATATGTAAAATAATGTCTGAACAAAGTGAAGTAGTTGAGCAAATTACTGCCGATCCTTTACCTGAAAATAAAGATACTAAAAAGAGGGATAAAGATCCTAAAAAAGTAGCAGCTGGTAAGAAATTAGCCGAATATAATAAAAAAGCAAAAGAAGCATTAGCTAGGGAAAAAACAGAAATAGAGTATAATCAAGAAAAGCCCTCCCGAGAAGCGAAATCATGGCTTCCAGAGTTATCTTTTACTACTGTTTTATCCGTTATTGGATTAGGGTTTACAGCATTTGATCTTTTTATGAGATATAAGGAAAAAGCTAGGGTTGAATATTCTAATAGGATAGCTGATTTATCACAAGTTCCCCAATTACCGCAACCAAAAAAGATACCATTTTCTGTAGCCCCAAAATCTTTAGGAATGGAATAATCTCAAAAGTCATTTAAAAGTTTCTTAATGATACAGTAAAAAATCATGTCAAGCGAAAACAAACTTGTGAAAACTGTAACTGATTCGGCGGTGCTTATTGGATTAGGGGCTGGAGTTGGTTATGTAGCCAAAAAAGTAATGAAAGAATCATTTTTGAGCGATCCATCTTCAAGTATTACAAATTATGCAAAGTGGGTAGCTGTATTATCCGGAAGTATGTATCTTAAAACATATTTAGAGGATCAAAAGATTTTACCAAAATAAAATGGCAGCAATAGCGATGATGATTGGTGGAGCTATATTGAATGCAACTGCATTTGTTGGCGGGAATGCTCTTGCAAAATATTTATCAGGACGTAATGAGGATACAGAAAAAATACGACACGATAAAGCATTAGAAAAATATCAAAGAGATTACGCAGAATATCAGGAAAAAAGACAAAAAATGCTTGATTGGAAAATGAAAAGAAAAGATGAAAAATATCAAGCATCAAAAAATATTTCTGCTACAAATCAGGCTTTTGAATTGTACGGGCAAATTACTGAACCAAAATTCTCTGATTATTACAAACCAAGCGATAGTCAAAAGACAGGTGAAATGGCATATGTCGGGGCAGGAATGTTAGGTTTAGGTTACGCGGTAAGTAAAATATTATAAATTATTTTTTGTTATGTAACCAGTAATTTGGTTATATAACACAAGTATATTTATTTATTATTGGGTTTACATGAGACTCCCATCATCAGAATCTTCATCTTCCATTTCTTCAGCCGCAGATTTACTATCTGAGCATCTAAATTTAGTTAATCTTTTCATTTCTCTGCTTGGTTCTATAACTGCCTCATAAAGTTTTACTTGAAGCGCAATACAAGAACCAATAAATATTGATTCAATTTTTACGACGGCTTCTTCGACTCGACAACCCTTATTTAATAATTTTAATGGATCAATTAGCTTATCATTTTTAGCGTTATAAAACTTGGTTAAAATTTGGTCACTTTTTTTATCCCAAATTAATTTTGCATATAAAGTTGGACCTCTATCTGGAACTCTGGCCATTGAAGATTTTTCCAACTTCCAATATAGAGGATTTAAACCTCCTTTTTGTTTTTCAAGCTCATTTCTTTCCAACTCAAATTTGCCAATTTTTGATCTATTAATAAGCAAATGATCAATGCAATTGTCAACTATATCATTGAATAAATCAATCCATTTTTCTTCTTCTGGTGTTGGACGGCTTCCACTCCATAAACATAATGGAAACACATATCCTGTAATTGCACCTGTTTCTTGACTTGTGTTTGTAGAAACACCAAAAGAATATAAATTACCGGTTGGAATAACAAGTTCTCCTTCTGTTCCATCATCATTTTTTGTAAAAATTTTAATTCTCTTAAATTCAACCTTTGGTTTTGTTCCAGGAATTTGACCAACAGAATTCGAGCAAATATTCTTCATATTCTTCTTTGGAAATATTTTTCTTTTTCAAGGAAGAGTAAAAATCTTCATGTTTCACGGGTCCAACTAAGGAAAGCTTATCATATCCGTCCAATTTTTCATAAGGAAGTTTAAGTTTTTTAGCTTCACAATTGTTTGCTTTGCACCAATTATCAAAAGAAACTCCAGGCGCAAGGTAGGACATTATATCCAAGAATTTGAAATGCGGTGTTGATAAAAACATATACCTATTCTGTTTCTTTGCAATAAAAATCTCCTTAGTTTTATCGGTCATGTGTTTTATAAAATGTCTTTTAATCAAATTGATATCATATTTTCCACTATTAAACCCCAAAACAGGTACTTGATTACACCATTCTTCATATTTTTGTAAAACATGTTTTTGCAAAGAATCTTGATCAGGTAGGGGGTATTCTTCTCTAACCTTTTCTACTATAATTTTTCTTATTTCCTCCAATTTTTCAACGAATTCTTTTATAAGCTCATCAGGATTTTGGTTGTAAAGAAAAACGCTTTTGTTTGTTAAATTATCGATTATTGCAACACTAACTGGAATATGGGTATGGGTGAAAATTAAATCATCGGTAATCTGTTTATCTTCTTTTTGTAATAATCCCTCAAAATCGTAATCAATAAAATAGGGGTATGGATTAAATTTCTTTTTGAACCATATATTGGGTAATTCAGGATTTTCACACTCCCAAACCGATACTACATTATAACCCAAGCTTTTTATCCTATTTTCTCTTTCAATAGTTTCATTATATTTATTTTTGTCGGTTGCTGAACACGGGCACCCATGCCATTTACAGCCATAAAACTCAAAAACAGTATTTGTCTCGGGTTCGTATCCATCAAACAAAATCTCATTCCCCTCTTCATCCCTATGACACCTTTCACCACCATGACCACAAAGCCCATGATGAATATGTTTACCTATAATTTTAGATTGGTTTTCTATCCACCTGCACGCTTTATAACTAAAATTGATTTTACCCCCATAAAAAACATTGTCAGATTCATTCCTAATGTATTTTATCTTTTCTCCTGTGCATAATATTTTTGTCTTTCCTCCCGTACATATTTCATTGGTAAAATGCCTTTTTAAATCTTCGTGCCTGGTAAATTTTTGTTTACATCCTTGGCATACCCAGTTTTGGGCAAGAAGATCCAAATCTTTAATGAAAAAACCATGATTATTATAAAGACCTAAATTTAAAGTTAGTAAATTATCTTTGAAATTGTTTTTCCCAAACACCAGTTTCCAAACTTTAAAATTTGAAATATCTTTCTGCTCGTAAACCCGGATATTTATGGAAAAAACCTTTGAAATTTTCTCAAAATCAACCAATTTTGTTGATCTAACATCTTCTTTTTTTAGTTTTTTGCCGTAAAAAGTTCGAGCTAAAATTAAAGCTTGTTTCTCTATTCGTTTTTCAGGGTTTTGTTTACCAGAATTGATATTCATAAGAATAGCCAAGCACCTCCATACACAGAGATTATCATCTTTATCATCTACAGAATAAATACATCTTTTCTTTCGTAATTCATCTGGTAATCTTCCGCACCCAACTAAAGGTTGCCTAGTATTAATAACTTTTATTTGTACTTCTCTAAACTCAACTCCGCCCTCATTAACACCTGTTTTATTAATTTTCTTTTCTGGGGGTAAATATGCTCTCATCCAAGCATCTCCTTCTAAACTCAATCTCTCACCCTCACACCTCTCTATATATTTTTTTATTTCTGAAAGGGAGTTAAAAGTTCCTCCGCTTCTAAATGTATGTACGTGATATGCTATTTCTCCATTTCCTCTTTGAATCAGGGCAGTAAAACTAAAAACAATTCTTACCCCCATTTCTATTTGGGGTTCCAATTCATTATAAATTGTTTCTGTCAAATCATTATTTAGATTTCTCCTAATCCGAAAAATATTTCTATTTATCTCTTCTATATTACGAATTGGAGGTGGATTTGTTGAAAATATTTTGAGGATTATTGTTCTTCTCCTTTTAGTTTTCTCCTTCAATTCATCTCTCACACTATCAGATATGGATACTTTTCTTTTAGTTTGAGTTTTAATGGTAGTATTGTTAATTTTTATGATATTTTCATTTGTTAATTCTTCAAGCATTTTGAGAAACTTATCTTTATCCATTACCTCAAATGAATAATTCCCCCAATCGAAATTTTGTCTTGATCTTTTATTGGGTTTTATAAAAGTAGGTGCTAATTTTCTTTTCCTTTTAGGTTTTGCGCCTTCTTTTTCATTGGGAGTTTCAAAAACAAGTTCTGGTCTATTACCTAAAGCGAAAATGAGTTGATTTCTGGTCATGCTTTTATAATCGTTAATACCAAAATCTCTTGCTACATTTTTTAATTGTCTATCAGTAAGTATTTCCGTCACGTTAATTCTTAAACCCGGAATATTATTCAAGGCCTCGATAAGTTGAGACCTAACCATTAAGTAGGGTTTTGTAACACCATTTTCCTTGGCTATTTTTTTTAGTTGATCAACATTTAATTTATCCATAATTGCTCTATATGATTATTTCTTTCTAATCCTTTAGTATATTTTTTTCAAAAAATCAATCTTTTTTTGAAATCTTTACCCCCTCACCTATCCTTAAATCAATTCTTAAAATATTCCCATCCTTAAATCAATTCTTGAAATATCCAGTAACCTAAAAATGACTGAGGGACCCCCCCCCACTTAACCTAAAACGTACTTCAAAATACGGAAAATCTCAATTCTTGAAATATCCAGTAACCTAAAAATGACTGGGGGACCCCCCACTTAACCTAAAAACGTACTTCAAAACACGCTTACATAGTAGTCAATATAATGATCAAATTAAGTCCATCGAAGAACGTCCGTGATCCATTGCTCATGATTGATTATACCATCCAAAATCCGAACTTGGTGGACAGAGTCTTAAAGCCAAAGAGAAGTGTAAAAATTGAAATTTAAACGCTCTTCTACAAAAATGAGGCATATTCTCGGTGAGCGCTCACGTGATCAGTAATGTAGCAACGGTTGCTACGCCGCCATTTTGGTGTACAGGTCAGGTAAACAAATCTACGTGCGATCCTTTCTTGGACACGAAATTTGCAAGGTTTCACAATGGTTTTATGTATGGTGCTCGGATGCTCGGTGCGAAGTGGTCGAGATAAGAATGTTTCTTTCTTTCGAGTGCCTGCTGTTGTTAAAGATAGAGGGGAACAGGAGGAAGAGCTTTCGCATGAGCGACGAATGATGTGGATCTCTGCCATTAGTCGGGAGAAGTTGACTGAGAAGATTTTGTGCAACGACCGTGTATGCAGTAAGCATTTTGTGTCTGGTCGTCCTTCGCCTTTATGGGACAAACACAATGTGGATTGGGTACCCACGTTAAATTTGGGACATTCAAAACGACGCCAAGTGGATCATGAGGCTATGAGTGCTCGGGCAGATAGGGTGAGAGAGCGAAGGAAGAGAGGCCTTGAAATGCAAGCTTTGGAGACCGCGAGCAAGGTAAAAAAACTTAATGAACCAGGAGAAACCATCTGTTCCTTAGATTTTAACGTTGTGGAAGAAGAAACTGACGAAAAACAACCGCTTGTTAAGGACAGTCTCCCGTCTTGTAGTTTTTCGGATGACTCCTTTCAGCGTGTAGACCAAGGTTGTCAGACGGAGGAGTTTGATTACATGTTTGAGAAAACCAGCTCCTACCAACCGTTCTGCGAAAGCTATTTTTCTGGCGACGATGATAAAGTCCGTTTTTATACTGGACTGCCATGCTTTTCAGTTTTAAAAACAACTTTAAACCATGTTGCACCACATGTTGATAAAAGCTCCAAGAGCCTGACGCAGTTCCAGGAGTTTATTTTGGTCCTGATAAGACTGAGACTTAATGTGTTCTTACAGGATCTGGCCTACCGATTCGGAATCTCCAGAAGAACCGTTAATCGTATAATATCTACTTGGATGGAAGTCATGGACGCTCGTTTGAGCCCACTTATTTCCTGGCCAGACCGGGAGAGTTTGTGGGCTACCATGCCACAATGCTTCCAGTATTCCTTTGGGAAAAGGACAACAGTTATTTTAGATTGTTTTGAGATTTTTATTGATCGACCAAGCAACCTTCTAGCAAGGGCTCAAACATTTTCTAACTACAAACACCACAACACCATCAAGGTGCTTATTGGTATAACCCCTCAAGGAACCATTTCTTTTGTATCTGAAGCATGGGGTGGTCGCACCTCAGATAAGTATCTCACAGAAAATTGTGGAATACTTGAAAAGCTTCTCCCTGGAGACATGGTTATGGCCGACAGGGGATTTACTATCCATGACAGTGTGATGTACAAGCAAGCAAGTCTTGTAATTCCTGCCTTTACGAAAGGAAAGTCCCAGCTGGATCCTATAGATGTGGAACGCACAAGAGGGATTGCTAATGTGAGAATCCATGTGGAGAGGGTTATTGGCCTGTTACGGAGGAAATATACTATTTTACAAGGAACACTCCCCATAGATCTGCTTAAATGTAACCCTTCAGGCACGGTGGATAGCAGAGTTCCTATGATTGATCGCATTATTAGGGTTTGTTCTGCACTGATCAATCTATGCCCACCAATTATTCCTTTTGATTAGTCACAAAATTAACAACATTGATCATTCTACTGAATATAAGGCAAAGTTGATTATGTGAATCTTTACTGTTTATCTTTATGTAATGACATTAATTGATCATCGCAGTTATGTACACAACTTAAGCAGCCGTAAAATTTAAGCCTGAAAAAAAAAACTCGGGCCTGAACGGGATTCAAACCCATGACCTCTGCGATACCGGAGCAGTGCTCTACCAACTGATCTATCAAGCCTACTGGGAGCTGGTCATATTGTGAGTTCATAACATACCTGTAGATGGAAAAGAATGATGCAAATGAATATATGAAAGACCATATATTTGAACTGCGGAGTAATATGTAATGACATTAATTGATCATCGCAGTTATGTACACAACTTAAGCAGCTGTAAAATTAAGCCTGAAAACAACTTTAATCTTTAATTACTGACACGTATTGAACGTAAACAATATGTATTTCACAGGTTGCTGACATCTCTGATAGTGGAAAAACCTAATTTAAACCATCAGGGTTTCCAGTAAGATTCTAAATAAGTTGCTGTTCCCATTTAGAACTAGCCAGAGTTGTTATTGATGTCAACAGACATGACACTAGCACCATTGAAGGGCTTGAGTCTCTGGGGGTATGGTGGCATGTCCCCTCAGAAAGGTTCAGCTACATAAATACCATTTCTTGAAATCCTGAACCTGGTGAAACTTTTTCCAAGACAAACATTTACAGTCTACTGCAATTCATTTCAATTCTAATCAGAAAATAATTAATGATTAAAATAATTAAATTCATTATGATACCAAAAAATTTTAAGCTTGATTCATTGCATTCATATTATGTTTATCATATGTGTGCACTTAAATTATTGTTGGAAAAAGTGACATTTTCTTATTTTTGAAGCAACTAAGCAGATGTGGACGCATTTTTCTAATATCAAAATCCACATCTTCTGGTTTGATACCATACACTAGGCAGGTAGCAAATGCAATGGCAAATACCCCACAGTCACTACCATTGTTTTGCTGTTGAACAGGGACATTCTGAAGACCTTTATAGGCACCAGCCATCATGCTCTTTACTTGCTCTTCCACCTCTGTCTCAATGATATCATGGAATAAACTATCATAAAGATTAACCATGCCAGGCAAGCAACCCACCGAGCTCACACAGACCCAGTGCTGGTTACCTGTATGAAGTATCTGAATAAATTCACCTGTCATGATTGTGAAATTTCTAATTGGTCCAAGTGTTGGTCTCTGAAAACCCTCTATCATAGGATTTACTTCTTGTAACAGTACATGAGCCTGTTGAATTATTGAACAGTGTAGCCATCCATTTATAGAGAGTATCACATTATAGTCATTACTATCAAGCTCTCCAAGAAGGTCCTTAAAGTGTGGATGAGGGGTTCTATAAATTCTGGTGTTAGTTGGAGCATGATGGACTGTAGGTAGTGCACCTTGGGCAAGGGGTATGACAGGGACTGCCTTCTGGATAAGGAGGGAAGAAGGTACACCAAGTGAGCCCTGGGTAGGGGTGGGTATGCAAGGTTCAACAAGTGAAGCCTGAGTAGGGGGTCTGGGAATTGCACCAGGTGACCCCTGGGTAGGGGGTGTGGGAGGAAGACCAAGATTGGGCACCCAGTGGCTGGAAAATTGTGCTGTAGATCCTCGACAGGCTGGACATTGCCATGTGGATTTGCTGTTGTTAGGCAACCGTTTATAGTTTAAACAACCCAGATGGAAAAACTTTCCATTGGAACAACTGACATTGTGGCATTCCAGAAGCTTGGCATTACTCTCTGCTTTGGCCTTGCAAACACATATATGAGAAAGGCTAAGGGCTTCTGCTGGGGCAGATACATTCTTTGGTTTTCCTTTTTTTTTCTGGAACTGAGGTAGCTTTCGACAGAGTGGGCAGTACCATGTGGGCGGAATAGAAGTCGAAATGGCCAGGCAAGAGTGATGGAAAGTAACATACAGGCAAGCAGGGTTAGCACATGTTGCTGTAGTGTCTTGTTTGTCCATTCTGCAAAAGCAAATTGAGTTTAAGTTTGAAGTGCTAGGACCTTCTGGACTAGTTATTCTCCTGGTATACCATCGTCCAAGAACTTCTGGTAAAATACAAGTTTTCCAAAATGTGATAAGTTTAGGGAGGCAGTCATCCCAGTGTTTGTGGTCTTTGTATATTCGCTCCTGAACAATGGCAGTATCTTTCTCATTACAAACAGCACAGACTACAAAGTCACAATACCCAAGGTCTTTATTTGCAGAGAAGAGTTGCTGTTGTACTTGGTAGTAGTAATTGTGTTTTCTTTTAAGTCTATACACTCCATTCACCTTTTCCAAACATGTTGCTTTCATTGAAAGATAGGATTCAAAATCAGAACCTTCAATGCATATTGGGCACTTAACCTCCCCACAACCTTCTCCACAGCATGAACATGAACACAAAAAATCAGGTGTTGCATGTAGGAATTGATAGTCTCTGTTGATAAAAGTACCACAGTCTTTTACTTGAAAATCTCTGTGATTCTTTTTCATTTCAGTTTCATAATGCAAAATGGCATCTTTCTCATGTTGACAGCCATGAAGTACTGCCTTTGTAGTTACTTTAAAGAGATGCGGGTAACAGATGGACTTGATGAGAGACTGTGAGGGAAGGGCTGGATTAGTATGACATACTGCACCACTCAAAGATGCACCAATGCGTCCAGCTCTATGTTTAAAGAAACCTGAACCTTTGGCTTGTGACCTTGTGTCTTGTTCAATTTGCAGCATGTCACTTTCCGACAACTGAATTTTAACCTTGCTGCAAGCTGTAAGTAAGTCTGGGTACGAAAAAGCCAAATATTTTCTATCAAAAAAATCCGAAACTGTTGGAACGTTGCGGCTTTTCTTGACAAACGCTTCTGCGTGGGGCTTAATCAGGGACAGTGCAACAGCTTTGGTCTCACACTTGCTGAGTTCAGAGTAAAATAAATCCATTTCACTACGTGTTGGTGTTGGGGTTCCCCCTTGAGAATCTCGAGCTTGAAAAGATGGCATCTCTGATGCTCCATGATCTCCGAGTGATAAGCTATCGATGCTTTTGTCGAGGTCTGCTTTCATTTTTCTGGCGGAAGTTAAATTTATATCGGCAATTTTGGCATACGGAACTTCTTTCACAAATGACGGCAAAAGCCAAGCGCACTTGACTTGGGTACAAGACAGCTTATCGTTGATTCGAGTGTAAGCTTCTAGGTAAAACAAAACACTAGCTATGTGGGAGCAGGACTCTGAAAGGCCGGCCTTGCACCCAAGGCAGTGGGAAGATAAAATTGTGCCATCAATGCTGGTTATCAGCCAGACTGAAACCAAAGCATCGTTCATCCGCTGTGAATGGCGCACGCTAGCCAGAACCACGTAATTATCCTTCACGATACGGCCACGAACATTGGTTACAAACCCTGAAACCATCTGGTTATAAGCCTGAAGGCTTTTATATGCTTTAAACTGTTCTTTCGTGTAGTAGCTTGTTGTGAGGACAAGGTAGCTTACCAGATCCATGGATTCTACAGGGGGAATACAGTCCGCGTCACATTGTTCGTCCAAGAGAGTAGCCGGATCTACTCCTACAGCAGATGTTTTCAGCAGATATCTTCGCTTAACATGAGGTTCGAGACTTCTATAATACTCTGAAAGCACTTGGTAATCTTTCTCCACAACGCTCAGGTCTTCTAAAGAACTTGATGTTTCGGAATCCATAGCAATATTACAAACTACATAGGTCTGGACTTCGAAATGAATTACGTGACCTGTGCACCAACATGGCCGCCAGATAATCTGCATAATTTTGTGACGTCACGCGCCCACGAAGAATACAGAGAGGCTTGTCAAGTTTCACAATTATGGATCTGGCCCCGGTTGCTCGAAAGATGGTTAATTTAACCATATGTTATTTGGTAACGGTTGGTTAAATTTACTAACCGTGGGTTAACTAACCGTTGGTTAAATGTGCGTTGCTCAAAGGTTTGTTAAGCTGACGTCAGCCCCTGGTTAGCAAACCAATGGTTAAATAAAATATCCCAGACTTTAACCATCTCCGAACAGGTTTTACAAGTTTTCCCGTAAAATTTTTTTACTGTCTACTTCCACTTTTAGCAGTAAAATGGCTACCGAAAATTTTTCTTTTGAGCTTGAACCTGTTGAAGTCCCTGCTGCAAACAAAACCCCCTGCAGAAAACGAAAGCCAAATTTTTCAATGCAAGAGATTGCGATAATAACTCAAAAATTTGAGGAAAATCAAGCAGTACTAAAATCGAAGTTTACCAACACAACCACTAATAAAATGAAGCAAAGTTTGTGGGAAGAGATGACAATAGCAGTAAATGCTGTTGGAACTGCCCACCGAAGTGTGGCCGAAGTTAAGGAGAAGTGGACAAACCTGCAAAGAACTGCAAAATACGAACTGTCAAAGTTCCGCAAGGAACAAAGGAAAACTGGCGGTGGCCCGCGGCCAACAATGCCGTCTCCGAGCACGGAGAAAATTTTGGATTTGTTAAAAGACACACCGTCTTTCAGCGGTTTGCAAGGTTTTGAAACAGGTTGGTGAAGAACGAGTTTGTTTACTTATTAAAACAATAGACTGTCATGTGACTAACAACAGGCTCTTTTGCTCGTGATGGTAACGCCTTGGCGTTGTTGATGATGTTACGGTGTTTTGAAATGTCTACAGCACAGAAACTGAATATTTTGAAAAACTGCTTTTTGGACATCGAAGCAAAAGATAAGTATTTAGATGTTTCAGCATTGTATTTAGCAATAAGAGTTGAGCATATGAGTGTTGGAGACTTAGGTAATACGCTGCAAGTAACACTTTCCTTTCTCGGCTCTGTAGTTAAACGACTGGGAACCATTTTGCTTTACTTGCATTAGCTTTTCTCGTGTGACTTAATGTGTTGCTATGTTGTAACCATTTCAGGGGAAGAAAACCTTTCAATGGATATGGTGCCAAATGAAGCAGCAGACTTTCCCATTTCCCCCGTCATAACAATCAACGACGCCGACATGTCAGCTGCAATGGGCCATGAAATTGAAAGACTGCATTTGCCAGATATGTGTCCACAAGATGAAATTTCTCAGACAGAACCAAACAGTGCAGCACGCAGAGGTGCATGTAAGAAAAAGAAAGTCACATCAGATGATGTGCTTTGTCTGCAATATGAAACACTGCAGTGCAAAAAGGAAACATTACTTTTAAAAAAGGCAAAATTAGAGCTGCAAATTAAATTGCTTGAGAAGCAGTTGTAGGGCATTGTTCAACTTGAAAGTTCGACAATTCCAACCCAGCACCTTAACTTTTAAAGTTTGGATCATTGAAAATTAATTACCTCACTTGAGACAAAATTGTAATTAAATGACTTGAATTGAAGCTAATTATTAAGTCTAGTCCACGTAAGCAAATTTTATTTTTAATTAATTATGTGCATTTATTATTTCACTTGTGTGGATGACAAAATTTGCAAGGACTAGCTTGAAAAAAAAAAAAGAAAAAATGCATTTCAAAAGTACATTAATTGAACATTTTGTAGTGACTGTTTACAGGTTTTGCAGGCTTTTCTCTGCAAGCTTTTCACTGTTAAAAGTGATATCTTTGCATGAAAACAGTTAGGCTGAGGTTTGAGATTCATCAGTAACAACCAAAAATGGTCTAGGCTATTTAGTTGTATACTATGTGGACAAAAAAATGGTTCCCAAGAAAAAAGCTTGAGTTTAAGCAGAAGTTGTCACTTCACAGAAATGCCAGCTTATTTACTCATTCATCAGTCTAAACCCAAGTCAGACTTTTTCATTGACAGTTTTGATGGTCGTGTTTTCCCTTTTTGGCTGTAGTTGCAACAGTGGAAATAAAACATTTGGCTTTTGGATAACCTTTAGTTTGTTTTTTTGTTTTTTATTCCTAATTTGCCTAATCCGTAATCGGCATGCGGACATTACTTGAGAATTACTTAGCTGCTCTTAGCCAATCAGAGCATGCATTACATGCTACAGACATTAGCCATATAATTGTGGTCTTTAAAAATTCAAAATTAAAGGACTTGCTTTTTGAAATCAGCAACAAAAGACTATTCCCATGTAACCCAAGTGCAAGTTTTTCATTTAACGGTCCACTATTACTCAGATTCAATTACTAAGAAGCCTCGGACAGCTGGATAAAGGAGAAATGTTTCCAAAGACTTGCTTAATTTAGGATACAGTGTGTAATTGCAGATTGACCCTAATATCAAAATTTAAATTCTCATCTGTTTCTCCTAAACATACACTTATTCTGTGGAAGTAAAAGGAAGAATTTGTTAAAAAAATATCAAGCAAATTTATCTTGTGATTTTGTCCTTGTTTCTCGTTGCTGCACTATTCTATGAAGTGTTTATATTATAAGGCGATTACTGGACACTTTTAAGGCTGAAAGGGGTCAACGACAGTGTGAAACTCAAGTAAGATGCTCTGAACTCCCATGCTACTTACTAAATCAGTCACACACACCCTGCATTCTTAACTGAGTGAGTATTTTACAGAGTTATTCTGACTCACAAATTATTTTGGAGGTAAGATATTCTGGGCTGTTACGTTATAATGAAGGATTTATTAAGTTAATGCATCAAATTAAGGCTTAAAATTTGTATGAGGAGATGGGAGAGCAAATGCCCCTTCCAAATTTGAAGAAAAAGTGATTTTTTGTATTGCAATGGCTCTATAGAAAGCCAACAAACTGTGCAGTACAGGATCAAAGTCACTTCCATTTTCCAACTCAGCGATTGAGGTGATGTGGTCAACACTTAACATCTGACCAGACAGTCTTGGTGTACAACTTTTCCCAACGTCCCCTTCTTACCTCTCCAAAAATATTACAATTACAAACAGGCAGTGAAATTATAAAGGATTTAGAAAAATGTGTTGCAAATGTGATCTCGCAGCAACCTGCCTTGATCAGGTCCATTATATGGAACAAGCTCAGGTTGGTCATCATCAAAAGGATCATCATCGATATTATCATTGAGTATAATAGAAATGTTGTGCAGCACTGCACAAGCACCAATGAGAGTGCACACCTTTTCAGGTTTCATGCGACACTCAGAATGAAGTAAGTGGAAGCGTCTCTTCCATCGACCAAAAGTTTGTTCAATGGCCACTCTAGTCTTGCAATGAGCCTTGTTAAATGCCTCCTGTTTTGCATTTACAGCATTTTGATATGGTGTAATTAAAAATGGCTTGCATGGATAGCCACTGTCACCCAGTAGATACCCATCTTCAAATACATGGTTGCTTTCAAGCCTGTCATGTATCAATGAATTTGTTAAGACAAAACTGTCATGTGTAGAGCCTGGCCACTTGGCAACCACATTGGTGAAGAGACCTGCAGAATGCAAATCAAAAAAGAAATATTTAACAAGAGATGCAAGGTTTTTGCATACTGAATTATAAATATCTAAAAAGAATTTGTTACTAGGTTGCAGTTAGGTGAAGTGAGCTTTGTTGAAGTACGTTCTTGCTTGGGATGAGCAGGATTTGCATATGGTGTTATCAAGTAAGGCTTGCATGGACACCCACTCTCCCCCAGAAGAAACCCAACTTCAAATGAGTGGTTACAGGATTCAAGGCGACCTTTCACCAGTGAACTTGAGAAAATATCATGTGTAGAAACAGGCCACTTTGCCACAAGAGGCCTATATTAGTTTAAATTTATTACTTATAGCAAATGAAGCAATTTGAAGTAGAGATCAAAGTATGGGATTTTTGCCATCCTTCACATCATTATGGATTTTTTTCATTATATGTTGTAATGTTTGAGATTGTAAATCTAAAGAAAGTTACCCTGCAAACAAGCCAAATCTAACTGACATGAATTTTCACTGCACTTTTGCATTATTTGGAGTTAGGCAGTCTTGGATATAATTCTACATAATAACATATACTTGTACTTTAAAATTCTGAAAATAAGCATGTGTATATGTGTCATTATGAAAAATTACACTGAAAGGATAAAGTTTTTAGTTCATAAACAAAAGAATGGAATTTTCAAGCGATTAAATGATCATTAAATCTTTATCTTAAGATGACTTGTATTTCCCTGAAAAATTGTATTCGATCTTTGCATATGATCTTTCCATTTCTGGAATTTATACAGTCCCAGCTTTAAGTTCATCAATTATCAGTCATGTGACCAGTTTGTTGCAAATGGCCTATTATGAATGTAAATGTCTTATATAAATAAGTCTTACATGTAAATATTGCAGCATTACAATTATTAATTATTAACACAATAAAGTGGTTCTGTTTGAAAGTGTTGACTTACCTGAGCACTTGACCAATAATTTATGTGTGGCTGGGCCAATTAGACAAACTAACACAACACAACTTGCGCTCAAACTAGAACATGTGGTGAAAACTCACAATGGTTCAAAACTATCACTTTCAGACAATATACTGGAACTCGTAAAAAGCTAAACAATCTCAATTAACGAGCAGTATATACAATAGTGCTTTTCAGTGTTAAGGGCTGGTTCACACTTTGACATAAGCATAAGCATAAGCATAAGTATAAGCATAAGCATAAACATAAGCATAAGAAAAATATGTGTGAACCGGGGTTACATAAGCATAAGCATAAGCATAAGCACAAGGAATGGAACTTTTCCCATTTTCTTATGCTTCTGCTTATGCTTATGTAACCCCGGTTCACACATATTTTTCTTATGCTTATGTTTATGCTTATGCTTATGTCAAAGTGTGAACCAGCCCTAAACAATATTTACAAGTGCATGCATGCTTTGTACATTTGAAATGTGCCAGCATGTTTTTTTAGAAATGAAATAAATTATATTTAATGAGCACATTAGCCAGAAGGGTAAACGGATATGTGTTTTTAAGACCTAAATTAATAAAAAAGGAGTCAGTGAAACTCGGAAATGGATCACTTAATACCATTTTGCGGCGATTCATAAACATAAACATCACATTACGATCTATTTTACGTCGGTCACGCAGGTAAAATTGAAGTTTAGATGGCTCTAATTGCGTGAATAAAATAAAAGAGAATGTATGAACGTAAAAGGTTGTCAACTTACCAAATTTAAGCACCTCTGTTTATGTACGCTCAGCCAAGTAAACCATTGAAATTCACTTGCGTGACGGGCGTAAAATGTGCGAAATACTGGCAATCCACTTACCTCTATGGTCACATATCGCTTGGACATTTATCGAATGAAACCCCTTTCTGTTCACGTAGTCATTCTCATTTTCACTTGGACCCTGTACTCTAATGTGTGTCCCGTCAATGCACCCGATGACTCCGGGAAACCCTCCCTTCTCGAAAAATCCTTCCTTGATTTGTTGCCTTTCCGCCACCGATGCTGGCCATTTAATAAAGTCGTGATGTTTGCGGGCAAGTGCAGTTGAAACCTGACGTATAATTCTCGACACAGTACACTTTGGAATTCCACCGACAGTATCACCGATCAACAGGGGCACCCATCGGAGGTGTTCCGCAAAAAAGGTGTTCCGCAGTACACATTCAGCTGGCTGGGAAATTTTTAATTGCTAGTGGCTTCTGCTGGGAATTACTGACTTTTTCAAGCATTTCAAGCCGAGCTGGCTGGGAAATACTTACTTTTTTTCTAGCATTTCCAGCCGAACAGAAGGAGCTGGCTAAAGGAACACTGGAGACTGATGACGAGTGAAAATGAACCCCTCCACCACTCCCTCGGTAGTGACAAAGTAATGACCGCTGGCTAAAGTTATCGCGTTTGCGGAAAAAACGGTTTTGGTCGCTTCTGTCTTCATACACGCGGGATTATGCAAGATCCAACGACATTTTGAGGGAATATATTTTGCATCTTCCTCATTTACATGTAAGATTAATTTTCCATTGTTTTTTGTCTGTATGCTGTAGTTCTTGTGATGTTCGTCTACAGTTGAGACGAATTGAATGAGCTAACAACAGTATTTTCATTCACAGATTCTGCAGATTTGGGGTGCCAGTTCGGCTTCCCGCTCTCAGTTCTAGAGTCGACAGCGTGATTCTTCAAACAGAAGGCAAGTTTTTATCCTCTACTTTTACGGTAAAAATTGTATTATTTTAGTTAATTTCTTTCGACAACTCCAGGCTGTAGAGGACAAGCATGTGCCAAAAAAAAAAAAAAAAATGTGCAACCTTCAACAAATTGTTAATTTCGTGTTTTCATTCCGAATTCAACAGTGGTTCAACACTGACAGATGTCTGAATTTGTTGGAAGTGGTGGTATATGCCTTAAAGTTGTAGTCAACTGCGCAAGCTTGGAAACAATTTTGTTATATTACCAGGCTAATTGTCAGTTGAGGGGCAATTTTGGCAGGGCACGAAGTTTGTCTGGCCAGACATTATTTTATAGTTGTGTTGTCTTATGGTTTTACGGCTATGCCAGTCCACTACAGTTTTACATGTGTCATCATTACTTTTAAATTATGTCTAATGATTCAGATTGGCATCATGAGCACTGTTGTAGTGTAGATTTTTATATGCCCAACTGAGTGAAATTTACTTGTGTGAGATTGCTCCTTATCAATTTATCAGGACAGACCAACATGGACTAAGTAAAGTCCTCTGATTGAAATGCAACTAATTATGACCAACATTGTACATTTTTTTACTTGGCAGATCTTTTACTACTCCTTTTTAATATCACCAATTTATCATATCATCCTCTTGTTATAGCAAACAAGGTTGAGTTAGGCTTGTGACGATGAGCATTCATTGCTTGTTCATTCTTGTGACCCTCTCTCTTCCATCGGAATGAGTTAGGCTTGTGACGATGAGCATTCACTGTTCGTTCATTCTTGTGACCCTCTCTCTTCCATCAGGTTGAGTTAGGCTTGTGACGATGAGCATTCATTGCTTGTTCATTCTTGTGACCCTCTCTCTTCCATCAGGTTGAGTTAGGCTTGTGACGATGAGCACTCATTGCTTGTTCATTCTTGTGACCCTCTCTCTTCCATCAGGTTGAGTTAGGCTTGTGACGATGAGCACTCATTGCTTGTTCATTCTTGTGACCCTCTCTCTTCCATCAGGTTGAGTTAGGCTTGTGACGATGAGCACTCATTGCTTGTTCATTCTTGTGACCCTCTCTCTTCCATCGGAATGAGTTAGGCTTGTGACGATGAGCATTCACTGTTCGTTCATTCTTGTGACCCTCTCTCTTCCACCAGGTTGAGTTAGGCTTGTGACGATGAGCACTCATTGCTTGTTCATTCTTGTGACCCTCTCTCTTCCATCAGGTTGAGTTAGGCTTGTGACGATGAGCATTCACTGTTTGTTCATTCTTGTGACCCTCTCTCTTCTATCGGGTGAAGGTATTTTTTTTTCTATGCGCCAACTCTTAAATTTGCACTCACTGTATTTGAATGTTTGCATATTCAAGTCATTGAGATGAAGATGTTCGACAATTTGTTCAGCCATGGTAACAATTTCATTTTGTAATAAATTACTGACAATGACAAGTCTATTTAGTTGCGGCATTTAGCAGTCAGACATTTCTGGCTTAGTACCTGAAGCCCAGCTTGGTGCCATTTTGCACCATGATAAGAAATGGATGTTACTACCTCAGCAGCTTTTTTTGACAAAGAAGTTTATACAAGTTCATGGCGAGGACTCAGTCAAACATTGAAATGGTTTGCAAAATTGACAGTGTGACTGGAAAAGTCAAGTCAATGTAACAACCAACCATGAAATCTGTGAGAAACGAGCATACTCCCAAGGATAAAATCTTAGAACATTTTTGGAGATGGAAGAGTAAAGTAAAACTGAATTGTATGTAATCTTTATGTAATCTTATGTAATGTTCATGCCAGCTACGAGACATTGTACCTCTTTTTTGCACACTCACTGTTCACTGTATGTCAGAATTACAAGAATCAGTTAATAAATGTTTGACAGTGAAAGGTAATTGTCTAATTGTTTAACTCATTAAATAATTTATTGTCCATTAGCCTTTTTGCATAACAGCCAAGCAATCATGATTCCCACCATTTGTTTGGAGAAGTTTTAAAATATTAGCATTTGAATTATTAAAGTGCCACTAAGATCAAATTTTCTAACTTTAATAAAATTCCATTTTTCGAAACTTCGTATTGGGCTTACTTACCAGTCCAAACCGTTTTTCGATCAGAGCACGGGAAGTCTGTTTTTTCGGAGCGTATTTTCCGATGTTTTACGGCCGCCATTACTGAAGTCTGTTCCAACCGCGTAGCAAGGGGCTTGGAAGCTAGTTAGCGGAAGTGACGTCAGATTCGCAACTCGCAAAACGCACATGGCTAATTTTTATAATAGACTAATAGGGGAAAGCTAAAAAACTTGCAGCTTACCGTTATTCGTGCGGAAGTCTAAAGAAAATGCCAGGCCGCCGATGTGTCGTCCAAGGATGCAACAATACTCCTAATCTTGATGCTGGAATTTCAGTGCACATTAGTCCAAAAAACAAGAGTGCACGCGACAAATGGGCAAGATTCGTGAGAACGCATCGCGCAAATTTTAATCCTCAAGGACGATTCATGGTTTGCTCTGAACATTTCGGAGAAGATTGCTTCGAGAGAAGCCAACATTTCGAAGGTTCTCAACGAACACTTCGTGCAGGCTCTGTTCCAACTATTTGGAGGAAACAAAGCTTCCAGGAGCCGTCATCTTCGAGATCTGTGCGAAACCGTAAGAAGGTAAGCACCTGCGTCTTGTTCACTTGTTGTTTACATTGTATTAATTTTAGCACTCTTCAGATAGTTGTATTTCTGGTTTCAAAATGCAAACTTTTTCCTAATTTTGCAATTGTAAACTCTATAATGTAAAAGATGTATGAATCATTAGAAAAGGACAATGATCGATAACCGGAAACTTTGCCATAACTTCTACACGTGATAAATGTCACCCATGGTAGCGCTGTACGCGTTTTAAATCATATCATCTTTGAAAATTTACGAAAATTTTTATTGTGTAGGTCATCACTGCCTTACTTTGCTCCCCTGGAGATGAGACATCGTCTTCTGATCGACAAGAATTTCAAGTAGATCAGTTGAGCTATGCTTCCGGTAGCATCTTAGATGAAGAGGAATGCAGTCCCCAAGTAAGGCTCTAGATTTAGTGTGGATCTTTAATGTGAATATTTTATTTTATAAACAAGGGCATGCAAACATTTCGACTCTACAGTTCCACTTCTCCACTTTCCCACTCTGCATCATCCTTTAATGCTGTCAATGAAGACATAAGTTTCCTTATTGTTTACAGGTGAGACTTGTATTGCTTAAAACTGTTTGAATAGATTTTTTGAACAAATGTCTTTGCTTGCAGAATGAGCCAAGTGCCAAGGTAGCTGCTTCTGGTAGTTTAGGAACTTTCTTGCCATTGATGACAAGTTCTCCAAACATGGTATTTACATCTAAAAACATTATTCCTATTATGTTGCTTTGAAAAACATCCACACCTCCCTAATAGTTATAGATTCTCTGCTCTCTGGTAAAAATGAGCCCAGCTTCATACATGTACGTTATTAAAAGCAATATGTTTGATAGGCCTTAAAGATATTTGGAAAGTAAAATTGAAACAACACATTTTTGTTTGCAGAATGTTACTAGTGACCAGATACCTGCCTCAAGTTTCACTGATGAGAACTGTCTGAGGGATCTGCTAGTGACTGATACTCCCAAAGAGGTAAAAATTAAATATCTTTAAATTTTTTATATTTATATAGATCTTAGAAACAATTTCATATCATCCATTATTAGCATTACATCTCTTCTGTTATTTTAATATTTATCAGGTACCTGATGCAGAATACATCACTTCAGAGACAACACATTATTCTGGCTGTCCTGAATGTGCAATTTTGAAGAAAGAAAAGAAAAAGCTTAAGAGGAAAGTCAGAGACATGAGTGAAAAGATAGCTCAATTGAAGGACAGAATGCAGAAAAATCAGGAAGATTGGGCAATTTCATTTAAAGAGCTTGAGTACCAACAAACAGTTTTGGTGACATCAGGTGTGCTACACACTACACTATGTCTTCTATTACCTATTGATAGTTATGTCGTTGTGCAGATTCTTGATGACACAGGTGGAAATACTTACAAAACATGGCAGCTGAGAGGTTAATTGGTCAGTCTTGCCTTGGGTGATAACCCATGATTACAGCAGATTTGACAATGATGCATTATTTCTTATCTTTAGAAACTCAAACTTGTGCTGATGATCTAAGGGGTGAACCTCCTCAGTACCAGAAAACAACAAAAACTTTACCAAAAGACGAGCTACAAGAAGAGGATGATGAGATGGACGGAGAAAGTGGAAATGGAAAAGTACAGGAAAGAAATGAAAATGAGGACCCCTCTTGGACACCAGAGAAGGCAGATGCTGCCTACAAAAAAGAAAATGATGATGACAGCGAGGAGTTAAGTAACAAACCCAGGTGATTGATTCAAACAGTAATTTTAAGTCTTATATAAAAGAGAAGGAAGGTTTCCTCCCTTGTATTTTTCAACATCATAAAATCTTGTTCTCAAAAAGGCATATATTTTCTTGCTTCCTATTGAACAGCAAACCAGTTGTTACTTGTATATGAGTAACCTTCATTTATTTGTCTTTTTTTTTTCTAGACTGGACTGCACAGGCAAAAATCCCAGGGAGGAACCCAAAGGGATTGTGTTCCTTTCAAAACTTCTACTTCTGTTCCAACACTGCCACCTATGTTTCTCAGCAAATCCAGCCCTTAGTGTCACCCAGACAGGCACTATGATCACTATTCAGTCCAGCTGCAGCCGTTGCTCGGACATATTCATTTGGCATAGCCAGCCATATCTTCTGGGAAAGTTTCCTGCTGGCAACCTTCTTCTCAGCTTTGCCATACTCTGTGCTGGTGCCTCAGTAAAAAAAGTTCTCTTGGTATTTCAGCACATGGGAATGCTAATTTACAGTGAACCCACCTATTACTACCATCAGCGACATCTGCTCATCCCAGCCATTGTGTCATTTTGGCGCAGTTACCAGGCAAAAATAATTAACTCGCTAACTGGAAAAGAGGTCACACTGGCTGGTGATGGCCGGCATGACAGCATGGGCCATTCAGCAAAGTATGGTACATACACAATCTTTTGCTGTGCAGTGGGCCTCATTATTCACATCGTCCTTGTACAGGTTGGTAGATGAGAATAACAAAACATATGGAAACGTTAAACGATAAAGAACAGACACAAAAAAAACAACATATAAAAACAATACAACAAAAATTGTTTTAGCTAAAAACATGAAAGAAAGTGATCATCTCTTTGACTGGAGAATTCTATGCTAAATCACACAATGCAGTTAATTTTATAAATTTATAATAATTTTTCCATCAGGCAAATGAAGCTGGTAGCAGTTCCAATATGGAGTACATTGGCCACCAGAAGGCATTTGTATATCTCCTCACTACTGGCATGATTATCAGGGCTTTTATTTCAGATCGGCACTCAGCCATTTCAAAGTGGATGAGAGTCGAATGTCCAAAGAAATGCAAGGAACTAGGGAAACCGGTAGTCGACCATTTCTATGACCTGTGGCACATTGGCAAAAGTAAGAATATCAAGACTCATTTATCTTATTATTAAAGACAACTCTTTCATATGTTTATTCGTAAAGGTGCGGGCAGACTAAAACTGTTTCTTGACTAGACAAAATGAAACATTTCATTTCTTTTTCCCTTTCTAGAGATCCAAAAGGTGTTGAGCAAACTTAGCAAAGAAAAGGGGTGTGAAGTGATTGGCAGGTGGAAGAAAGCTTGTGTACGACACTTCTACTGGGCTGTTACATCAACTCGGCCAAAGCTTGGCGATCTGATATTGGCCAAATTCAATGCCTTTTTCAGTCATATCATTAATAAGCACAAAGACCTCCCCAGTAGACTGTTTAACAAGTGTGCCCATGGTGCTGTTATCACCCCAAAGGTTTGGCTCACAAAAGGTAAATAATTGTTGTTGAGTACTTTGTAATTTGTATATGGAACACTTACTTCAGTCAGTTTACTGAAAATGAGATTTTAGGGGATTATTGCACAACATTTTTGTAGTAATATTAACATGGCTAGGCCTTGGAGAAGAAGAAAAAGAAGAGAAATCCTTTATTCTTTTTTATTTACATAGCCTAACAACTCTATGTTACAGGATCAATTGCATATGAGAAGTTATGTGAAGCACTCAGTCAGAACCACCTTGTCAAAGCAATCAAGAAAGCATCCCCTGTTGCCCAAACTAGTTGCTTGGAGGGGTATCATTCGGTTATAAACCAATTTGCCCCCAAGATGTTAGCATACTCATATCTTGGAATGCTATGCAGGTAATAATACAGTTCAGTTTCTTTGCAACTGAGACGTAAAATACTTACTGTTGTAATACTCCCCTAATACTAGAGCATCATTCACCATAAGCCTCACATGTTATGTTTAAGTATTGCTTGTGTGCAATGAAGGAAACTAATGAGAATCTAATGTGGATTAACAGTCTTTCATTTCTTTTTTAGGACTATCCTCGCTGCAATTCATTTCAATTATAATCTGAGGAGAGAAAACATGGTTGATGATCAGGGAAACACAAAGGTTAAAGTAACATATCCCAAATTTAAAGATGGAGAGGCCACAGTGAGAGAGATTAAAGTGGAACAAAATTATGGTACTTATACAAATAGACTGATGTTCTTTAAGTACACTGATGATCATTACCCAGCATTTCTATTCTAAGTCAGTTTCTTTTCAAATTATGTGGCTGAAATCTACGAAACAATGATCTCAACTTCGAGGGGAGATTTGAAGGCTCTGGAAGAGGAATTGGATGAGGAAGCACCACAAGCTCTGCATAGTATGCTGCAAATCAAAGAAAGCAAGGAGGAGGCCATTAAAAAGTACCATTCCAGGAAGCTTAAAGAAACAGTTATCTGTCCCCCAACCTGCTCCAGTTAGTGCAAAATGCCCTTGTTACATGCATGAATGAATAAGCCAATCAATATATGAATCAGTATGTAAATCATTCAAAGAAACTGCTAGTTGCTTTTTTTCACAGTGGCAAGTCCCCAGGTAGCTTTGTCATTGCCTTGAAAGTCTCATAAAAAAGGGCCAACACTCTCCTGAGATAATGCTAGTTAATTTTTTCTTCTACAGATGCAGAACTACAATCAATAGTCCAGCCTGCTGCAACTACTACAACTCGCAAAAGGAAGACATACATGTGCTCTAAGTGTGGGAAACCACGTAAAGGCCACAAAAGGGGACCGTGCAGCACAACTGCAGCTGCACCATAAAACTTTATGCAACAAACCATGAACAATTTCTTTCATTAAGTTATAGGGAAGAAAGATGTTACCCTGAAATGAGAACATACATGTTTCTCTCCCATCAGAAATGAAGGACAACTCTAGTACCAATCAGAAGAATCACTGCACTGTATTTGACTTTAAAAGCTGTTTCACAGGTCTGCTTTCATACCTGATACTGGAATGGCTTCATGTATCTGCAAAATCATACTATGTGTTACCTGACTACATTAAATAGCAAACAACACAGTTTTGAGGTTAAAAATTAAAAAAAAATAAAAAATATAAAAAAGCATTCATTCCCTTTCTTGCAGATCAAAATGGACAAAAAAACGTTACAGTTACATTACAAATAAAGCCAAACTCTAACTCAGATGAAAATTTAGCGCCAGCCGAAAGACTGCGACTGAAAGTAGGCTCTTGAGATCTTGGAATTATTATGCCGGCGCTAACACATTCCAACAAACACAAAACTACTTTACACTAAAAATATGGTTGAAATCAAGCCAGCAATGCCATGATTCGCTACTTATATTAAGAGCTAAAATAAAACTTTTCAACGAAAGCCTACAAACCAATCTCGGACGTCAACTTTGCCAGAGAATCTGCTAAGAAGTATTTGTTCTTCTTCTACCTCTTCAGCGACTTGCATCGCATATTGGGCAGCTTCTTCTTCGTTTGCTATCGGTTCTATACTTTCGTCGATGGCACAAAACCCCTTGTTGCCGATACGAAACTATCCTCTGAGGCGTCAGACAAACACTCTGAGTCATCCACTGACGAAACGTCCGTATTTTCATCCTCTGAGCTCGACATATTTCTCTTAGTTTCTCTTCACAAGAAGGACTCCAAGATACTCGTGATGAGAATCTGACGTCACGAAGAGATCAGCCGCTGGAAACTTGTCGGCGCACATGGAACCGGATTTCAGCAATGGCGGACGAAAAAATCGTGATTTCAGCGCCAGAAAATGCATGGTTAAGAGTATTTCTGTCGCTTTATTTTAGCATAGACGTTTAGTACGGAACCCAAACTACTATTTTATATGGAAAAACAGTCAGAAAAAAAGGGTGTTTTTTTGTCTTAGTGGCACTTTAAGGCATTTTCTCATACGCGGAACTAAAATAACGGCAAAACTAAAGGAATACAGGACAAGCATGCGTTTTTCACTAATTAATGTCTTTTTCAAATGCTGGCTGGGAAAAAAATCAGCAGACAGTCAGCTGGCTGGGAATTTCCCTGGCAATGTAGCTGGGAAGTGGAACTTTTCTTACCATCCTGCTGGGAGTGCGGAACAGATATTTTTTTCCCAGCAACAGGAAAAAAATACTAAAAATGCCTTTAAAGTGTTTACTTATCATTGTGATGGGTTGAATATTGCATTTTGGGAAAATGTTTCGTTGGGTGCCCCTGGATCAACTCCAAGAAGCTACCACTTGCAAAGAAACGGAGAGCAACAAGCACTTGCGAGTCTGGTTGGAGTGCGTGATTTCTCGCAGTTTGCCGCTCAATATCTGATTTTATCAGGTTTGTTATGAATTGGATGGACTCCCTACTAAACCTGTACCTCGATATAATTTCACGTTCACTTAGACCTTCTATTAGATCCTCTTTCAAGTTAAAACTCCTTGGCTTTCGACCCATATAAACATCTCCGTAAAGTAAATCAACCGCCATTTTTTTATTGTAACCTTACATCAGCGATTTAACGGACCTCGCTAGTTTGGTTAAATTTAACCAAGGTTTGAAGAAAAGTTAACCCATGGTTAGCGCTCGGTTAGCGCTAACCAACTTTCGAGCAACCCAAACCAACCCGTGGTTAAATTTTAACCTTGGGTTAACGAATTTAACCATTGGTTAAAAGTTAACCATCTTTCGAGCAACCGGGGCCAGGTTGCTGCAAGAGGACAAGTTACCAAAGCTATATTTGGAAGAAGATTATAGCTATAAGACTGACGTACAACTCACCGACAAATTGTTTCTTGGCTGAATTGAGAACATGGAAAAATTAAGACAGTGATAACTTCAGATTTGTGTAAAAGCTGTGCTCTGAGGTCAAAGAACGTTTAATAGGAAGTTTCTCTGTGGCAATTTAGGTAATGATCTAGCCTGTGCAAGCTTAAAATATTACTGCTTTCATGATTTGTGGTCTCGTATTCATTTATTACCGAAACGCGCCCAAAACTTCCCGATCTTAAAGAGATTGCCAAACTAGATGATTATGTAAGAGATAGAGACTGAGAGAAAAAGCTTTACGAAAGCTTTCTGGAAATCCAGCGAAATTAAAATACTGGGTATATTTTGCGACTTTGTATGTTCCATGAGATCAGTGATTAATCTGATATTTTGACCTATTTATCTACCCTTAATAAAGCCTGTTTGATCAGTATGCACCAGCTTTGGAAGCAACGGTTCTATTCGTTTGCGATGACCTTAGCAACTACCTTACAATCTACGTTGACTAGTGTCATTGGACGAGAGTGTGATAACTCTAGTACCGAGCTCTCCTCCTTTGGAATTAAGGGGATAACTCCTCTACGATAAGAAACGGTTAGTTCATTTACATCATATGCAGCATTGAAGCTGGCGACCAGGTCCTCTCCCAATCATTCGATAAAAAAACTTATAACATTCAACGGTGAATCCATCTTCCCCTAGAGTTTCATCCGCCTGCGGAAGCTATCTAATACAGTCTTGCATCCCATGAGACTTATTGGTTCTTCGATACTACTGATCTTTCTCCTCATCCGTGAGTTTAGGTATTTCCAAATGTTCAATGAAGTCATTAATATCATTTCATGCATGTGTATTGTTTACTGAAGTATATCATTTTTTATAATAAATTTTCAATAGCTTCTTGAATCAGATCTAGCAGATCAAGTCATCTTCCAATCGGAGTTCCGTAATGGTTTCTTTGTTGTGATTCTTTTTTCAAGGTTGAAAAAGTATTTAGTGGGGTGTTCTTCATTTTCGACTCCTCTACATAGATATGATTTTAGGTCCATTTTAAGCTTTCCGTACTCTTTCAAGATAATACAAATTATCCCAAATAAAGCGGTGTAATGCTCTAATCGTTCCTTGATTTGCAGTTCCCTTGTGTTTGTCAATTTAGCGGTGCTTTTACTAAACGAGATTGTTGCCGCTCTCATTTCCATTTTTAACATCGCCCAGAGAAGACGCTTACGTTCCAAATCGGAGTAAAAAGCACGTGTACGCCAATACGTTTCACGGATTTTAATCACGTAATCGGAATCATGCATTAAGTGGTCTTCTGGAGATTTCGCTTGTTCAAGACAATAATAAATAAATGGTGAGCTTGGGGATCTGGCGCTATAGGACGATGTATTTCACTTGTCTTCACGTAACGAGTCAGGTTTTTTGCAACTAAGATAAAGTCTATTCTGGATTTTACTTTTAGAGCTCTCGATTCATAAGAGTATTTTTGCAACCTTGAATGTCACAATCTTTGAATATCAACTAAGTCAAAAGTGTCCATAGTCGCTAAGATTAAATTTCTGTAAACTGTCGGCTTCCATATGCATATGGCACCACCAATTTCGTCCCGTTTTTGGTTAAAGTGCAATTCCAATCACCACCTACAATAAGTGTTGAAAGTAACGTTCTGATTTGTCTATGAGGCAATTGTTTAATTCCTGTAGGAATTATATTTGTTCACTCTGGCTATTTGGTGCATATATGTTACAAAGAGATAACTTCAAAAAAATCAAGAGAATAGTAATTAGCACTAATCTTCTTGTATTGTTGCGGAATGAGTATTCGATTTGGCAGGACATGGGGAAAAAAACATATCACCAAGATCCCCATTCATTTTTCCAAATACTTTCATCGCCCGGTTCCGAGTATATTTCTTGTAAAAAACTAAGTTTCGCTTTCTGATCTTTGAGATACGAAAAGATACTCCTTCTTTTAGTTTGATCTCTAATTCCTTGAACATTGAGAGAGAAAACATCGAATTGAAGCGAATTTTGAGCATCATACCAGTTGTGAAAGGGCAAAGAGTAAAAAAAAAATTACAAACAAAACACTCACGATTATACACTCAAACGATTTTAAACTAAAAAAAAAAAAAACACACACTGAGTTTACGACCAAGAAATAAAGATTGCGTTCCATTCCCGGAAATATGAAAGTATCTAAAACATCTTCCGAGCTCAGTTGGCATACAGTGTTTGTTTACCTCTAGAGATAATCTAAGTCTTCTACTTCATCGATCTTGATCGGTCTTCCTTTTGGAGAAGTCTTTACAAATACTTTGCTTTCCATCGACCAGATACTTATCAATACCCCATCTCTACGCATTTCATTCGCTTTCATGTTGATAATCTTTCGCCTGTATGATGTTAGGTTTTCGTTTAGAAAAATTCTGTCGGATGCTACACGTCCAGCCGGGGACAGGTTTAGGAAAAGGTTGAAAACCGATTATTTCTTAGTTTCGCTCTTGACTCACACAAACTGGATTTTACTTAATGGCTTAGAAACTTAACGATAATCGGCTTGTTGCCCTTTTCTATAAAATTTTGTGGGCAATTTCAATGTCATTAGGATGGACCAGTACTTCAAGCGCTTCTGCGATTTTTATAACAACCTCTTCAATCTGGTGACTCATAAGCGCTTTCTGGAACACTATCTATTTCAAGGGTGTTTTTTCTAGTATATTTCTCTAACCTGTCCTGTAAATTGTACAGCTGGTAGATTTCCTCTTGCTGATCGTATAGGCGACTTCTTAGAGCAGACATCTCTTTCTCTGCCTCATCAAGCTTCTACTCTGTCTTTGCCAGTGACGTCTTGAGGTTAGTTATTTTGGCCTTCTGTTTAATGAAAGTGGATTTTAAGTTTAATCATATCGTTGGTCAATATCTTACTTTCCATGAGGATAGTGGAGACCGTAATGTGGATGTCCACAAGCATCTCTTTCAGTTCTGAGAGGCTGGGTTCTTTAACCACTGTGTCTTTTGCAGGAGATTCTGTCGGCAGTGTTCCTTCCACGTGCTCGGCTGCCATATTTTCTCATCTGGCTGTTGTTGGTTCGTCTTCTTTTGAGCCTCGTACTCCTCGTTTCTGCTTTCCTCCCTGTTTGTTCATCAGCTGGTCGAGGAGACTTTTCGGCACTTATTTGTTTGCCAAGATTTGTCGTTTAATCAAAGATGGACGGATTGGGGACGGATGCTTTGCTCCGGTCAAAAATTGTCCCACTCCTCACAACGCGTCCGCGCATAGTGATGTTGGAGTGTGTGAGTGGGAGGTCGGCCATGTTAAATTAAAAGTATTTCTGTTATGGTATAACCAGTGCCCTTATGCATCTTGCTATATCTGTTCCAAAGATTCTACAATTCATGTTCCACTAATAAAGAATTTCACACCTCCTGCTGAATTGCCAGCTTGGAGTTCTGTCGCTCTTTCACTTCTCAACGTATAGTCCGTAAATAAAAAGCAGTTCATAATCAAGGATTATGTTGTCAACATTGACATATGATTTTATCTCTGATATGACTGAATACTGGCTTCAACCAAACAATGCTGATGACCATTGGGGATCTTACACCGACTGGATATTCATTTCAATATAAACTTAGACTGACTAGAGGCGGCGGTGTAAGTGTTTCATTTGAAAACGGCTTCGATATTTCTAAATCAACAATTTCTTCACATCAATTCCAAACATTTGAGTTTATGGTATGCAAACTAGGACTTAAAGGAACACTCGTAGCGTTATTATTTGTCGCCTTCCTCCCTCATCAGATCGTAATTACTTCACCAACCTTTTTCTGGTTGAATTTGCAAGTTTTACTTGAACAATACATCGCAGGTTCAGCTAGACTACTGATCGCTGGAGACTTTAATTCGCATGTTGATGACTACGTTGATAAGACCTCTCAAAACTTCTTGGTGTTATGGATTCGTTTAATTTGGAGCAACATGTATGCTCGCCAACTGATAGTGCTGGTCACACACTGAATCCCCCGTGTTAACTAGAGCTGATGATAATTTATTTCATTCACTTTATACTAATGTCACCTTTTCCGGACAC
Source organism: Ricordea florida (assembly GCA_949710005.1). Taxonomy (NCBI): domain Eukaryota; kingdom Metazoa; phylum Cnidaria; class Anthozoa; order Corallimorpharia; family Ricordeidae; genus Ricordea; species Ricordea florida. The sequence continues at coordinate 23,489,381 of OX453274.1, read as the reverse complement.
TGAATTTTGTTAATTGCTGCAATCTTACTATAGCGAAGCCATCATTTGCAAAGAGAGATTTCCGAGGATTTAAAACTATTGATTTGGTTCTTGTCTTGAATGAGCCGCAAGAGTCATCTCTAATAAGAAATCCTCCTGATGATCTTGATGAGCTTTTGTGGTTGTATGAGTCCGAGCTGTCTGAAATCCTGAATAAACATGCTCCGATTAAGAGTGATCTGTCACGATTCGACCAGCCGCATAATGGTATTCAGAGAAAATTAAATCGGAGAAGAGATAGCTTCCCGTTCGCTGTGAGATTGTGAAGCTAATTACAGACATCAATACGAAGTCCTCAAGACCCTCCTCAAGCTCGTCTTTTTGCACAGTTTCTAAGATTCAGCCATATTACTCCAAAATCCTCGTAATTACTTACAAAGCCCTTCAAGGACAAGCTCCTACCTACATACAACTCCTTCGACCATACAATCCCAGTCGCAATCTGAGACCCTTTTTAAGAATTTATCAGTTAAACCTCGTTTTAATCAGAACTCCTATGGTAAACGGGCCTTTTCAGTTACTGCTACTGAACTTTGGAAAGACTTGCCATAAGATGTTATATTGAGTAGGACTGTAGCAGTTTTAAAACGCCAACTGAAAACTGTCCTTCTTATTCTAGCTTTCACCCTATGATGCACTATTTTAAAAGTGGTTTTAAATTTGTTTCTAGTTTGATTAGTGTATGCAGCGCCTTTGCATCTTGCAGAAAAGGCGCTAGAGAAATATATTATTATTATTATTATTATTATTATTATTATTATTAGAATAACACCCAGCGAGGTAATGATTTGCACGAGCTCCTAGGGGGACTTCTCCTCGTTATGGACAAAGCCGGCTTTCAAGAGGTCGAACTGCGCGATCAGGTTACTAACCAACCGATTAGCTCAGTGGGTAGAGCGCCGGACTAGCGTTCGGTAGGTCGCGGGTTCAAACCCCGGCCGGAGCAACACTCAGGGTCTTAAAATAACTGGGTAGAAATTGCTGCCTTTGTAATTACATCTGCAAATGGTTAGACTTTGCAGTCTTCTCGGTTAAGGACGCTAAACCGTAGGACCCGTCTCCGGACAGAAGGGGGGTACTCTCATAAATGTCGGATAGGTGTGTGCCGCGTAGGGTCTTAAACCTTGACCCTATTTAAGGATGAAGCAAAATAATAATAATAATAATGTTTTATTTAGTTCATATGAATGTACTGACACTGGATTTTTACATTCTTGTTAAGGCAGTCAAAGATATTACATATGCGGTTTAGAATGAATGCGAGCTGGGGAGCTAAATGAACCGTTAGGTTTTCTAGTTAGCTCCCAGTACGATTTTTTTTTTTTTTTTTTTTTTTTTTTTTTTTTTTTTTTTGTGAATTAGAAGCAGGTAATTAATAACAAACAATAGAAAGCACAACAATGAATAAAATGGATAAAGGACTCACGACTTTACAAACTCAGCTTAGTGGAAAATTAGTTAAGTTTTTGTTCTGACAGGAGGTAACGTTTTATTTGCTTCGGAAATGCGAACACACTTAAATCTTTTAAAGAAGATAGAATGGCTTTCCAAATATCAATTGCCATGAAAGAAACTGATTGTTTTCCTGTATTAGTTCTAACTTTATACTTATAAAAATTCTGTTTGGCTGTATATCTTGTGTTGTATCTATTCATATTTCTAGCATATTGAAATATATCATGAAATATCTCAGGGAGAAGGCCATTATGCCACAGATGTGAGAATTTCAAAACTTCAAGACGATAGATGTTATCTACTGTCAGAATGTCTAGTAAATTTAGCAGAGGTTTGGCACTTTCCGTTTCTCTACCAAACGTTTTAGCATAAAATATTAATCTTACTATATGGTTTTGTTTTACTTGGATTTTCTTTATATGTGTCTTGTGTACACTACCCCACGCTAAAATACTATAGGAAATGTAAGGGTAAATTAAACTATAGTAAATTTGTTTTAATTGTTGTATAGATAGATAACGCCTTAATTTGGATATAATTCCAATATTACGAGATAACCGAGAACAAACAAATGCGATGTGATGTTTCCAAGTTAAAGATTCGTCAATCATGACTCCGAGATATTTTATACATTGTTTTTGCTCCAATGAGTGGAAGGAGCCATCACTGTTACTTATGTTAAGACTAATTTCCATATCTTTTTTTCTTACAGATTTAATTATCATGAAGTTTGTTTTACCCATATTGATTGACAACTTGTTAATATCACACCATTTTTTAACTTTAGCTAGTTCAGAGTTCATTAAGTGTTCAAGTGTTTTTAGATCCCTTGCAGAAGCGAAGACATTGGTATCATCTGCAAAGATTTTGAAGCACAATTTTTCTGAGCAATTTGGCAAATCATTTATGTATATTAAAAACAAGAGGGGTCCAAATGTGCTCCCTTGTGGAATGCCACATAGCATTGTCTGCTTGGGGGATTCGACCTCACCCAACGCAATATATTGTTTCCTGTTTGAGAGATAGCTATGAAACCAGCTTAGACGAATCCCAGTCTTATTCCATAAACTTCCAATTTACTTAACAAAATGGAATGGTTCACGGTATCGAAGGCTTTTGAGAAGTCTAAGAAAACACCACATATGTATAAATTATTGTCAATGGCTTGCCTTGGCGTATTTGTGATTTCGGTTATAGCTTGAGCTGATGAATGTCCTTTTCTAAACCCAAATTGAGATTGAAAGAAGATTTTATGCTTTTCAATGTAGTTGATAAGTTGGTTATACATACATTTTTCAAATATTTGTGTAAAAGTTGATAATGTTGATATAGGGGGATAATTTGCAGGATCTGTAATCTCGCCTCCTTTGTCAATTGGTGTAATCTTGGAGATTTTCAGAATATCAGGTACGATACCCTGTTGTAAAGATTGATTAAAAATGAAGGTTAAGCACTCACTTATGTGGCTAGAAGCAAGTTTAATAAATTTTTTAGGAACTCCGATTGTTGCCTTGTTAAGGTTTATTCCCTTATTAAATCGTGGACTTCATGCACAAAATTGATAGCCTATTTAAGGACCAAAGCCTTAAAATAACACCCTATGCAAGGGAAAAACAAAAACTAAAAATAACTTGAGCGGCATAACACAGTCTTAATAAAATCGCTTTGCTAATACTTTAACTTAAACAGATCATTTGTTTTCCGCTTAAATGGGTATTAATGCAGTGATATTTTAGCTGATATAATTTAGGCACCCTATCTAAGGATCAAGCCAGGAACACTATGCCAACATGGGCAAAAATGATACCCTATTTAAGGATCGAGAACCTCAAAGCCATACCCTATTCCGCGGCACATACCTATATAGCCCATAAATGGGAGTACCGCCCGGGGCCCCGTCTCACAACTCTTTATAATTGATTCGTAAGTGTGGGACGTGAAAAAACCCATGGCACTGTTTGAAAAGAGTAAGGCGTGTTCTCAGTGTCATGGTCTAGCAGACTTGTACCGTCATTGGTCTGGGCAGGTGGGTTAAGATCAGCTATGGACTGAGGCGGCTTCCAGAGGCGCCTTCCAACTGCTGATGTCCGATCTCACCCTCTGGTTCCTTCCCAATTCAGCTACTAGCTGCAAGTGAGGAAAAAGTGGCACTCATTCGTTTCATTAATTTCTTTAACTTTCAGGTTTAAATGCACGAGGCTGATTAAAGACCGAATTGAAGAACGCAAAATTGAAAAGATTTACTGATCCCTTTATCTATTTCGAAGTCCCACGCAATCGCCAGGAATTTTCTGTGCCAGTAAAAAAACTTCGATATGGTGGAAACCAGATTTCGAGTCGATTTTGAATAGATTGCAACCTTGGCCGAAGATCTGGGTGGCGACGCTCAGATCTTCGCATTTGAACTCTGCACTAGCCACAAAATAAACACAAAAACATTAAAAAAAAAACACAGACGCCAATTTCTTGGAGAAATTTGGATATGGGTCTGTCGAACGGCATTGTACCAGTCTTTTTTTAACTTCAAAATATTAACAAGGTCACAAATTAAATCTTTATCTGAGTACTTAATATATCGATGTTTGCTCGAAGCACAACGCCAAAGGCATGTTTATAAATTAAGCTGTCATCTAAGAGCCGACAACTTGTGTTGAAGTGGCTCTGGACTACAAACTACGCATAGTGAAATGATCTATAATCACTACAAAAAGGGTGGAATGATTTCCGCACAGGTCCCCCTTCATTATGCATACTGTAGCTATACTGTTTCATTCTGCAATAACAATAAATGTTTACATGTGCATTACCCTGATCAATTCATCTCCTGCATGCATAATGAAGTAGGAACTGATGCGGAAATCGTGCCAAAAAGGCTTAATTTGATTCTTGAATCCATCTGGAATTCTAGAAGATGAAATACACTGCGTGCATTAAAATATTTCCTAGACCTGAACTTAACTATGCACCTGATTTAAGGGCCATGAGAACTCGACCATTCAAGGTGCTTGAGCAACTTAGCAGTTACAGAGACTGGACATGTAGATTTGCCAGATTTAACAAGATCGAATGCCCCTCCCGATATTACGTTTTGCAATATTTATAGACATGTGATCATTGGACATGACTATGTCGGAGGCCCGTAACCATTGCAGTTTATCTGCGCGTAGAAAACCGACATATCCTAAAAGCAGTGTGGTCAGGAAACGCAAATCGCCAAGTGATGCACTGTCACTGAATTTGTCGCACAAATTAAGTACAAACGCCGAACCTAGGCGCTTTTTAGGACAAACAGCTCGAGCAAGCTTTCGTTTGGCTCCCTCTAGACACGATTTGACGACAGGATGGTGTGTAGGAGGAATCAAGCCAACCATTTGATGAGCTCATTTAATCGAGTACGCAACACCAACAAGCAATGAAAAGTCTGTTTCTTTCTCTATAGCCAATGTGCAAAGTTCCAGCGCCACGTAAAGCGGATGCACAAGAACTACCGGAACGTCCATTTTAGAATAAGCGTACTTGGACACCGTTAGGCAAGATTTCCGCACAGGTACCTAATCATTATGCATGCAGCAGATGAATTGTTTAAGGTAATGCACATGTAAACATTTCTCCGCATGCGCAACGGTTAAGGGATTTCCCGGGAGGTACTTGGGTTAATGTTTGCTGGGTATGTGCCGTTGGCTTCTCAGAGCCCCAACCCCATTTTAGTCTATTTTTTGGCCAATTATAGACCCCATCTTAGTCACTTTTTGGAAAATGTAATTTTTGCGATCCCAACTTAGTCACTTTCTATTTATGCATCTACCTTGTCAATTCTTTAAAAAGCCGGGCCACGTGGTTTTGTGCTATTGAGTAACTGGTCAATATTTAAGTTTTGGTTTCAAGAACGGAATGTAATGCGGTCAATGCAAGCTTATTGTTAAATTTAATAAACAACGTTCTGATCTTTTTAACCGAGAATCTTCCCATTTTGATTCCCTTTTTACCCCCAAAATTCGAAAATTGGCGACCCCATTCTAGTAACTCTATTGAAAATGCGACCCCATTATAGTCACTTCAGTTGTGAAAATGCGACCCCATACAGCGGCACATCCCCATTAGGCTCCTGTAAGGGAGTACCCCCCGGGAGGGATTTACACAAAACGGGGGAAAAGCATGTTCAACTACACACTCGTTAAGTAGTAGATCAAGGATGGCCGTAGCCACGAATTTAGGGCGATTAATAAGGGCAGACCTATTATTCTGGAGAAAACAACGAGAAGGATACGTGAGGTGTCTTTCAAAGAGGCTTCGAATCGAAGAAAGAACCCTCACCCAAGAACGCATTTATATACCACATGCAAAACATTATACAAGAGAGCTAATTATAACCACACCTGAAACAAAACAGGAATTCCTTTAAAGGACGTGCAGAAAACAAACATCTGCTAAACTGCGTACCGCAGACATTTTCATATTTCTGCTTTTATATGAAGGAGGTAACATCCAAAATAAACCTTTGTTTGTCTGAAGTACGCCTGCGTACCTAAAGAAGATTAGCAATGTCCAGTACGTAAAAAAATCTCTTCAAATAGGTCTAGGCGAAGTAGGTATATTTGACAGCTTGAGAAACAAAAGCCAAAGCGTTATCTCCCTTGGAGGGGGACGGGGGAATTTCAATAAAAGGAATTTTGTAGCCTCAGTCACTAACTAGATATACGACTCCCGCAAAACCTAGCTCACCCTCGGTGTAAAAACTTGTTCCGTTCACGAGTTAAGTAAAACAACTTCAGGAGATTTTTATAATAGTGAACTAGTGAGCAGCACTCTGCGAACAGGGTTTGTAAAACTGATTTATTCTCCTACGTGTTTCGTCCGACTGTCGCGGACTTCTTCAGGGAGTTTTACAATTGAGAATTACAAGCTTGTACTTATACATAGTGTGACAGAAAGAAGTGGCTCTATCAGAATCTTAAGAAAAAGTCTTTGTTAGGTAGGACTATCTTATTTAAGACTACCTTTAATTGTAGTCATGCTCGTATCAAGAATGTTATCAGTCGGATAATGCCAAATCTCAGTTGTACTGTTTGTTACAAGAAAACCGTAACATTAGCTAGCCTCTGTAAGTAAGTTTTTTGGGATCAATATCAGTTTCTGGGCAACTGTGCACCTACCCCTCCCCTAATCCAACAAGTTATAATGAGTTAAAAAGTTAGCGTTAATGTTGGTTTAGGGGAGGGGTAGGTGCACGGTTGCCCAGAAACTGATATTGATCCGTTTTTTGAGGACCACAGATTAAGTACTAAATCTGTGGTCCCCTAAAATAAATAAGTCACGCATACGTCATGACAGGAATTTGTCACACGTATGCTACACCTTAGTCACTCCCTGCGTAAAAATCTAGCTTGTTTCCCTTAGGTGAATCCGCTACAAATCTGTAAAAATAATTTACGCGGCTCACACTACGTATAAATACAAGCCTGTAATTCTCATTTGTAAAACTCCCTGAAGAAGTCCGCGAGAGTCGGACGAATCGCGTAGGAGAATAAATCAGTTTTACAAACCCTGTTCGCAGAGTGCTGCTCACTAGTTCACTATTATAAAAATCGATGAAAACAAGGGAGATAAAACAATAGAGAGCAAGGAAAAGAATAGTTAAAATACAAATAAACAATTTCACAGGTTTTTACACCGAGGTAAACCTCAAAACCTCGCGAAGCTTACTTTTTAAAGAACTCGTAATGGTTTTTTCCTGTCAGGGCTCTATAGAACCCATTAATTATTGTATTCTACTCATTGCATAAATGCATATTATTACTATTACATGCAATGCAGCTTTCTCGTGAATACGGTTTGTGTCAGAGGTGCACGTGGTAATAAGAGGTTATAATAATTATTGTCATTTAACAGCCCTGAACAATATCATTTCTTCTTTGAGGCTCGGAATCTGTTACATTCACTCTTCCCTACAGTTAATGTAGAAAATTATTATTGAAGGCCTTGGGAATTTCGGAAACATATGATACATTTGCAATGAGTGATGTTCTTTGTCGACTTTTTATGGTATCAATGATGCTTTAAGAGGAACACTAGTACAGAAAAAAGTGTTCCCTTCCCGTGAATAAAATTGCCATATCAAGGCAACTATCAGATAAAAAAATACAAAAATTTTGAGGTTATAAACATTTGTTTCTCCATAATAGCAGTTTCCCAATGGGGAATGTCAGCCATATAGTATTTGGTAGTTATTAAATATTCAATTAATTAAGTTAATTTAGTTCATTAATTACGTTAATTTAGTACTTTACATTTAATGTATTTCGTTCTACTTTCGAGTCTAACTTAAATCTAATTTAAAGAGGGAGCCCCACCTATAGGCATTTATGGCTTCTTGAGACTTCCTCGCCTTTTCTTCTCCCTGTTTTAAATTTCCCATGTATTATCTATGTAAATTAGTTTTGTCCCCCTCTGAACTGATATTGTAATAAAGGCAAATGATGAAATAAAAAAAATATATTGGTATTTGACATCAAAATGAAGTAAAGAGCAGTAAGGTAAAGGGTTAATATCTTGTGTCAAATTTTCTAAAGTAGACTTTAAATTAACTTCACAACTCTGCTTTCGCATAAACAGTGAATCTACCCATACCCAACCCAAGTATGCTAATCCAAAATTCCCTTTTCCAGCGAGACCAATGAACCACCTACATTGACAACAAGCGATCTCTTGTTTAAAGCATCCGACTGATAATCTGGAGCCCTAGGTTCGATTCCTGGCGGAGCCACATTTTTCAGTTATTCTCTTAGCTGTGTTGATTTCTGTTCCCAATTTAACTTTGTCTGTTTGTATTTCTCAGAAATCCCTGAAAAATCCCCATCCAAAATGGGAATAGACTGGTGATCCCAGGTGAATAAGACAATCAGTTGCTAATATATCCCTCCTTACCTTAGTGTACTTAGTTTATATGTCCTGATTGCAGAAGGTGTGTGAAATTGTCTCCTCGGACATAGCGGCTTAAGGGCCACATGGTGTGTAGGTGTAGTAAATGTAGTTGGTTCAGTGGTCTAGTGGTTAAGACATCCGACCGGTCATCTGGAGACCCAGGTTCGATTCCTTTCTGAGCCACATTTCGACTTGTTCTCTTAGTTGTGTTGATTTCTGTTCCCAAATTTAACTTTGTCTATTTATACATATATAAAAACTCTCGGCTCGATTTACTCGGGCTTGCGAGAATAGACAGGGAAACCTCCAAGCTACCTCAGAAATCTAAGCATTTATTAAGGTTCCCATGCACACATGAACCTGTGATTTCAACATCGTAGCATCACTATACTTCAGACAAATACATCTCCAACAAGATATTGGAAGAAAGGAGGTTAGGATTTGGGTTGGATTCGTGACCGAACTCTGACGACTCAATAAAATCATTATACTCGAAAAAGGAATCAACTACACCTGATGTGCCAATGTCCTCTAGTCATTTCGACGCCGAATGTTGTTGTTTGGCAGCTATCACCCAGCAAGAGGAGCACCAGTAAGCATGCTTGCCGCACACAAAACATGTGCTGGTGGAGGGACGGCGCGGCAGTTTTCCCTTTCGAAAACAAGCCATGCCATTTTAATGGTCGATGCCTTTTTCTGAAATAGTGGATGCAATTTATAATGGTCGATGCCATTACTTTTGACCATATGGCATCGACCGTTTCGGAGAAAGGCATCGACATTCTTTACGATATTTTGGGCCCCATCTTTGGAACAAATTAGAACAAAGTGACAGAGAGAATCCTAATTTTAAAAGTTTTAAAAACAGTATTAAGAGCAAAGACCTATCACTCTTGATAGATAATTGTAGAAACTGTGACATATGTTGCTAGGCCGCCTTAATTTCTTAATTCGTAATTAATTTTTTATATTCTATTTATATTTGATATTCTGAAAGTTTTTTAAAGTTTAAGTAATTTTAACTTTATGTAGCTAAAGTATATTTTAATGTGTAGATAGTGTCCCCAATTAGTTTTTTCAAGCTAAATACTATTGACACTTTAATAAAGTCCTTTATTTATTATTTTATTCGACTATTATAAATGGCATCGACTGTTTCAGGAAAGACATCGACCATCAAAATGGCATTGCAATTGCTTGTTTATGAAAGGGAAAACTGCGTCGGGGCAGTAAGAACGCAGGAATTGTGGACTAAGTGGATTGTGGCTGGAGATGATGCGAAATTGAAGGCATTGTTGCACTGATCGGTAAAGTTTGCTTCCTCACAGCCATTGTAGCGGATTTATTTTTCTAAGAGCAGTTACCATGGTACGGGCACGTCTTTCTGAACTGTGAATGCGTTTTTCGTCATCGGAATCTTCGGCCAAATTGTACTGCCTAGACTCTTCAACCGTGGCCCATCCAAACTTGGATTTGTCTGCTTAATGAATGAGCTTTTACAGTTGTTTGAGCAGATTCTCACCTTCTTCTAGATCATTTTTGACTTTGTCGATCTGCGACTTTTCCACTGCTGACTTGGCGCCGGTCTCCAGTCCCGGCCAATTTTTTATTAAATTTGTCCTGGTCCTCATTGGTTTTTTTGTTAAATCTACGAGGGTCACTATATTATCAGAGTCACTACATTTTCTTGTTTTGGACCTTGGCACGTTTCATGTTAACGACGGTTTGGTTTAGTGGCTTCCTAAACGAATCCATAAGCCTGGTATTGTTTGCTGCAATCGACAATTGGATGAGACGGGAAACCTCATCAGTTTGACAAGACGTATAAAGCTTCTTTGAAGCCGTGCGCGGATGTCCACTGGTCCAACGAATTACCCTGACCAGTCAAAAGTAAAAATGCTAACATACTTCATTCCCGAAATACACTAGAGACTTGTTTTTAGCATTTTCTACATAAACTAGAACCATTGCACTGATAATTAAACTCTCCCTCAGACGGAAATCCTGTCTCAAAGATAAACTAATAAGCGAACGGCAACTTCTTTGAGTTAGAAAACCATGTGCTTTGTCATGTGACTACTCTCGGAATCGAACACTTTCGGAACGAAATAAACTAATTCCCACGGCTTTAAAAGATATAGTTTGAAAAGAAAATTACGATAGACTGAGAATTATCTTGGTTTTCCAGATAATACACTATTCATTCCCTGTTGCATTTATTCCTTGAATGAATTCTTCACAGTCGATTTCAAGGTAACCTTTACGGTCTCGATCGTATCATCGTCGTCTCCCGAAGTCATTGATATCAATTGAAATTTCCGCCGCTAGTGAAAGGCATTGAGTCAAAAATCATCATCGTACCGCCTCAGTCCTTTTTATCGGGCAATAATCGATTAAAGGAATCGTCCACGGTATCGTCGCTCACAACCATCGCAGCTTTTGCGGTCTCAATTTGAGCATCGTCCTGTTTAGGATATCGATGCCAATTTTTGCCGTTAACGAGGAATTCCAACTCCACAAGGAATTCAAACACAGCCCAGCTTCACCTTTTTCGTCCCCCCTCCCCCGCAAAAAAATATTTTACAGACAAATTGGAACAAAAGTAATACCTAGTAGGGGAGGTTGCAGAGGAATGTTTAATGCGGCTTTAAAGTGCCTATAAAACCAATTTAAAAAGTTTACCAAACTCCACTTATGGCATCACCGAGAAAGTTCTTGCTTTTCATCCTACCTTTACTTTGCCCTCGCGGACTTTGTCCTCGCGAAAAGACACGCTAACGTTTGAAACATTTCACTGCGCGAGCCATATTGTGCATGTGGCGTCACAGGGAGTGCAGTTTCGCCTCAGTTTCTAAATACAGAAGAGATGTCCATGATGGATAAGTGAGCGATTAAAAGTGTAGCAGGGAATGGTAATAACTTTAGCTGCACCAATAGCAGTTATACACTAGGAATATCTATATACAGGTACCCTTCTAATAAAGTATAGACCCATTTCAGATGTGACGTCACGTCACGTGACTTTGCGAACTGGAGGACAACCTTTCACGTTTGTTTACGAAATGGCGGTAAAACAGACGACAAAGCGAGGGCTTTTACCTGGCTATTTTGAAGGGATACAGCTTAAGGAAACGAAAGAACGATATTTAGATAAATTAGCAGATATAGGTGGACAAGATCCCTATGAAATTCCGCGAAACGAGTGGATGGATGATGTGGATTTTTGGCCAGATGTAACGTACATCCATGTGGGAAGGTATCTATTATTTTCGTCGAGTCCATACACTCAAGATCAACTGATGAACTTCTGTAAGGACAAAACCATATAAAGCTAAGGGAAGACGTGTTCAGCATCAATAACTTGTACGTACGTTTCACGAAATCGACAAGAAAGTGATCATTGTAGCTCGAGGACCGAAACACTAAAACATGCAGTGCGCTACCTACCTGATATGAAATGGTCACTGCAAACTCTTACAAAGTCCCCGGGATCAGCAGCAAGATCTTCCCTTCGAATCCTAGCGAGCTAAGTCGCTCGACGTTCGATGCTCAAAGCTTGCTTTTTTGGGTTCAATCTTGTGACTATCGCGGGAAGACGGTAAAAGCCTTTGTCCTTTTCTCTGTTTGAACGATTGGAACAGCCAAAAACAGCACAGAAGTTCACCATAACGCCACAGACACACGTGCGATTTGTTTACAAGCTTGTCCTCCAGTTCGAAAAGTCACGTGACGTGACGTCACATCTGAAATGGGTCTATTGCGTCAGAAATAGACTGCGTTTGTGAGGAAACATCGGAAAAGCGCCAAACCATCGAAGAAATTGGCTCTTGGATTATACCATTTTGAAGCGACCTATTTACATAGCTCGGGTCCATAATTTTCCCGCATTGTGCAACCAAACTCTGTTGTTAAAGAGTGCCGTACCAACGCGAGATTAAGTCGAATCGTTTAATCCAAAGTCACTGAGTTCGCTTGTATATTTCTCCGGTGTCTGAAGCATCTGAAAACACCATCCAAAGCCCTGGAATTGGAGGCTTCTTCAGTGGTTGAAATTTTCTACGCCAGCACTCCGTGTCATAGAATCTGAGGCGAGTTGCCGGCATCGAATAGGTCTGTGGACAAACGTTCGTCATATTCGAACTGCACTGATATTAGACTGAAGAACCAACGACTGCAGAAGCAAGTCACAAACGCAATTCTCAAATATGGCTTCCACATTAGTCTTCGTCTCCACTATTTCCGTTGTCATCATCCATATCGTCTTCTTTCAGCTGGTTCATCTAGATATGGCTGCGAAAGACACATCCGTACGTCTAATTCATCTTCTTCAAGCCTCGTAATGGGTTTTCGTTCTCGGAAGATGAACTATGATGAGTTATGATATCATTTTGGTGCGTAGATAACCTCCAGTGCCAAGATCTAGAGTTCATTTTACTCCTAAATATAAGCAATCTTGTGCAAACCCTGTGACATCACGGGAAGAGCAAACCGAAAATGTGTCCCGAATAACCATTAGATTCAGGAAGTTTTGTTGACGCGAATTTCGTTCTGGGGCTCTCCTTACAAAATCCAATACAGTAAATTTCAATTCAAAAATAACATTTTTAAATAAACAATTTCGTTTCACAGGCACTTTAATGAATAAACGGTTCGGAGAGTGAGGGAGTGAGTGAGTGAGTGCTATTCGACCGCCTGACTGCCCCCTATACCCTATACAATGATTACTCTATCCACGAGGTAAAAACGAAAGAAAAGTCGAGACGAAACGTGCAATTCTTAATAGATTTATTTCTCGTGCATCAATCACTGTTCATAAATTTTCTTCAAGACAAATACTCAAAGCGTTTTATGCGCGTAGCAGTTTCTACATATACTGATCACGTCAGGCTTTTAAAGTTCTCAGTTTGGAACTTGGCACTGGGACTGATCTCGTACATATCCACTTGTCTTTGTCGCGTCGTCGTACCACTTTCGCCATTGATGCAGATTACCTTCGCCTGCGTCACATTTCTCCATGTTCTTTGTTATTTCTTGGTCAGAAAGGACTCTATCCCACAGATGGACTCCGGTGAGGTGAATTGTTACTTTTCTGTATCCACCGGAACGTAAACCGGTAATGCCTCCTATAACTAATTTGCCACCCCCTTTGATAGCGCCTCTATAATACGAGTTGAAGGAATCACCCCGCTTTCCATCTATGAAGTATACAACTACAGCCGTGTAACCAGACCATGTAAAGCAAAGCTGATGCCACTTGCCGTCTTTTATCTTATCCACCCGAAACCTTAGAAAAGCAAAAAAAAAGGTATTGAAGAGTTTGTTAATCAATTACAGTAGCCTACTATCACAAAAATGAACATGGTGAAGTATGTAGGTCAATCCAGTAGCTTCTTGTCAGTTTTTTGAAACTGTAACTTTCCGTACGGTTCCCCCCTAATGAATAAGTTAAGTGACTCAAGACGTACTATTTTCATAACATACATTAAAGTTAAGACCTAAGATTGATTATTGCATGTACTTCTTCTTAGCCTGCACCGCGGGAGAAACTAAACACAGATTACGTTTACAACATAGACGATATGGCAAACGGAAAATGGCTTTATTTAAAGTTTTGGGTGTTCAATGAAAAAAAAGTGGATAAAAACCGACTGTCGCAATTGAAATCTACAGGAGTTCGTTTGTGTTTGTGGGGAAATCAAGTGATATCGTTCTGTAGCTTTTCCTACCTTCAGATTGAACGTATATAATACGATGGATAATTCTCGAGTGAAAGAAAAAGAAACGATCTTGGACTTATTGTCACAAAAACATTGCCTTATGCCACGGATAGGCATATTTCGCTTTTTGCATAATAATGAATTTTTGTAGAAATACTTTGGATATTTGCACTTTCGACTTAACTTTGCTGCTTTTTCCTGGGATAAATGCCAAAACCCGAGCACAATGTGAAGTTCCAACTATTAAACATGGAGAAGCAGAGTATATTTGAAATTTTTTCCTGGAAAAAAAGTGTTAAACGGCAAAATGTCGTCATAAAACTTCGGATAAAATTCAAACAGTAACAAATGAAATCCTTCATTATCCGAGCCGGCCAGCAGCACATTACAGGTAACCAACTAATTTTCTTCTCAGCTGTCATCGTCCTTGGCGTTGTCGTCATGTTTGGCTTAGCTCCCTTCTGAGGTTACTTCATTGGTATTCTAAAACAATTATTACCGGGGCCCAGCCGAAGGCTGGCACCAGTCGTAAAATGCAGACGGTTTCTGTCGTTTTTTCAACGTTACATTGTTAGGGATTTATCGCTGACTCGTTACTTTTGCTCGCTGGCTCGTTACTTTGCTCGCTGGCTCATTGAAATCTTATCCGTCATTTTGAAAAGCACGAGGCATGGAGGACAGTCAAGAGACAGATTATAGCTTTTTGTTTCCCATCCTCTACGATGCACTAGTTTATGAGCGAAAATTTAAGGGTGAATATTTAGAGAGACAAATTTACGAGCGATCATTTAACACTGAACCTTCCATCGTGAAACTTGTCGAGAATAAGAGCGACTTATCAAAGCTATCTACATTGAGTGAACCTTCCATCGTGAGAGGTGCGAGAAGTTAGCTATATCTGTGCAATCCCGTGTCCCACTGAGCCCCGGTAAGTTCCACGTGGTGGTTCTCGTTCTCTTTAATCTCAGTGAATAATGGCTTTAGGAATATTTACCTGGCTGTTTTGCTACCATCACTCTATTTCTACTGAAAAATAGATGCTCAATATTCCTATTCCTATGCGCCGACTTATTTGTACACAAAACATGACAGCTTATAAAGTACCATATCTTTTTAGCTGTAATTGTTTTATTCACCTTGTGTTTGATTAGAAGGGTTGGTCTTAACCTTAATGTACTTATTTGTCGGTATTGACCAGAATTAACGATTGCCTACGCATACTTATTTATAGGAGAGCCAGGCCAATCATCTTTGATCAAAAAAAGGTTCTCTTTTGCTGAATTTCGATAATTGGTGAAACCTTTCAATAACTATTTTAAATATCTTCCCCCGTAAAGAATAAGAATGTTGACACTTGCAATATATCCTGTGCTTTTAATATTGCTGTTCCCTGTTACATTGATTAAGCATCTAACGAATGTAAGGAAAATTTTAGGTGGAAACCGGCATATTTCGACAACGATCAACATTTCGAACTTCAATATATTGGTGACTTTTTTCCAGCAAATCACCAATACCTAACGCTGTTTTAAATTATCTAGCTGTTCCTCGACTTGTCAAGGTCTAGGTAAAGGTGAATGGGATAAACGAGTAGATCCCTGGCAGGGGTAACTGAGACGTCCTTGCAGAAAGCATTCTACTAAACCTGACCAGAATGTTGCACAAGTGAAGCGAAATCAGAAGAAAGCTTATCTCAGTAAGTGAACAAGTTCTTATAAATAGCTTAAGGGTTTAGAGTTTCCGTAAGAAAAATTCTCAACAACGTCACGTTTTGGCTCAAGCCATGTTTAAAATGACATCAAGATTCGAACAAGACTCCATTCAGTTGGGCAAATTTAACTTAAATCATAGTTTATATATATATACATGGTTATAAAACTCGACAAGTTTCTTTGTTTTATGTTTTTGTTCGCTTTTTTGGCCTTGAACATTTACAATAACACACTTTTTTTGGTAGGATAACCAATAAAAAATTTCGACAAATATATTAGCAGGTAACACGCGAAACAAAAACAAAAAATTGTGCAGGGTCACGGTCGATTCAACATCTAACTGCGAGTACGCTGTTCTTGCTTTTGAAATTTCCACGGTTTCATAACCAGTCC
Source organism: Ricordea florida (assembly GCA_949710005.1). Taxonomy (NCBI): domain Eukaryota; kingdom Metazoa; phylum Cnidaria; class Anthozoa; order Corallimorpharia; family Ricordeidae; genus Ricordea; species Ricordea florida. The sequence goes on along the minus strand of OX453274.1, from coordinate 23,473,144 downwards.
CTAGATTAACTATGGCCATAGCGAAGATTGGAAACAAAAACAAAAGATTGTGCATGGTCACGATTGATTCAATATTCAATTGCGACTGTACTGTTCTTGCTTTTGAGATTTCCAGGATTTTAAAACCAGACCTTCGATTAACTATGCTTAAATGTATTACGTTATCTAGTGTCCAAGGTGGTGGTACTATCGTGTTTGCGTATATCACTTGAAAACTTGCTTATGACATTTATCAATGCTATCCCAGCACTTAAAAAACTGAACGTCAACTGAGGTTCAAACATAAAGCAAAATGTGTTGCTTCTCACTGTTACCTTTTAGAACCAGCCCTGGGGACATGAAAATTAACAAAGATCCCTTCCTTAATGCCATGATCAGGATTACCAAACGTCTCGAAGTTAGCTTCGAAATCATCTTGGGTATGTCGATTAGCATGTGCTTCGAACATGTAGCGAACCAAGTGCACGTCGCTTTGCGATTGACTGCCCCAGTTTCCTTCCAACCTTACCCATAAACACAGCGTCAGTTCTCTCGTTTTTGGAATGACGTCACCAATAATTGAATGAAACTCCATGGAAGGCTTAAGCAGGATATCGAACGTTGCTAGGAGAAAAAAGGAAACTGAAATAAACTTGTCCTCTTCAGGTGATAAGAGAACACCAGTGGTAAGCGGTCAAAACGTCTTGGCCCACACCTGAGAGACTTTTTCAACAGGCAAAAGACCGACCCTTTAATAATTAGGATCGCGTTACCCACGACAAGTAATGACGTATCTTATAACAACATTTATTAAATTATCTTGATTTCAAGAGAATATCTATTGACGCTTTCACGATTGGAGGTTCATTTGTATGGGGTAAAATATTGAGATCATAATATACTATGTATAATAGGAAAATAAAGCTCAGCCCGACGACCCCTGACAAAACGCGTTAAATAATAGGATTTATTTTGTAATGGTTGAGACTATTACTTTTTGTGGAATATATACATATATATATAAAAGTGCAGTAAAGTAGGGAGGGGGTATGTTAGCAACTGATTGCCTTATTCACTTAGGATCACCACCCTATTCCCATTTGGGATGGCGATTCATCAAGGATTTCTGAGAAATACAAACAGACAAAGTTAATTTAGGAACAGAAATCAACACAACTAAGAGAATAAGTGAAAATGTGGCTCAGCCAGGAATCGAACCTGGGTATCCAGATTACCAGTCGGATTACCAATACCATCCAACCGGTAATCTGGAGACCCAGGTTCGATTCCTGGCTAAGCGACATTTTCACTTATTCTTTTAGTTGTGTTGATTTCTGTTCCCAAAGTGTAAAGTTGATTAACGTAAAACGGTGCTCAATACATTAACGTAGAGCGAAGTAGTTGGTGCGAGAGAAAAAAACACACAAACAAACTACACGTTTAACCCTACAAGCCTGTTTCGTGGTTGCCCACTCGTCAGGGGATTTTATTAAAATGTCCTTTACCATCGTTTATATATAATATAGTTAAATTTACATAATAAGAATCATCACTAAGTTTCAGGTATTGCGTAAAAGGTTTTGTTTCTGTGGCGGCAAGAAGACACCAGCTCATTACGTTTGTTTAACGTGGATAGTTCGGATCCGCAGATGATTAGGAATTTTTCTTTGAGGCAGAGGTTACATCTTTTGCTTGAGCTGTTATATGGCTAGTGTGGAGACAGGATGTGCCAGGAAATAAAGTGTTCAATGTTGTTGTCTTTAAGGGTCCATATGTGTTTGCTGAGTTCGGTGGAGTTTCTATGTTTAGCGTGGCGGAAAGATGCGGTGTGGTTTCTGTATCTTGTTTTGAAGTTGTTCTCCGTATGTCGGATGTAGGTTTGGGACGTGGTGTTCTCTTTGCGCGTAACGGTGGCTTGGTAGATTACAGATGGTTATAGACAGTTTCCGTTGAGCGGGCAATTGTTCTTTTGTCGATAGAATCATCAACATACAACGATCTACTAGAAAAGAACACAACAAAATCATACAGGAAAGGACAACATGAGACCACATGCGCCATCCATAAAGAAAACTAAGAAATGGCTATGAAGTTGGGCATCGACGACAGAGTGGACGCTACAGCCGAAATAGACGCCTTCATAACACTTAAAGACCACAAGCCTAACTTCACTAAAAAGCCGACCTGCAGACTAATAAACCCAACGAAATCCGAAATAGGCAAAGTCAGCAAAAAAAAGTTTCTCGATCGCATCAACAGTAACATCGCGAGAAAATGCAACTTAAACTTATGGAAAAACACTGCGTCTGTAATCGACTGGTTTAAAGCCATCAGAAACAAACACCACTTCAGCTTCATCTGTTTCGACATTAAAGAATTCTACCCGTCGATCAGCCAAGACCTCCTTAACAAAGCCCTCGACTTCGCCTTAGCCCACGACAACATCACCATCCACGAAAGAAACATCATAATCCACGCTAAAAGTTCCATCCTAATCCACAAGAAACAACCCTGGCAAAAGAAAGGCAACGCAGCATTTGACGTCACAATGGGCAGCTACGACGGCGCGGAAACATGCGAGCTTGTAGGAAGTTTTCTCCTATCCCAGCTGCAACACCTTAATATTAACGTAGGACTTTACCGAGACGACGGACTGGCGACCACTAACAACACACCTAGAGACACAGAGAACATCAAGAAAGAAATATGCCGTGTCTTTAAAAATAACGCACTACGCATTACCATAGAAGCTAACAAGCAGATAATTAACTTCCTGGATGTCGCATTAAACCTCAACCAAAACACCTAAAAGCCCTTCACAAAACCGAATACCACACTGCAGTAAGTCTACCGCGAGAGCAACCACCCGTCAATCACTACAAAGAACATTCCAGCCGGCATCTACAAACGACTATCATCCCTATCATCCGACAAAGCATCCTTTGACCAAACCGCATATCCATACCAGAAAGCACTTGACGAAAGCGGATACAGCTACACGCTGCACTACAAACCAACCACACCTAACAAGCGCAAAAACCGTCAACGCAGTAACATCCTGTGGTACAACCCCTCTTTCAGCAAGAACACAAGTACTAACATCGGACACAAATTCCTCCCTCTAGAAGATAAGCACTTTCCAAAACATCACGAGCTCCGCAAAATCTTCAACCGCAACACCATCAAGATCAGTTACAGCTGCATGAACAACACTAAACAGGTAATCGACAACCATAATAAACGCATCTTAACCACATCTACACGAACCAACTATGCCGCTGCTTAACACTAACAGTAGTAGGGGAGGAATGAATTAAATACGGATTTATAGTATAAGCCGTGGTGCAGACTGGGAAGGCTATCATTTTGACGCTTTACCCCAACGTAAGGCAACACCGGTACGTTAACAGCATTTTTAGGTCGACACACAAAAAGTATTTCCATTTAGAGAGTGGCGACACAAAAGCGCATCAATATGGATGACCTCCCGAGGGAAGCCCAAAAATAGCCGAACTCAACGGAGGAGGTGAAGCAGCAATTCGGAAAATTCCTTCTCACCCTAGACCTAGTATTAGCTCGGCTCTTGGGTTAGTAGTGAAAAAATATCTGCACTATTATTTAGGTGGCACACTATAGCTCATCAATTATGGATGAATGCATAGAGAGTATCATCGTAAGCTTGAAAAAGGAAAGGTATTCTGCTGCTTACCTGACGCACCTAAAACACGTAGCAGCCACTTTCTCCGAACCTCTTCCAGACCCATTCGGCCTTCTTGGAGAGGTCAACCCAAAAAGTATCGATGGTTTGCTAGAAGGCAACCCCGCGCTTTGCCAGCGGGTGCTCTCAGGTAAGTTTGATCATCTCACATGGAGTCTTGGGGAGATGGAATGTGAAGCGTGTGAGTATGTAGCCTATGTAGGTGGTGGGATGCTCGCCATTGGATATGCCGCTAGCCGATGGTTGTGAAACTGGGAAAAAGCTTTTTTCGGTGGTATTGGTATAGAAATGGAAAAGAAGCTGTCTGACATCTACTACAGCCCCCAGGGATATTGGAAGGGGCACGCCGCGATAAAGAAGTTGGCGGTCGCGGCTGGTGCCTCTGAAGATGCCGTCCGGGTGTGGCTCCAGAAACAGGCAATGTGGCAGATCTACCTGCCGCCCCCACAACACATACCAAGACCGAGGTTCAATGTCTCAACACCAAACGAGGTTCATCAGGCCGATCTTCTATTTCTACCCCATGACCGCCCTGGACGGGGACGGAAGCTTTACAAGTATGCTCTCACTGTGGTCGATGTTGCCTCGCGCTACAAGGAGGTTGAGTCTTTGGCTTCAAAGGAAGCGAGAGAAGTCGCGGGCGCGCTTGAACGCATCTACAAGCGAAGCCCTCTCACGTGGCCCAAGCAACTTCAGGTCGACCCAGGTAAAGAGTTCATGGGCACTGTGACTCCGCTACTCGCTAAACAGGCAATACCGAAGTCCGTCGCGGACGCGTGGACATCCACCGAGACCAACCGATAGTGGAGAGGTTCAACAGGACTCTGGCCGAGCGGTTGTTCGGGTACTGAACAAAAAGCAAAAAAGCCGCAGGATGCCATCGAGACCAGATCGGTGGCACAAAAGTCCTCCTCTTTTGTTCCTGGGAGAGCGGTTGGTTTGGAAGAGGAGAGACTTTCCTCTGACGCCGACGTTCGATATTTATACCAGCCTGGCGAACAGGAGGGTGGACGAAGGCGCGCAACAGACCCAGTTTGGAGTCTCGAGGTTTATGAGCAAGAGCGCGCTGTCATTCGGCCCGGCGAACCTGTGGCTTACTATCTCAGGAGCGGGCCCGAACGAGGCTTCGTCCGCGAGGAGCTTCAGGTGGTGGCATGGAATACCGAATTACCCCCGAAAGGTGTACTCTAAGGGTTCGGTGTGAATCCCATCGGGTAACACCCGTCTCTTGTCATAATACGCGCTCAGTCCCAACTTCTCCAGGTGGTAGGTTGTCATCTGGCCGTGATCTCCCATTCAGAAGCCCCGGTTCTCGCTCTGATCGAGTTTCCCGTCGAGGGCGGCTTTGTATCTCCCCCAGGTCAAGGAGTTGTGTTTCTTGGACATCCCCTTGGCTGAGTGTTTACTTTTGGAATAGTCATCCACGTAGTACGCCTTACTACACAACGCAATACCGCGGGTCCCTTCAAACTCTAGCTTGAACAGCCCCGGGGTGCGGCCACTCCATTTGTCCCACGCCAGCCACTGTTTCTTGCAGGCGTCGAACTCTTCGCGGAGCTCGGGGCGGACGACGTCTTCCAGGCTCTCCCCCGCGATTCCCATGTAGAGGCTGTCCGTGTCCATCTGGATCAGCTCGAACAACTGCCTGTCCACGAAGTAATCGAGGAAGTCGTAATAGAACTCGAGCATCCGGAGCTTGGCTAGCTGGTAAACCGAGATACCGACTTGGAAGGGGCGATTGATGTCGATCTTCTACTTCCTCTTCTGGATCTCGTAGGCTTCACCGATTTCGTTTAGGTCGTCGAACCACCGCTTCGTCGATCGTGTACGAAACCTCCGTCTGACGCTCTAGGGCTTCGATGAATTTGCCGTAGCAGCTATTGCCGAGCAGTTTGAAGAGGTCGGCTAGGAGGGCTTTCTCTTTTGCCACATCACCTTGCTGGCGGGCTTCTGTTACTTGGTCGACGAACTACCCGAAGATCTTCTGGTGTTTGTAGTCGATCGTTCGGTAGACCGCGGTGATAACCAAGCCGTGGGTGATGTACCAGCGGAGCAGCGGGGCGTACAAAAGAATCTTCTTCGCGGAAAGCGCTCATACAAGCTTTTTCTCCCCTTTGGTGCGGGTTCGTCCTGCGCGCTCGAGATAGTCAAGCATCTCCTGGGGGACATCCGACTCGGGAACCTCCTTGCTGTAGAAGAGCGGGGCCATTTCTTCGAACTTTGGCCAGAGTTGTTCGGGGACCTCGATGTCCACTTCTGCGAACCCGAACCACTTTTCTTCTTCGACACTCCGCCCTGCGTCCCCGGCCTCCAGTGGCGCACCATTCCCTCATCGCAGGGCGTCGTACCCGAGGACGCGTTTACAGGGATGAGCCTGGCCGTGGTACTGATGGGAACGGATCCGCGTCACTCCCGCTTCTAGACGATTGAGGGACCACCTGTGACGCTCGCTTTGAGCATGTCATAAGCCTCCTTTCCGGGAGCGTACAGCTCGGGCGTCTTGGGGCCTTTCAGCGTCCCTCTTAGGACGAACCTCATCAACACGCCGGGCAAGCTTACCGCGTCTTAAAAGATGTCGATTCCGTACGCGGTGTAGAAGTCGCGCATTTTGGTCAGTGCTTATAGTAGCGAAGCCTGTCCGCGAAGGTCTTCATCCCCTTTTCTCGGAATAGCTTTTGGCACCCGCGATATTCCGACAGCTTCAGAGGGAAGGAGGCTTTCAACTTCGAATACCATTGGGGGTAGTCGGGAAGGCTGGGGAAGTCGAGCTTCTCTGGGCTGTCAAACCACTCGTAAGGGAACCAGTACTTCGTGTGGGCACAGCCGTATGCCTTGACCCAAGCGTCATAAGTTTTCCCCGGACCGATGTAGTTGATGATGTCCAAGAATTTGAAGTCCGGAGTCGTGATGAAGATGATTTGGTTCGCTTTACACCCAACTTTGATCAACGTGTCGGTCGTTTTGCAGAGTTCCCCGACGAAGTGGTTCCGGATAAGGTTGAGATCATACTTGCCTGAGTTGAACCCGAGCACGGGGACTTGGTCGCACCACTCTTCGATTGGGTACCGGCGCTTTTTTGGCAAGAACTCGATACTGTCGGGTAGGAACTGGTGGCGGACGTCTTCTCGTATCTGGGTGGCTCGCCGTTGAAGCGCTTTCATGAACTCCTCAATGAGCAACTTCGGGTCTCGATTACATAGATGCTCAGGGACGGGGTCGAGGGTGTCTGATAGTGAGACGGAGATAGGAACATGGTCCCCCTCTAGTGTCAGATCCTCTGTAAGACGACGGGTGCTGGTCTTGTCGAGGTAACTCTCGAAGTCGTACACAATCGCGTGGGGGTAGGTTACCGTCTTGGGGTTGGGGATGCGGTCTTTGCTCCAAGGTTTAGGCTCGTGCTGCCACCTGACTACAAGCCGATACCCAGCAGCACGAATCTTAGCTTCACTCTCGAGCGTCTTTTGGTATGCCATTTCACGTGTTACAGGGCTGGCCTTTTTCTTGGTGAGATTACGAAGTAGCTCCTGGCGTTGCTCCACCATTGGGAAACAGATTTTGCACCCATGCCAGAGACACCCATTGAATTGGAAGAAAGTCTTTGTCACGGGATCATAACCGTCTACAGGGCTACCTTCTATCATTCGCTCACCCCCATGCCCGCATAGCTGATGATGGATGTGTATGCCTCTAGTGTGGGCTTCATGCTCGAGCCACTGTACGGCTTGTATGCTATCCCGTTTTTGTGGGTAGAAGGCCTTCTCATAGGATGACAGTGGAGCTTCCACTTTCTCCCCACTGCAGACAACTTTCGTCTCGCCTTGGGTGCAACGGTCGACGTGGCGATGGAGGTTGTTGATCTGTGTGAACCGCGCATTGCACGCCCCGCACACGAACACATGTGCGAGTTTCTTGATATCGGTGATGAGAAACACGTGCCCCTTATAGACGCCAATCGTCATTGGTGGAGTGCCCACTTTTTCATAGTGAGCCGGTTGCCTCCGAAGCAGCCAGTCTCCACCCACTGGCTCATATACCCGGATCCCAAGCTGGAAGTGGGCCTCTACTTTACGAAGGTCATCCAAAGATGTGGCTGGGGTGTCGGGTGCTTTGAAGAACTTTGAAGCAAAAGCTCGGGCTTGGCGGGTGCAGCAATCCACGCGAGCGCCTCGATGCACCGCGATACACCGAAAGAGACAGAGGTTATCTCCGTACGTGTCCAAGGAGTACATCCCCCGCTTTCTCCTCAACCAATCTGGTAGTGGCCCTGTTCCCAACAGAGGCGCTTGGCGGGCTAGCAAGACCTTAACCTCAACAAAGAGAAACCGAATGAAGGCCCATTTTGTGCTCGGCCGGTCGATTTGGTTGATGCCTAAACGCTTCTCGTCTTCCGCCTCCAACCAGTCTCTCGCTTGCGTCTCAAGATGCTGGAAATGTGGACTCCCTTTTGCGTTTTTGCGAAATAGGATAATTGCACCTGTTTCTAGATTCTTGAGTCGATAGGTGTAGCTGTAACGGAGATAGAAGCTAGAATCTACCCGCTCTCTCAACCGAGGCATGACCCGGTCTACGAGAGGACCATCCACGCCTCGAAAGAACGATCATCGCCAGACGCGCCGACCACCCACCTCACCCTCTCTTTCTCCACCTAATTCTTCGAGTAGCCGTGGCCCTTCTCTGACGATAGAGCGCGCTAGTGGCTCATCCCTCCGAGGAAAACGACGATTTCCAATCTTTCGGAGGGCCTCTATCCTCTTTGTGGGGGTGGTCCTCTTTCGGACACCCTCTGCTAGGAGAGCAGTGTCAACCTCTCCTTCGAGTTGGCGGAGCTCACGAGCCCGCTGCCACTTCTTGTGGGGGTTGTCTATATCCCCTCTGACAGCGGGGTATCTCCCCGTCTGTTGCGCTCGCCGGAATTGTTTCTTCCACTCCGCAGCGCGAGCCTCTCCGATCGCCCGGAGGAGGGCATCTTTGTTCTGAAACTTCGAGCACCCAGGCAGCCCGTAGCTTCGTACTAAAGTCCGTAATTCTTTAACGGTGAGCATGTCTATATAAACATAAAAGGGAACAAAAAAACGGCGAATAGGCCTCGCAACTGCCTAGTGGAGCCACAACGAGCTCAGCCACGTCATAGTGGCCCCGAACTCGGGCGCACCAAACTCACCGGGGGCGTCGTCGACTTGGTGCTCGAAACGCTCGAAAGCGTCTCGCAGCAGGTGGGTGAAACACTCTTCGATTTCATTACGCGGGAGAAATTTCCCGCCCTTATTTTCTAGCCAGCGGTTATGGGCTAGCTGGCACTCACGATAAGTAAGCTTTGCCTCAGCATCACGGCAAGTAATATAATAGAAATAGCCCACCCTCTCCAGGTCAGCCTCGAAGTGCCCGAGGAGTCTCACATCCTCAAGGCGTGCCGCTAATCGGCCCGGCACCCCGCGGGCCTGTAGATCCCTCCGTAGCTGGGCGTCGACAGCATAGAAGCTGCCGTCACAGATTTGACGACGCAGATCTTCGTTGTCGCTTGTCCACACCAGCGCGATCTGGCGGGACGTGAGATAGAAGTTCGCTCGCATCTCATCAAGGAGGATCTCATCGCGAGCGCGCGGAACTTCCATCAGTGCGCGGCGAAGTTGGGCTTTGGTTCTCAACTGGGACCGGCCGGGGATTTCGTATCTCATTGCCAAAGTTCGCAAGTCTTTCACGGAAAGCATGTTTACTAAATGGAAATACCTGTTGAGTGCCACTCTCTAAATGGAAATACCTTTGGTGTCGCCACTACCTAAATGGAAATACTTTTGTGTCGCCACTCTCTAAATGGAAATACTTTTGTGTCGTTACTCTCTGAATGGAGATACTTTTTGTGTCGCCACTCTCTAAATGGAAATACTTTTTGTGTCGCCACTCTCTAAATGGAAATACTTTTTGTGTCGCCACTCTCTAAATGGAAATACTTTTGTGTCGCCACTCTCTAAATGGAGTTGAGCTCCGTTGAGTTCGGCTATTTTTGGGCTTCCCTCGGGAGGTCATCCATATTGATGCGCTTTTGTGTCGCCACTCTCTAAATGGAAATACTTTTTGTGTGTCGACCTAAAAATGCTGTTAACGTACCGGTGTTGCCTTACGTTGGGGTAAAGCGTCAAAATGATAGCCTTCCCAGTCTGCACCACGGCTTATACCATAAATCCGTATTTAATTCATTCCTCCCCTACTACTCTAACAAAAAGGCTAACACTAAAGAAAGATAGACATGCAACTGCCGACAAAAGAACAATTTCCCGCTCAACGGAAACTGCCAATAACCATCGGTAATCTACCAAGCCACCGTTACGCGCAAGGACAACACCACGTCCCAAACCTATATCCGACATACGAAAAACAACTTCAAAACAAGATACAGAAACCACACCGCATCTTTCCGCCACGCTAAACACAGAAACTCCACCGAACTCAGCAAATACATATGGACCCTTAAAGACAACAACATTGAACACTTTATTTCCTGGCACATCCTGTCTTCACACTCGCCATATAACAGCTCAAGCAAAAGATGTAACCTCTGCCTCAATTCCTAATCATCTGCCGACCCGAACTATCCACGTTAAACAAACGTAATGAGCTTGTGTCTTCTTGCCGCCACATGAAACAAAACCTCTTAAGCAATACCTGAAACTTAGTGATGATTATTATTATATAAATTTTACTATATTAATTTATATATAAGCGATGGTAAAGGACATTCTAATTAAATCCCCTGACGAGTGGGCAACCACTAAACAGGCTTGTAGGGTTGAAAGTGTAGTTTGTTATATATATATATATAGCTAAAGGTACTTGATGAGATAATAGAAAGAAACAAACTTCTGAAAGGTCCGACAATTTTATAACGTTTCGGCCGTTCGGCCTTCGTTAAAACCTAAAAATAAAATCTAAGACGTGGAAGACGCTCATAAAGGAAAAATAACAAAAGCTAAACAAAGGTATATCCATGACAATAAAATCTAAAAATCAAAAATATAAGATCATTAATTACGCTTAAAAAAAGTTACATAAAGGCGATAGAGGTTGCATACCAAGGTACGGAAAAGTCAGCTTATTAGGGTGAAAAATAATAATACGGCAATGATTCAATTGTTTTAGCAAATACGTTTTGTGATCTAAATTCCCGTCAATGTAAACAATTGGGTCATCCAATAAGCTTCTAAGCTTAACAACAAAGTTCCATTTGTGTAAGACCTTTCATTGAACAATTTATATGGATACCTACGGACGCATTTCTTTTCACTTGTCAGAGTCGTATGCGGGGGACATTCTGGGACGCATTTGTGTGCTTTGGGATTCAAGGCAACACGGCAGGCATGACAGCCTCCAGGATAAGCAGCGGTTTTTCCTTGTTGGCAGCCTGACAATAAAAAAATTGATAGTCGAGCCTTCAAGATTAACAACGCTTCACATTCGCTAAAACGAAGGGCTAACGCTCGAAACGTCAGCACCTCCCTTTTACCTTACGGTGGTATAACTTACTTAATCAACTCGTTTGCTTTACTTAATTTCTAACGCTTGACTATCGTTTGATTTATTGGAAGATTGTAATATTAAAATTTTCAATATTTCCATGAAGACCTGCCCAGACCAGTATTCATAGCTCCCAACATTAAGTACCTCATAGCTCCAAACGGACGAGAAAAAAACATCATGATCACACCTTTGTGGAACTCCTGGAGATATCACTGTGCAACTGTGCACTTCAGTCGTAAACGCGTTAGTGTTCTTGGTTCCAACGCAGCTTCACTTCATTGAAATAAGGCTCACTTAATTAAAATACGAGCTTACATAATTCTTACCAAGACTGTAAAAATGCTCTGAAATTTGATTTCTTTCTGTGTTTTGATCCATTCTCCAGTTCTGTCTTGTAGTTGTGGTAAGAAAGGTAAACTTGTGGTCTTAGCTTTCACTTACAATGCAAACAAGAAGAGATTGTCACAGATAAAAACGTATGGTAGCGAGAGCCATATGGTAATGATGTGTAACCAGTGTTAAGTAGATAGAATCAAGGAACGGCACAGTGTCTTTACTCTTATAAAGTTGCAATGTTGTTTAAATTAATTTTAATTGATTTTAACTACTGTATCCCTGGCAAGAATGCAATTAATTACAATTTGTTTGAATGGATTGGTATAACTGACAGCATTACGTTATCTTATTTCTTTAGCTGCTATCTCCACTGTATTAAAATCTGAAACTTGCTTATAATATAACATTGTCAATCGTTCTCCTCAACGTGTACGAGTTGGCATCTGCAGGGACTCCTTTTTGAGAGAATTCTCTCTGACTTCCTCTTCCCCAGTTTGCCTACCATACTAAAAGTATTTAAGTTTTTCGGTCTTACCAGCCAAAGGGTCGCAATCCGGGTGACAATCCTGAACACATACGTCCAGTTTAGGATCTCTAACCGTATCTCCCTTGCACTCAGTTTTTGTTAAGGCACGTGAAACTATGTGGGCATCCATCACTTTGGCAGGCTTAACGTCATTACCAAATGCGTAGAATCGAATATTCAAATTGTTAGGACCATCTACCAAGTTGAGATACACATCTCCGCTGTCGGATGTTCCAAGACTCTTTCCATACTCAATTAGCGTGCTTTCTTGGGTTTCAGTGATGCATACAAAGTATGACTGGTAGAGGGAGGCGTCTCCCAGCGCAAGAGCGTTGAGGTTGGTCGTTTCGGTCTTAAGTGTTGTACCCTAAGAAAAAATGGAAATGCAAGGTACTGACTGAAGCGTACCCATGGGATAATGTTACAATAATTATGTGTACTACATACACCTGTTATGGCTCCGAACTCGACTCGGCTCTTTACTACATGTAGCGGTTTCATTGCGACAAATGTTAATTATAACGTTAAACCAGATTGTCCTGTTATAATGGAGTGTCTCGTCAGCTTATGGTTATTGATGAAATAATGAGAAAGGTGTATCACCAAGCAGCTCAATAGGCGGCAAGCCAATTGACTACAATCATGTGAAAAGGAGTAAAATAGAACAAAAGGAATGTACGCCACATAATAAAAAGAAATCATAAACAAACAAGACGCTATAGAAGCTGTTTACTTCAATTCTTTTCCTGCCCTCCCACTTGTTTTCTTAAGGAGATTTGAAACTTATCCAGCAATCTTTATCAAATTTTCGTTTCTTTCTTTTCTCTTTCCCGTATCTTTGTGAAGCTCAGCACATTATCCTTAATTGATTCTTCCAGCAGAAATACATAATCCAATAAGACTAGTGGTTCTTCAAACTTTTTATCTGATATGCCTTTGCGCCATTTCAAAAGCAAGGGGTACGGTATTTCCAAAGCAAATAAAGGCCTCTGCTCCAAAACTTTTGATGCTTAGGGTAAGTCAGGTTAACTAAAATTAACCTTTTAAGCATACTAGCGCATACACCTTCGTCCTTCGTCTGACATATATTGTGCTTGCTTATTTTTTGGAAATCCCCGCACTTCTGATCAACCAATGATGTCATGCTTTCATAAAGGAGTGGTGTCATAATAAGAGAGGAAACTATGAGTTCAAAATGGCGATCGAACTGAATCTTTCCGACATTAATTTTGCGAAATGGCTCGTAACTTCGGCGCGTCGGTGACGTTCCCCTTGACACTTCACCACTGTGCAGAGGCTACTTTTCTCGTATGTTTTGTGTGTCTGGTTGCCCTCACTGGACCATGGATTCACTTATGCCGTATTGTATCGCAATTTGCGAGATGTTTGTGACTGTCTCTGCCTCGGTGACAACTTAAAGGACAGTTTTCATGATGTATGATGCGCCTTAGTTATGACTACAAAACACTTGCACCAGCTCAGATTGCCGTTGTCGTGCAAGTGAACATGGAAAGCTCCACAAGACCTCGACTTAAAGCCAAGACTTTTAAACCCTCATTTTTCGACTCAACAAAGTTACATTTTGTTTGAAAATCGAGTAAAATACCATTCGGGTTGCATCCATTTCTTTGCCTTTGACAAAAGTAAATATTTTACTACTTTAATCAAATTGGGTAACTTTTCCAGATTCTGACCCGAGAAAAGTTAATAAATCCGACGTGCTTATAACTTGAGCCCCCAAAGGGGTGATCCCAGGAAACATATCCGTCTAGCGCTTCTCATACACTTATCCCGTTCTTTTGATGTGGCATTGACCTCAGATCTTGACTGCTATTTCGAAATTTTGCATGAAACAGCAGGAACTGTCAGTTGGTATCGAACATTTTCGTTCTCTTGATTTTTCCTCCAAGCTTTCGGTAACATTTTACAAAGCGAAGACCTTGAAACTCTGCGAAGTTCGTATGATATACTTTTTAATACTCTACATGCAAAAATTTTAAGGCGCTGATTGGCTGAGCGCTTGTCCGTTAATCCCCGCCGATACTGACCAGCGGTAAGTTAGTTTGTACATGCGCGTATATGTTTCTCTATGAAATTGGGATAATCAAAGGAATTGATAAAGTTAGTTATAAGTTATAGTAAAAGCGAGAGGCTGACGTTTGGAGCTTTTAGTTAGCCTTTCGTCGGAGCGAATGAGAGGATTGTGGGTTACGTACAATTTATACAAGGAAGTTTGGAGCTATGCGATTGATGGAACCATAGCAGTGTGTAAATGGAAGTGAATAAATTAGATGAATGATCACATGAATGAGAAACGTACCTTGATACCGTAGGGAGAGACATGAGTAGGAAGATAAACTTCTGTACTAAGTTTTTAAGGCTTTCCGTGTTGCCCTGATGCCGCATAAAGGCTGCATACCTCCATATTTTGAGTAGAGTGGTTAGGCAGATTCAAGTGTCGCGCTACAGGTTTAGATGCATCGCGCTACAGATTTAGATGAATCTTATACTTGTGTATGCTCTCTATCTTTTCGGGACGCAATCTTGTTCCTACGCGTTTAGTTAGATGGTTTACAGCGAATCGTGAGTTGGATTTTCCTGTCTAATCAACTGGTGTGGTGCAGCGTGTTCCTGAACCTACCGTCCCAAAGCAAAAAGTTCAAGCAGAAGAGCTTTGTTGAAAAGCCGTTGGCAGAACAGAATAAAAAAAAAGATGCTCAACATGGCTAACGACTTGCCGTGCACCACAACAGTGGTACCTAACCAAGATAGAAACTTTCAATTCCTTTAAGAATTGAAAACAAAACTTAGTATACACGCTTTCCTTAGATGCAAATTCGCATGCTTCTTAATAGAGGGCACAACCTGGGTTAAGAAAACCAAGGAGCCACCCTTTAGAGGGCTTTATGACGACCATGGCCCAGTTCCAGAGGCCAGGCGACGTACAACTCAGCAAAAAGTCCAAATGCTATAGCTGAAGCTTGGGCAACTAGCCAAGTTTTGCCCCGTGATCTTAAGAAATACCATTATGAAGTCCAGCACGTCTATGGACTTTACTTGGAACGCCATTTGGCTCCACTTTAGATTCCAGGTGACAAGAGCCCTGACTAGGTTGATTTAGACGAAATTCAAATTAGAGGCAAATAAACGACCCCAAGACCTCTATTAGCGCCTCGTGGCTTTCGAAGACGACACTTCACTCAGGAGTGGAGCAGCCTTGTCTCAGCATGGTGAGACTATCACCGAGGATGACAAGATGTCACTAACACTGGAGAATTTTGTCGTATTGACATGGCCCCGTCTACACATATCCAGCTACAGATTTGAATCTGGAAACTTTTCTTTGCGGATGCACTTTCCGTCCACACGTATACGATGAATCCGACAACTGAATCCGCAAAGATTTGAATCCGCTCTCCACAGTGGAAACTTTTGAATAGGATATTAATCCGATATCGTGTGGACGCCAAATCCGGTCGAGTCCGTAAGCTTTTGAATCCGGTGACGTAACCAAAGCGGTTCCAGTATTTACCGCGTAAATATACAACATGAAGGCCAAAGCAAATGCCATCGCTTCTCTTCTTTTTGGCCTTATTTCAAGTCTGATACCATGTTTTCAGTTAAACTTGTCTATATTCTCTCTTCACCTAAAGTTTACGAAAAGAAGACTCAACATTCTGAGGCTCCTTTCGATGTCTCACGATAGAACTTCACACCACAAACAAGTGAAACGAGCTTGCTGCGTTCTCTACGATTCTGGGTCCGGCCAGGAGGAAGAATGGAAAAATAATTTTAAACTGGCTGTTCAACTCAGGCTGTACACCGAAGGCAAGAAAACAATTATGCGAGCGCCAGTAGAGCAAATCCGGATTAATTCGGATACGTATGGACCGTCAAATTCGATTTGAAAACGCTACGTGAGGCGCGGAAACTTTTGAATCCGTTTGCGGATTCAAAAGTATCCAGATACGTGTGTACGGGGCCTGAGGCTCATCCAGACAGCGCAAAAAGTTGACGTTGAGTGCAGAAATTTGAGATAAGATTTCGAATGCATATTGAGTAATGAAATAATTTCGGGTACAAATTTGTCTAAATAAGCACTCGCAAATTTTTCAAGAAATTGCATTCACCCTAGAGACTCGTTGAAAATCTACTTGTACTCATTCGAAACACTTTGATATCCTATACAAACAGTACAATTTAAATTGGCCCTGTTGCCAGTGGCTCCTTGAAACAGATATACCTATACATTTAATTCTGTGAAAATCCTCTATCGCAGCTATTCCTTGGGTGATCAGTCGGTTGTACATATTCTTTATGATTGTTTGAGTTTTCCTATTCCGATTTTTTGTGCTAAATTTTCCGTGACCCTCCTTCGACAGAATTAAAAAGTATATAAGCTAATCAGATCTTTAATTTTAATGAACATATATGCAACTAGGGATGATTATTTATCGCTTCATTTAGAGAGTGTTTCTTCAAAACAGAACACAAAAACAACCTTGTTATTCATGCTGTGATACAACCCTGATGCCGACATCAAAACTTTTGATATGTCTTTACTCTGCTCTTCTTAAAACAACTAACCTTGTAAGAAGCAACTCTTGTTGGAGATATCTCGATATAATACCATGTGTTCTTGTTTTTGGGTAGTGCAGCAAAGGCAACAAATAAGCTGCCTTCTGTAGAGGCTGTGAAATGCAAGCACTTTCCGTTCCTATCAGTTGGATCAAGGCGGAGAGCGTTGGACCAGTCAACGTTGCATGGTTCTGCTGACCCATCGGAAAGAACAGTTCCTCTCTCTTAACATCTTCACTGTGTGGTATTTTTATCCGAGCAAATTCCATGCCTATCATTGCTTCCTTTAGGGTTGGAAAGAGCTTTTTAGAGGCTTCAAGATCCTCCGAAGCGAGAATAAGACTACCATCGCGTTCATCATATGTTAAAACTAAACCAAGGATGGTCATTTTATGGTGGGAAATGTCCTTCAATGTGTCATTTCCGAAGACGCCGTACAAATGGAAAGCACCATGTTCATCGCTTGTCTGCCACTTGTTATTGGAGAAGCGAACAAGACGCTGCATATTCCTTTTTAAATCCAAGGAATCCTGAAGGGAGCTTGGTAAATCAGCAAGCAAATCAAATGTCACTTTAAACTCTGAATCACCTTTGGTGATTTGTTTCCAAGAGGGATGACGGCGAGCACTCAGTCCTTTATCTCTTTGACTTTGGTCTTTATTCGTACATTCCTTTAGCTCGATGTTTGAAATAGAAATTGGACCCTTAAATGAAATAATCGTTATATTAGAGCATAATCTGTTTACTTGTTTAGGTACGGCCCGGTTAAAAAGTAGAACTTCACATGTGCCGAATCAAATGCAAATGAGAAAAATCCATTGTTTTCCCTCGTCTGCATTAGATTCGGCACATATGAAGCTCGACGTTTGAACCGGGCCTTATCATTTTCAGATGATCGCTAGGAAAAAGTTATCAGTAACAGCTACTAACAGAAGATAGGCATGCTTACACAATATCGAATTAATAATTGTGACAAGAGGGGTAATGCAGGCTTATTAATGTGACCTGATCTTAAAAATGACAATGGATAGCTCTTTACACTGTCTTATGTAATATTTATTCGTCTATATTTTTGTCTTTGGAACTGGCAATTGATACAGTGCATCTTATCATTTCGTGTCCCATACAGCCTCCCCTTTTTTATTCTCAGATATTAAAAGATTAAGAACCCCGTGTCATATGTCATGTATTCCATTTATTGCATGGCCTCAATTCTTTACATTAAAAATTTTTTTTTCTGTTGTCGTTCAGTTTGTTGCTATTGTTTTTATTCTTCTTTTATAATACTCTGTTTATTCCGCTCCACTACTTTCTCTCTTGAAAATGACATCAGGCATTAAAAAATATTTACAAATTACCCTGTAGAAAGTAATTATTCGTATCATTTTACCAGATAGTATTCATTCCATTCGCAGTTTTTTTCAAGCTGGAATAATAATAGCACAGGGTCATAGGCTTCTGGAGAGCAGCTGTGATATATACTTGAAAAGCACATCAATGTAAAGTAGCTAAGAATAATGGCTGTTTTTACCTCTTCCATATAGATCTCCATTGCCCTCTGTAAGCTAGACCGCCTCCTCTGTATTGCATCTTCTAAATCCTGTCGACTGTCGAAGTCACAGTAATGCTTGGTTTTCGTGCCGTTTTGATCAACTGTCTCATAGTACTTGACTGTTCTGCCGTCTTTTTCCTCGGTTAGTAAGCTTGCAGCATGTCCTTCGCACCCCCATTTCACATTCTCTTCTGGGAACAAATCGTTGGCGCGGAAGTTTAACAGATCGCTGATGGAGCCCATTTGGAATCTAAAAGCCTTGGGATATGTAGGGATTGTCTTTAACCATTCCTTAAACTCGTTTTTAAAAGTTGGCGAGTAAACGTCTGACAAGATTGAAGCAATCTCCTGACTGCCTCCCTGGGCAACAACTGAAGTAGACGTGGTCTTAGACTGCTTTCTGCTAGATTCGCCTGACTTGGCAGATGCCTTTGCACCAACACTTGCAAACAAAGTCTTATACTCCATTTCCATCTCGACCTCAAATTCCTTCTTGCTCTTTGCATCGGCTGCGTCCATTGTCTTTCGTATCTCCAACTGACCTCCAAATTTAGCGGACTTAATGTAATGGGTACCCCACCTCTGAATAAAATCCTCTGAAAAAAATTTAGGTTTTAAGAACATGTCAGGATATGGCCTCAGTAATATAGATGGACTTCAAAAGTAAAAGGATTCCAAAAAGGAAGCATTGTCGAATAGCCTAAATGTGCGGTAAGATAGTTTTTTTTATGAGGCGACAAATAAATAAAACTAATATATACATGTACTAATTAAGCAACCTTGGCATTTTAGGCAATATGATTGGTTCACTATCTCAGGAAATTAAGCACTATCCACCTCCCAGTAGGTGAAAAGTTGGGGGACTTCTGTGCATGTGCGTTTTGATCGAAGAAGCAAAAAATGAAAAAAACAAATGGCTAGGGTCAATTTCAGTTTAGTAGCTGTTTCTTAGAAATGAAACTTTACTTAATTAAAGGTTATTTCATTGGCATGTAAAAAAATACGAATTTTCTTGAACCTCTGTAAATAGTCTCTATTCATACTATTCACATTGATTACGGAGTATAATTGTTACTTGTTATATATTCTAGTTATCAAAATTGGCGATTGGAATATTTATATTTGAACAAGCCCGATTGCTTGAAATATGTAAGATTTTGTTTTCTTGTTCTGTAATAAATGAAAAAATTAAACGATCCGTTTATTCCATTGTTTCGGAAAACAAGCAATTAGAGTAAGATAATTAATCTAAAGAAAATTGCGTTGAGTCCAAAGGCGCACTGCAGAAAAGTGGCGTCTGGGCCATTACTTATGAACCGTAGGGGACAATATATGTGACTCGTCTGCGAAAGAAATAACCGTAAGGGTCTGCTTTTGAGCCTCTAGATGCCACATTTTTGACGTCTGCCAAGATCGTGTTGAGCTTTTCAGACCATTGCATTTCTCGAGAGACCCGACAAAACAGAGCCGAATTCGAGGGCAATAATTTACGGGGTTGTTTGGAAATGATGATGCTTCTTCCCATCAACGTTTGCTGAAGAGAAAAACTTTCTCCTCAAAAGATATGCTAAAAGAATAGAGCACTGAGAAGCAGGGCTTTAAACTTAAGCTATTGGCATAAAACCTGTTTTTACCTAAATAAAAAAAAAATAAAAGTCCGTATATGTTTGTTGCTTAACACTTATGATGTTGTAACTAAATACCCTTTAAGTACGTGTATGTTTGTTGCTTAACACTTATGATGTTGTAACTTGCGCTATCTAATACTCAACGATATTGCAGAGGTCCCCCTGTCGCAAAGTAAGAGAGCGGCAGGTCCATGAACTCTCGTAGAAATGACAGACTCAAGTCCTTGGGTTTCACTTCATCCATGAAAATTTCGTATCTGAAACGGTCAGAGTTTATGCGTCAGTAGCTTGTGCACGAATTGTGTGATCTAGCTATCGATATTGATTTGAATTAAACCCAGCTATCAAGTTCACATCAAACTCATCTATCAACATTCATATGAAGCCTACTTAGAGATATATGCAGTCATTAACCTCAGCTATCAACATCTCAATAAAACCAGCAGTTCCTTATAACATCTACAATAGGTTCATGCGGGTATCAACAACCGAGATGTCAACAACCACAACAAACAAGTACAACAAACCCAGCTTTTGGCAGTCTTAACACACCCCTGGCAGCTGTAAACATCTACATAACACTTAACTATAAAAATCTAAATCAAACCAAGCTATCAATATTATAATGAAATCTAATCATGAGCACCCACAGCAAGCCTCTCCATTAGCATCTAAATTCAACCCAGCTATCAACATCCTCATCAAACTCAGCAATGAACATTAACTCGTAACCACCATTTTAATACCTCATTATTCTCAGGTATCAGATCAGCATCTATGTCATACCAACCTATCAACATCTACATCCATAACAGCCATATACTTTTGACGGGAAGACTGTTTAGATTCTCCCCAGGCCTCCTTTACTCCCGCAGAGAAGCCGAAGTAAGAACCAGAAATGCCTGCTTCTTCCTGTAAAAAACTCGAATATTCTTCACGACTCTCAAATGTGACAAGCGACGCAGATGTGTCGTATATACCGTGGACATTCATGGTATCAGGAACATCATTGCTGTCATAACTATAAAAGGAATAAGGCGCGTAAAATACTTCGACAAAGACACTTTTGCTTTGGACTTATATGGTAACAATTCTTCAAGCTCGTTTTGAGTTTAAATTGTGACTTCGAGACTGTATCTACCCTTGCTCTTTAAAAGGGACTTAAAGGCCGGAGTGGATAGTTGTGGGTGGTTAATTTGATAACTCTCAGTAAAAGACAATACAAATTTTCTAATAGTGAAAAAAACTCTAAGACCTCGATTAAAAAATGACAATAATAATAATGTGACAATGAAATGAAGAGCAGGAATACCAGAGCTACTCAGATTGCAAACCGGGGAGAGAGAGGGAGGCTGAAGAAAAAAAAGCAGCAACAACGAGAGGAGTTAACCAGTATTTCAACTTCATTTCGGAGCAGATTCGTCCTTAGAATACTATAGGATAATATCAATTTCGGACATCGACTTGTATCATAAATCATCGAGACCTCGCCACTTTAAAAGGAATATCAAAAGACAAGGCACAAAGCAATGTAAAGGTTATAAAGTGGCTTTACTTCAGGACGGGAAAACAGAACCAACCGTGATTATAAACAAGATGGGAGCATCACGTGGAGATTAGGACACAACAGGCCAACTGCCGCCTGATGTAATTCAGCCTTCGTCGGTCTTGATAACTTGTGATATCATTTTAATTTCAACCTCATCCAGTAATCGTTTGGCTTACACGCACACTAAACAAACAGCTCGGCCGTAGTATGTTGCAGTTCTAAACTATTCAACTTACGTTGCTTTGTTTGCACAGTTCCTCTGTACAATGCTCATTTTTCTTGACTCGGGACTGTACTTGCCTCGACCATCAAACCCAACTCCCATAAAAGCTGCTCCGTCGATCATGTTCTAAATTAACAAATGACACTTTCCTTAATTAAAGCTTTAGGAACGACGGCGTATTTTGGAGCTAGATATTAGTCCCGTGTCAACATTCAATCACCTGTAGCAAATAAGTTTTATATTTCTGCCTTGATAGAGCATTCGCACGGCATTAGTTAGTATTATAATGCTTTTGGTGCGAATTTTAGTGCTACTAGTTAATTGGAGATCAACCTAGGCTTTCATGCCAGACAGCGCGTTAAGAAAAAGTAATTCAATCACCCGTCTCACAATTTCTTAAAGGGTAACACACATAATTTCTCAATTGAGAACATGGCCATTACCAATGGGAAATGATGATCTGAGCAGTCTGAGGCGGTGCCGCTGAATAAACCCACCACCTTTGCATTCCACGTGTTACATTGTATATTATGAAGAGGTTGAAGCCAGTTTCTCTGAAAACAGTTATCCTTTGGAAAACAGGTAGGACCGTTATTCATATCCCGTTAGCAGTCAGCTTAAATGCTTTGGGTTCAAAGCCAAGTTAAGAAGAGCCTTCTTGAGTCTTGAATATATCGTAACAATGCGTATTGACTAATTATATAAGACTTAAAACACCAAAAAAAAATTGGTTGAGACTATGTCGTTGCTAGTATAATCCAATTTTCTTAGGTTAATGCTTACCTTGCAAATTGTTGATGTAGTTTTTGAATTATAACAAGGGTCGTTTACTTTATAATCAGTTCCCCAGCAGCCGTTCATCAACACTCCTCCAAGGCCTGATGGGAAGACATAGGGTATCTGTGCCAATTCTTTTGGCGATTCACTTGTTCCTGAAACAGCGGCATCAATGTGATATCCTGGAGGTACGAACATGTCTTCGTTTTCCCATGCTTTATCGGGCACAATATCAAGTTTTATCTGTCGAAAAAAAAGATGTTTTTTCTTTGTATGATAGATTAAGATCAATAATCACCCGAGGTTAATTGTTAACACTGCAGTATTTGGCGCCATTTGTCTTTAATCTGTGCTAATGTTTTAAGAGAGTATTTACAAGCTTAGAAAGTTCTCTTTAATACCATCCCTCGCGCTGTGCTTTCCGTCGTAATTCCTAGCGGAGAGTTTCACTGTGGGTGAAGATGTCACACCCAAAACACAGACTCCGCAACTACTTTTAATGTTACACAAAATCATGACCTGTGAAACATGACCGGCCAATTTTAAAGATCTGTGAACATTGACTTTGAGTCTCGTTCCCAATATACCCCGTGTGACAGTGATCTGCCTTTGACGCTTTTTAATGTAACGCAATTTAAGCTATTTAGTCCTACTAATTAACGTTTAAGCTAATATTTTCAGCTCCCAGTTGGCTTGATAGCTCAGTTGTAGAGCACTGCTCAGTTATCGCACAGGTCATGGGTTTGAATTCCGTTCAGGCCGGAGTTTTTTTTTTTTTCAGGCTTTAATTTCACAGCTGCTTAAGTTGTGTATATAATTGCGATGATCGATTAACGTCAATTACTATTACTTTTTCTTGCCAACATAGCATTTTTTCTATAACGCTGTATCGGCAGACTCGTACATTTCTCAGTCAGATCGCAAATCCGTCTGCAGGCAAAGGACAGTCTTTTTTCGCATAAATTAGTTGCTGTTAGTCTTAATACAGTAGGAAAGTAACAAGTATAAGTTCCCTCTGCTTTCTGGCCTTTATTTTTTGTTTGTTCTTTCTAACGCTTAATTTACTTTTGTTCTAGTTTAAACTAATTTCACAGTGCGTTAATTACATGTATTATTATCATCGTAAAATCATCTAAGCAATTATTGTTGTTCCTACCATTTTTATTTTTTCTGTTTCACCTAAGGTTATACCCAAAAAAATTGCTAGAATAGCAATTGAGTCTGCCAAATCGAAAATTGATAAGATTCGTTGTCAAAGAAAATGTCAAACCAAACCTCCTTTTTCAGAAAATCAGACGCCTTGTTCTGTGCGTCATCGATAATCTGTAGTTGTTTGTCCACTAGCTTTCCAGCTACTTCAATTCCTTTCTCCACTGCCGCCTCCTGAACCTTCGGGTTGCTGAGAAGAGCTTTTGCTCCAGCTGCGACTGCGGGATTACGTTTGCTCCCACTAACATCCTGTGAAGAATCCCTTTTGGTAGCTAGGGTATCATTTCTTAGTGATTCTAGAAAACAAAATAATGTTGTTCATTGAAATTTTTGGCAGAAATTCCATCTGATTTAAAAGTAGTTTATTGCAGATTAAAATTGGTCCAAGGTGAATCAAAAATATTTAAATTAAAAAAAGTCTAAGTCAGTTTATTTGGAAACACTGCCACCTGCACCGGTTACAAATGACTCCTCGAAGTAAAGTACAAATAAAGTATTATTGGAAACTTATAGTGGGGCTCCCACGCGCGCTTCGCGCGCGTGGGACAGCAGGAATATGGTCAACCTCTTTTCGTTTGGTTGTCACGTGACTGACCGAGCGAACGTACGTACGTACATACCTACGTACGTACGCGTCTACTGATTGTACGGGTAGGGTAGGGGAGACTATCAAAAGGAAGGGAGGGGTATCTCAGGCGTGTTTTAGCAAATCCACATCTTTTATATTGGACATTCACAATACGGTCAATTGACAGCTGTCAAAACGGGATTTATTTACTAGATCGTGGGTTCAAGTCTCGAGTTCTGATAGCCCGCGTATTTTTGACGACTGGAAAAGAAATTTTCATTTCATTGTCTTTTTGAGACACAATATTATTACTCTACACTGTTAAAGTTTTACTAAAGGATAAACGAAACAATTTCTATTGCTATGTCAACAAACAATAGCAGAGAAAATACAATTTGCAGAACACAGGGTTCAGGTGAAGAGCAACGGGAAAGAGAGCGGAAGAGAGCAAGAATTAACTGGGGAAGAACGAGCGAAGAAGATCGCCAAAGAAGGCGCGCTCGGGAAAGAGAAAGCAGACGAAATTATAGCGAAGAACGCCGACAAGCAGAAAGAGTCCGGGCTCGAGAAAACTGACAAAATGTTAACGAAGAACGCCGAGAAGCGGAAAGACTCCGTGCTGTGGAAAACAGACAAAATTGTAGCGAAGAACGCCGAGATACCCTGCTAAATGTCATGCAAGAGAGAAACCTCGGCTCGTAGGTTAAAGCAGAGAAGGTTTTTTGCCCATGATTGTGAATTATAGTATTGAAGGAAACCCTGAAGTTCAGTAATAGATTCTTGAGTGCTTAATAATTTTACGATTTCATTTAATAATTCAATTTGAGTGGCATCCATAACTCAATTGAATTATAACATAACAAAAAAGAAAAACATTTACATTTATTTTGCTTCCATGCAGGCTATATACTGGAACCTCGATATCAAGCTAAATTAAGTAAAAAATGCCAGCGGAACTGTCTAAATGTGTTTTTATATAAATAGTTATATCTAAGCCCTTTTGCATACATTTTACCATACCTTGGAGTAAACATTTATTTTACCGAGGTGTTCGTTTTAACACGAAAATGACGAGAGTTGTGTCCTGCATTTCCCAGTAGCGTGTACAAATCTTTTGAATACATTAACGCAAATAGAATGGTTAAATTCTTCAGGAATAGAATGCAGTACATTGATAATTTGTGTTTTTTTAGAATATAGTCCATGACTTTCTAGGAAGAAAAACCGTACTAATGGCAGACGAAAGTTTAGACAAAAATCATAGCGAGTTAACCGACCTCGACACTAAACCATAGTTAAAAACGTTTGTGAATTCCTTCGCAATGTTTTAGAATGCTTTTACAGTTTAAAGTGAAATGAAAGTACTAAACAGGAGCCCCGCTTTTAGGCTTGGCTAAATCTATATATTGTAAATCTATTCAGTTAGCTTTCTTAGGGTGAACAAAGAGCGGTCAGTAAAACCTTGCTGTCGACCAGCTTGGACCCAGGGTAAAAACCTGAACTGCTAAGTAGTACGATTCCTATTTTCAATTTTACTTCTAGACTTTTTGGCTAGGATAAGCTTAAGTTGCGCAAGCTCTTCGGCTCAAGGGTGGCAAATCTATGAAATCCAATTTTGGATTTCTTTCATTTAAAATTTGTTTGGTACAGGTAGCGAAGCCTAAGTTTTGTTGTTTACTTCCTTTAACGAGAGCAGCCACAAAATATTAACATCGCCCATTAACTCGCATGCTTGCGCCAGTAATCATTATTAACGCAGTTATGTTTATCCTTGTTTATTTTTTATTACTTTATTAAGTGACCTTCTCTCTGTGATATTCGTGCTTTCAATCAGTTACCTGATTGTGGAAGGACTCACTAATCGCTATCGGTGAAGTTAATAACTTTCGACCTGACGTTGTCCTATTCCTGTGCTTTTTCGTCATCAAAAGAAAATTGTTGAGGCGGCACTACAAAGACTTAAGCGAGTTTGGACAGATTGAACGATGCAGTGTCATCCAGCAGTTACTGAAAAGAACGGCGGGGAAGGAATCCGAATCTAATTCTTTGGTTATGTTGACTATTAGGTATTTACAGAGGGATTCAATATCTTGGATTAACCTCGGCCTTCAAGTCTAAACAATAACTATTTTTTTTCTCCAATCAATCTCCATATTGTTTACAAACGATGTTTACTTCTTGTTTAAGTAACTTTCGTCTTATCTCCGATGAAGTGAGTTCCTTCACGACTACTATATATGCCACATTTTTTTAGACGTTACCATGAAAGAAGAGGCAGTTATGTTTCTGTCTCGAAGTATAATTATGGTCAGAATGTAGCTTATCATAAGTGATCCCTTAGTTTATATGGCTTAGTTACCTTCACTTTTCAGGACGGTTGGGTTTTTGTTTTCATTCAAATGGAAAACATCTTCGTTTCCTGGGAAACTCGGCGAGAAAGAGTTAATGGACAAATTCTCTTCGTAGTTTTCTTGGCCCTTTGCTTTTTCTTTACTTGGTAATGTCAACACTTGATGAAAAGATGAAAATATAGAAAATTCAGCATCACGATCAACTAAAAGATGATTTGCCGCTGAAATTAGTATCATAACACAATTTTAACAAATAGACAAGGGAAATTTCAAGCCAAATACCGTTTATTCGATGTAACAGGATAGGGCAACGTTTTGAACATATGTCTCTTTACCGAATTGATAAGCAAGTTAATTTGTAACATAACTTAGAAGTGTCAAAGAAAACAAAAAGATGAAAGGGAAAGATCGAAAAGAAGTGAAAAGAAAAGTGTGCTTACCTGAGGATATACTAAACAACATGGAAACAACTGCAAAAATGGATATCCTCATATTTATCTCTTCTCAGCCTAAAGGACACGAAAATTTAAAAACGCCACTCAAGTAATCAACTAGTTTTAACAATAACACTTTTTACTGCTAAATTCGAATTTGGGTTTAAAGTACTAAGCAACTATTCTATTTTCTGAAGGTAAAAGTAGTACATTTTCCTATCCTAGAAAGGGAAAAACTGATTTACGGTGGCACCAGTGAATATGGGAGGTAAAAATATGTTTTATGTTTTTACTCTCACCTTGACCTTTCAGAACTATCTTTAGTCGTCTGTGAAGATACAGATAACTGATATTCATCAGTGGCGAGTTTATTTCTAAGGGTAAACTATTTGGTTACGTAAGAAACAGGTTACGGCATTGCTTAATCTCCTTTCTGGGTTCATGACGATCAGGGCATCAGGGCATAAGTATTAGGTTTGATGACGTCATGTTATTTATTTCTGCTCGTATTCAAATCTTATTTGAACAGGAACAGGTATGGCGCGTGGAGATATTGCTAATCAAACACTGTGTGTTGTGGTGATCAATCATGTGAAACTGGTAAGCAGGGTAACCAACTGTACTACCTCCTCTTCCCTTGCCTTACCATAACTCAATTAACGATCAATTCCTATATACGGCGCCTTAGAAATAGCAACAAAGAGAGTCATGTAAAATTTGATTGAAATCGTAGCGTATAACAACGTACCAATATCTCATCGTTCTTGACGCGAAATGCTACTTATTCTTATTCACTGTAGCAACGCAAAGTAAAGTATGCAATCAAAAAAATTGACAACTTTTTCTTTGCTTTGTTGACCAGTAGCATTTATCTGATCACCAAGTTAACAAAAGTTGTTTCGAACGAGTTTGATTGATCAACTAAATTTTCTTTGTTTCGAGATTTCAGAGGTTTATAAGATACGGTAATTATATTAAAAAATATAGCTGCCATGCCAGCCGCCGGCGAGAAGTTGATGATAAGGCATCACACAGCTTAACTCATTTCCGACGAACGCACGATTATGGGGTCTTGTACGACCCATGATTTAGAAATCTTACCAAAATATTACGTTACTTCCTTTTGCTTCCAAATTTGGCACACAGGAAGTAAATGAACGCACCCAATCACCTGGTGAATTTTAGCTCGTATACTTTAGTGACAGATGCATGACAAATTTTTAAATTCTGATTTGAGAGCGTGAGGAGAGGTTAAGGAGGAGGGTTTTTCCTATCATTTGACATCATACTCTGACGGACATTCCCATATGGATATAGCTCCCCGGAAATTTTGAAAAACAAACTTTTATCGATTTTGTGTTTGTAAAAATGGCTTATAGAAATTAAATTGTATTAAATTCTGTATTTGCTATTTTTCAAGCAGATTTGAAAGAAATAATACCAGATAAAAAAAGAAAACTTTTTTCTTTTAACTCTTTTCAGCAATTGGCTGGCATCTTGGTTTATGGGGATTTATATGCAAATTGTATGCATAGGTTATGTAAATTAGGCAAAATGCTAAATTTTTGTGGAAAATATTATTGCTTACTAGAATGTGAAATATACATGTTTGGAAAGCCTATTTTGTATCCTTCAAAATGAGGTATATCTTTGATCACTACTGTAAATATCTGCGAAGATATTAAATAAAAATGAAATGTCCGTCAATTTGCTTGATTTTTGGACCGTCGGAAATGAGTTAACAGAAAATGTCAAAATGAGTTCCTTAATGTGGTGTTTACAAACCAAGATTTCTGAACTTGTTTAGAGCTACGAGCTTCCATGCGGTTGAAAATTGAGAGGCCATGTTAACAAATTTGAATTCTTGACTTTGTTATTTTCTTGTGTCAAATAATAAATCTTGACTTTCTGAATTTGAACTTTAATTATCCGAGGTTGAATGTCATGGGAAATTATGGAATCGATTAATTGGCACATAACGAATCATGTCACCTTTGCACTCTGCTTAAAGTTGTGTGTTAATTAAGATCAGAGCTGGTTTTGACTCGCACTAGAGCCACGACTGGAAATTGCAAGGAAAAGTCAAAATAAGTTATAAATCATAACCCTTGCTAGCCAATAGCAGATAGGTGATCTCCTACGAAAACACAAAGTACAAAGAGTTTTGAAATTGTTTTCTCTTCAATGTCGATGTGGTATTAATAATTTTCATGAAACTAAACTGATTAGAGATGCAAATTCCCACTATATGAAACCTTTGAAGTGTCTATGAATTAAAAAATAATTGCTGCTCATTTTAAAGGCTTTTCAAAGGTCAGAAGAATGGCTTTTCCCTTTTCTGAATATCTTTTTTCTTTTTAGAGATATTTGCGTTTTTGTGTTATGCAAGTGAGGGAAGTGATGGCATCATAAATTGCTCCACTGAAACAGTACAAAATTCAATCACGAATATCTCCAGAACTATTAGAGCAGTGTTATTTAAACTTGGCACCAGAAATTTCCATCATAAAAGAAACAAAATGACACCTGTCGTGCCATTGCCATGGTAACAGTTATGCTGCTGGTTCTGTATTAATTAAGACTAAAATTCCCAGATTTTATTTGAAACAAGGATCCTACACTCCCAACAATCTAATGGGAATAGTCAGGACAATATGGGAACCATGTGTGTTCTGAGCAAGACCACTTAAAAGGTTGCAAATGGGAATATTTGGGTTTTCACAGAAAAAGACCGGAGTTAAGAGCGCTGCCATGGCGACCACACAGTAGGTGTCATTTTGTTTCTTAAATACTCTTATTTCATGTTCATTCCCACGTTTGCCGCGTCATTTTGGACACAGAAAAAGTCAAGTATCGAATTTATTATTTTTGGAATTGCTTTGCGTCTTGGAATCGTCATGTCCCACAGGAATTTGTATTTCTTAATTGGAATTCCACAGGTTTTACAGGCAGCATATGGAAACAATCACAAAAACCAGAAATCTTCTTGTGCATTGATTGTGTTTTTCCGGTAATCATCCATTTGCCCACCAGCCAACTGGACAGATTATTTGGGTTTACCTCAGTGTAAAAACTTGTGAAGTTTTTCTTTGTTATTTCACTATTATTCTCCTGATTTTTATTGTTTTGTCTCCTTTGTTCTACGTCACTCGTAAAGGTGACAGATTCTTACACCGACTGGAGGATGAGCCGATTAATTTGCAATTTATTTTAGTATATGGTTTTGCTCTAGTCGCTAAAATTACAAATGGAAAGAAAAATAGTTTGGAATCAAATTTTCTTGAAACACTGAAATCTCTGACAGCAAGAGAAATTGGGTTCATGCCTTGTGTTATATAATTTATTCATTTTTTTTTGTTAGTTAGGGTTACGTACATTGCTATGAATGCTTTGTTCCCTTTGTTTTACGTCAGTTGTGTGAATAAATTATATTACAGCGGAGATGAGCCAGAAATTGCTTGCCAATAATAATCGATTTTATTTAACATTAAACTTTGAATTCGATCTTTCTAGTCCACTGGATGAACAAATGGATTTTCACCTATAGAAAATATGTAGCAAATCTATGGTTAATGCCACACTTACTCACATTTGCTCAAATTTGCGCTTAATTGCTGAAAATAAAGGTCAAATTAGCCACACATTTAAACTTTGGGCAAAGCTCGTAAATGCTAACCTGTCTTAAATTTGCGACAGTGGGAGAATGTACAGTTAACATGTTGATTTCCTATGCAGTTGCTGCATTGTAAATATGATACGAAAACAAAAACTTTGCCACTGCTTTGACTTGTATTGTAAACTTAGTCGAAACTGTGACCTTTGATCATGTTTACAAAGGCATTAAACGAGGGTCAAAAATGTTGTTTGCTGACTGTTCACTTAGGAACGTAAAAGGATGCAAACAAGCATTTTTGCGCATGTTTGATAGAAGTAGCAATAGCATGTATTGAAGTATGTTTACGCTTCTTTGGTAAGGATAACAAAGGCGTACAAACTAGTATTTTGCACACATTTGTTTCCGATAGCAGAGACGTGCAAACAAGTATATCACGGTCATATTTCCTAATGATAGCGAAAGCATGCAAACTAGTATTTTTTTCGTGATTTTGCTTGGGATAGGGTAAGCACGTATTTTTATTCATATTTGTTCAGGATAGTAAAGGTGTGCAAAAAAGTATTTTAGCGCATATTTGTTTTTAAAGCAAAGGCGTGCAAACTAGGATTTTTGCAATTTTGCCGAGGAGAGCATGGGTGCTTAAACACGTAGTCTTGCACGCATTTGGTTACTAGAACAAAGGTATTCCAACAAGTATTTTAACACACATTTGCTTTTTTCAGCAAAGTCGTGCAGACTGCAATATTTCCGCAGTTTTTCTAGGATAGCCAAGGTATGCAAACCAGCATATTTGTTCATGTTTTCTAAATGAAGCAAATAGGGTCAAAATATGACATAAGCCAACATAACAAAGATATTTAAAATGACAGTTTTGCTTGGAATAGAAGTTAACAATGACTTTTAATCATTTTTCTTAGTTGACCTAATAATCACTTTTTCAGTTCCCGTAGCACTATTTCATTGTGCTGGACACCCATGTCATACCCTTAAAAAAATTGTGTTGACTGTATGTTAAAATTGAAAAAAATGCCAAATAATAGATTAAACGAAGCAACTTTAATAATCTGAATATACAATTTAAAAAAAAAACATTAACTACACATTCTCAACATTTTCCAGTATCACAATAATAATAATTTTAGATTGAAATGAAATTTGAACTGTCCAAACATATTGAACTAGGTAACCTCAAATCAAGTACATATTACATATAACCTATCATAGATTTAGCAGTTATTCCACGAAATCGAGTCGTATATGAGCTGATAGCCAACGAGACGCGTGGCGCCGAGTTAGCTATAGCTCATATACGACGAGATTGAGTGGAATAATTGTTTTATTATATCTCTAAACCCTTGCTTATGAGACACTGGAATTAGTTTGTACGACAAGAATTGACTTTGTTATTGTTTTCGAACAGAACCATGTTGTTGTCTAGCCGACATATTGTAGAGCCGATGTGTAATGTGTTTGTGTAATTCTTTTTCGAGTTAGCAAATTAGTTTGAGAATTTTAAAGTGGAAAAAGTAGGCAGAAAATTCAGTTTACGGGCTTCATAGATCTTTCAAAATGGCGGCTGTGTGTAAGAGTTTCACTTTCGTTCGTAATAAACAATTTCGCAATATAATTTGCTCACTTACCGTCGAATAATTTCATCCCATATTTATTTGCTTTAGTAGTATCTTTTGGTGTTTGATTTTTAAACAAGACTTGAATTTCTCCCTATCTAATTCAAGAAATCATTTCTCCATGATGGCCGTTTTCCGTGCCAATGGTATATGAGCTGATATACAATGAGTAGGGAACCAATCAGAGCGCGCGTTTGCTCATATACAGGGGTTGCAGATATAGTAAATAAATATATATACATATATATATATATATATATATATATATATATATATATATATAATAAAAATGTATATATATATATATACATGTATATATAACTAACTGCAGACAGTACTGTTTCGGCCTTCTGGGCCTCATCAGTGCAGTGCTGATGCTAGGATGGAGTTATAGCTATGAAGCCACCTCATACGAAACCACACTTGTGGTATCATTTAAGTCATGCCAGAGTGCTCAAACTAGAGAACTAGCGAGCATGCGCAATGCTAGCGGCAATGACTCATCCCAGTAGAGTGCTCAATTTGGGCATGAAAGCCAAAGAGCAATATCTACATTAATACAATATTACATGTAAATATATATATATATATAACGCTATATGATATAATCTACAACCTATATGTAAGAGTGATCACGTTGCAGCTGAACCGGCTTAACCACGCCTCACTCTTTGTAGCCCGCTCAGCATTTTGGGTAAAGTGTTCCTAATCGAGGATGGTGGACGTATCAAAGTTGGGGGAGAGAATTCGGAGAAAGCCATTTCTTTGTAAATTAGATGTGTTAGGCGAACTTCAAGAATGCGAAAATACAAGACGGGGAAGAGCTCAGAATGCTTTCAAGGAACTGAATGGAATTGTGGCCTCGACTGTGCCATGCGTTGCTAGATGTTTGACCGATGGTTCAAACGTACTCTGTGTGGACACCTAGCACAGTCATGCCATGGTTTAGTCCATTTTCTCGGGAAGTACCAGAAGACGTGTTGGCGGTTTTGCTTAACGGTGATTGGTTACAAAGCCTTTGGGTACACAGTGTCGGTAACACCAACAATCACTCGAATCAAAATCACCTACAAAAGGGAAGCCAAATACTCTTTTTTGGTCGAATCACTGATCCTAGATATCGCATAACAAAAGCAAACCTATTGCAACGAATGTTTCCGGATGGCTCTAGAGCAGAGGCCGTTTTCTCAGCAGAAAAAAACCATGGAGATGAAGTATATCAAGAACAGTGAAATTCTACCGTTTCATTATTTCATTGTGGAATTCGATTTGGGTATCCAACATTAAACATTGTGTACTGTATGCAGAGTTCAGGTTAGCAAAATCGTCATTGACACATTTTAATGCAAAATAGTATATATATATATATATATATAGGCAATTGTGGAAAACGAGGACGGACAACTTCGAGCGAAAAAAAAAATATATATATATATATACAGTAAAAAATCTAAAAAAAGTTTAAAAATTTAATAAAAATAGACGTTTCGGTCAATGACCTTCATCAGTTGCAGTGCCTGCAACTGCAACATATATATATATATATATATATATATATATATATATATATATATATATATATATATATATATATATTAGTTAAGAACATTGACATACAGGCATTGGTCAAGAAAACACTCAAGAACACTTGAATTTAAGTATTCAGTTGTTCTTTATATAGACTGACTGTTGAAATAATTATGTGATTGCAATTGCTATGCCAAAGTGGGGGGTTACCAAGCTAGTTTCTTAAATGTGCCGTGATAACCCTTTCACGAGCACTGATCAAGAGGGCTGCCTCAGCTTAGCATAGTATTGCCGTTACATGTGTGTAATGCATTGTTGTAATGATAATCCCTCCAATAAGAAGTTTTGAAATGAGTTCTAGCGAACGTAATGATATGCAAAGGTACACTAAAAGGGATTTAGGGGCTAATCCCTATGTGCTAGTCTTGACTTAAAACCATGAAAAAAAAAGTGACGAAAAAACGATTCAAATGAGAATACGGTGTTTAAAGGCGAAAGTTGTTGACCCAAAATCATTATTAAGCATGTGATAATGGCCCTTTAGGATGCCAGCTGGCATTATAGCAAACTCAGTAGCATCATCTGGTGCTTGGCGCATAGATGGTTGTCAAGTCAAGAGATATGTTGAGCCAATGTGTAAAAATAATCTTCAAACATGTCGGTCTGGCTCTTTCTTTAACATCTCTTGTTTAATGTACTTGTTAAATTTTTTCGAGTTACCAAACCAGTCTGAGAATTAAGAGAGGAAAAAGTTGGCAGAGTAAAGAAACCTCATTTTACAGGCTTAATGGATGTTTCAGAATGGCTGCTCTTGGTAAGGGTTTCACTTTAGTTCGTTTAGTTCGTGGTTTTTGACGTTTTTGCATCGATGCCGGGAATGTCTCGAACGTCAGAATATGTACAGCTGAGATTGCTCTCGTTTTATAAATCTCATGTAAAAATTACTCAAGTTGTTCGGGAATTGTCCAGTGTTAAGGGTATCAAAATTGATAGAAAAACTGAAGCGAAGTATTACAAGCGGTTCAAACTGGGCCTTCCTCTCGGTGACTTGCCTCGTAGCGGGCGACCGCCAACACTGCTGGAACATGACAATGAGCTAACATCTGTTGGTATGTAAAAATCAGACATTAAGAACAACTTTCTTTCATCACAATGGTCGTTTGACTGCCAAGATCGTACTCATTTTAGTTTCATTCATTATTCAGGTCTACAGATGTTGCTCTATCGAGAATGTGGTGTTAAGGCATCCTTGACCTCCATCAAAAACGTTCGTTGGAATCTTGGCTGGAGGAAGAGGGGACCAAAGTACTGTTAAGCCGTACGTGAAGCGAACGGTGGGGCTCGTCTGCGTTTTGTGAAAAGTGTATGGAGAATGATGAGACGTTCGATGATGTTATCTTCACGGATGAGTCGAGCATCCGGTTGGAGCATCACAGCAAAGTATGCTTTCGAATGAAGGGTATGCCAGCAAAACACAAGGCTACTGTCAAGCATCCTTGTAAAGTGCATATGTGGGCCTGAATTTCAAAGCGTTGGGCAACTGGTATCCTTGTCTTCAAGGGTATTGCGAGGAAAGAGTTTTATCCTGAGAGATACACTGCTGCCATTTGTCACACAGCCTTTTCCAGATGGATATCGTTTTCAACAACACAACGATCCAAAGCACAAAAGTAAGTCCAACGTTAATTTATGTCAAATGTAAAATTATCTAGTACACTCTAGTACACAGATCTATAGATCATTTTCAAGCTTGCCCTCTTGATTGTTTAACATCCTAGCATGTTTATAATAGCTTGACCATGAAGTGAACTTCTTTCTTTATTTCTAGGTCGATTAGCAGTGAGATTCATTGAGGACAACCACGTCAATTACTGGCCTGCTCCAGCGGAAAGTGTGGACCTGAATCCCATGGAAATGATCTGGCACGAACTGAAGAACTACCTAAGACGTTCCGTTAAGCCCACAAACAACGAGCAGCTCGTCAACGGTATACA
Organism: Ricordea florida; assembly: GCA_949710005.1. Classification (NCBI taxonomy): domain Eukaryota; kingdom Metazoa; phylum Cnidaria; class Anthozoa; order Corallimorpharia; family Ricordeidae; genus Ricordea; species Ricordea florida. The sequence goes on along the minus strand of OX453274.1, from coordinate 23,437,439 downwards.
AGAGTTCTGGCAGACTGTTACACCAGAGAAATGTCAACGGTACATTGGTCATCTGCGGAAGGTTGTCCCTGAAGTTATCAGACGTGAGGAAATAGCCTGGGGGTATGAAATAAATACCTTCATATTAAAAAAATGGCTCCTTTAGGAGCCGACAGATAAAAAGAAAGTCATGACCAACAATGAAATGCTAGCTACTGTATCTTAATATATTGATACCTCATTTAATTCTTCTTACAACTGTAGACTTACGTGTATGTTTAGCAATGTTATAAGCTGTTCCAAATACTGCAGTTGAGGAGATTTACTAGCTTAGGCATTCCATAAAATTTCGATACATTGACACTTTAAGAACTCAACTCTTACAATAAATTGAAGCGGTACATGGATTAAGGCCTTAAGTGACTTTTTGAAAACTTTGAAGTAACCAGCATTTAAATACCTTCCAGCCGTTGTAACAGTTTACTCTAGTTTTAATTATTTAAATATTTATTTAAAATTGTCGGAACTTTGTCTGATGCGCATTGGCATTCACAAATAGGTAGAACTAGTATAACCATGTGAATTTCCATCTATATCAGCCTATAACTGTACTGTGGGGATAGTTTCTAAAGAAACTGGTTCTGCGTTGGTGGGAAATTGAAACACAAGAAATTGGATAAATCAAACGAGTTGATTAAGTAAGTTATACCACCGTAAGGTGAATGGGAGGTGCTGACGTTTCGAGCGTTAGCCCTTCGTCGGAGCGAATGAGAGGATTGTGGGTTACGTACAATTTATATAGAGAAGTTTGGAGCCATGCTATTGGTGGAACCATAGCAGTGTGTGAATGGAAGTGAATAAATTAGATGAATGATTAAATGAATGAGAAACGTTCGTTGATACCGTGGGGATTAAGAGAACCGAGTTGGAAGATAAACTTCTGTTCTAGGTTTTTACGGCTCTCCGTGTTGCCCTGATGCACGGAAAGGCCACATACCACCATGTTGTGAGTTGAGTGGTTAGGTAGATTAAAGTGTCACCAGGGAAGAACTTGAGCATTTCATTAACTCTGTCAATTCGTTCCACCCAGCATTAAAATATACTTGGCAAATTTCAGAAACCTCAATAGCTTTTCTCGATATCAACGTTTCAATTCACAACAACGGCCTATCAACTAGTGTGTACTACAAACCTACAGACTCTCATAGTTATTTGTTGCACTCGTCTTCTCACCCCAGCCATGTTAAAAATTCTATTCCATATTCTCAATTCCTCAGACTTCGACGTTTATGTAGGGATGAGTTGGACTTTTCCAGCAAATCAGAAGAAATGCTCCAGTTCTTCAAGAACCGTGGCTACCCTGACTCAGTTGTGAAGGCAGCTCAACAACGCGCCCAAACAACTGACCAACACTCAGCACCACAAACGTCACAAAAGGACCAGAGAATACCGTTCACACCCACTTTTCACCCACTCAACCTACCTGTTAAGAACATCATTCTGAAGAACTTCAAGTTACTTCAGAATGACAACGAAACAGGCAGCATCTTCTCACTACCACCACTCATCTCATTTAAACGTAACAAAAACGTAAGCGATTTTTTAGTTAGAAGTACACTAAAATCAGACGAATCACCAGGCACATTCAACTGCACACGCAAAAGATGCAAAACTTGCCCTTTCATCAATAACACAGACAAAATAGCAGGACCTAAACGATCGTTTAAAATCACCGACCGTTTCACATGCACTTTCGCCAATGTTATCTATTGCATAAAATGCACCTTATGCAAGAAGATATACATCGGCGAGACCGGAAGAAGATTAGGTGACCGTTTCCGCGAACATCTGCGTGACGTCGAACGAAATGACAAAGATGCATCTAAACCTGTAGCGCGACACTTTAATCTACCTAACCACTCAACTCACAACATGGCGGTATGTGGCCTTTCCGTGCATCAGGGCAACACGGAGAGCCGTAAAAACCTAGAACAGAAGTTTATCTTCCAACTCGGTTTTCTTAATCCCCACGGTATCAACGAACGTTTCTCATTCATTTAATCATTCATCTAATTTATTCACTTCCATTCACACACTGCTATGGTTCCACCAATAGCATGGCTCCAAACTTCTCTATATAAATTGTACGTAACCCACAATCCTCTCATTCGCTCCGACGAAGGGCTAACGCTCGAAACGTCAGCACCTCCCATTCACCTTACGGTGGTATAACTTACTTAATCAACTCGTTTGATTTATCCAATTTCTTGTATAACTGTACTGTGCCTTACATGCAATAGGAGAGAGAGAAGAGCTCGAGCAGGGAGAGAAAAAGGGGAGAGGGGGGAGCAAGAGAGTCAGCAAGCATTCTGCCTACTTGAAGAAAAAAACAGTTTCATGCGTCAAATGTCAAAATCTCGGTATTTTCGGTATCAAGTTGCAACTACAGGAATTTCATAATTATGAATTGAGAATAATTGTGAACAAGTACATTTGTTGCTGGAAAAGTAGCAACAAATGGGGATGCTGCTGGTAATTAAAAACCTTAGTGTAAAGTTATCGTACTGTTGCCATTGTCGTGTGTTGACTGAGTTCAGAATGCCTTCGTATGATCAAGAGACTAAGGTTACTAGGTATGATATGTTTAACAAATTGACGTCAGTTTTGCGTTCGTCCGTTCTGTTATTTATTATGAATTTCGTTATAACATTGTCACAGTAGTTGTGGATCCACGAAGCGATAGGCGGCCCACTGGATCCACACACTACTTTGACAATGTTATGATGTAATTCACTGTCAGTAACAGGTCACACGCGTAAAAAACTGACGTCAGTATGTTTTTTACAATAAATTGTCTGCTCTCGCTCGTTGCATCAATGCCGTATAAATTATGAATTTGTGTGTTTGTTCGCTTATTGACAATGACAATTAGTCAATGAATACAACACTGCACTCTTAGAAATGCCGCTGTAATTCTGTAACATTACCTCCAGTTTTTTCCCTTTTCTTGTAGATTTAATATAAGGGACTACATCAATTTGACTCCGACCATAATTGAGTCATATTGGGTGCTTACTTTTAAAATCAGTTTGGGAAAAGTTATTGCGGTCAAAGTTTAAGGACTACTCCCAGCCGCACAAAGAAAATGAATGAACAAAAAATTCATGGTCAACGACGGGAAAAACTCTGGGTCGGACAATATAATTGTTTGAATTGCAATTTCTGTAATGCAGCGTACGCGTCAAAAGAAGGCGTGATGTAATGTTAGGCCTACTATTTTCAGCGTGTTAAACAAGTACGACGAGTGGGAAGTCTGGTGATAAATGGAGTCGCTCGTTCCCATACCTCGCGCAGATCGGCACTGGTAAAGATTTCGAAGCACGGTCATGTCAAAAAGCGAGTGCTGGTCATAAACAACCGTTTATAAATGAAGCAAGACAAGCACCGCAGCTGAAGTTCATTAGCGGATAAGTTAAAAGGTACATTTGATGTTCCTATTTTGCATTTTGGTGCATATTTCTAAGCTTAAGCTAAAGATGAAATGTAGCATAGTTGGCTGCCATGTCTGCCATCAGATCTGAGATCTAAGTGGTCAGGCAATTTCTACAGGGATTAGGTAAAAAGTAAGCTTACGTTTTTCAAGACCGCTTATAATTCAACACACTACCAGGTAGACCTGGAAATTATGAAAATAACAATTATGCACTAGACTAAAGAACAATAATTAGTTTTGTTGGGTTTAGTGTTGCTGGTGTAGTGTACCAGGTCATACAGGTACGCTTACAACTTAAGAGAAGCTCTTTAGGTTACACAGGGTAAGGGTTATCAGTTGAATTGAGAAATAGCAGTAGACAGCAGGTTGGTTAACAACAAACTGAACTTTAATCAGTAATCTTGCACTGTGTAGACAACAGTACATGTACATGTAGGATGAGTTCTGATATTACATAATAATTCTAGACACATGACTATCTTGAAAACCAGAATTTTAGAACTGAGTGCTCCTTTTGGAGAGAGATGGCAATGGCAACTATAGTTCAGTGGTGTCTGCAAAACCAGGCCTCTGTGTGTCAGATGTCTTCCGAGGATGTAGTATTTCTAATTCAGAGTTTGTCAAGTGGTTCCTCTGTCCTTTTAGGCAATGGCTTTTCTTTCGGTTAAGTTTGCAATTTCAAAAAATTCAACTCCTACTAAACATCAAGATGAAATGTTCAAGAAACAGAGGTATGACTTGTTTTTAGCTGATAAAAACAAAAACAAAACAAAAAGCAAAAGCTACAAATGAAATATTCAGTGATTTCTTTAAATTGTACATGTTAAAACTCTGATAAACATTAAGTTACCAGCAAGCTTGCAGTACGCAACCACGATGCAGCTTAAATGCTGCTGAAATGTCAACACAACCTCTGAGTAATGCCACATTAATTTTGTTTTAATACTCTTCTTTTCTATGCAGAGCAAAGAAATGATATTCTTAGGTTCTGAATCAAAACGAATATTGAATACAACCATGTACATTAATTTACAGTATGTAAATTACATAACACAAAAAATTATTCTTTGGTGAGTTCTTCCATGTGCCTTGCATTTTCTCAAAGAAGCAAGTGTAGTCTGTATGCATTGCATCTTATTTTGGCTGGTGGAAAATGAGATTACTTTTGGCTAGTTTTGGTTCTGCATGATTATTTTAAAATAAACACATGTTGAAGGCAATTTATGGTTAATGTACTGACATCATCATGTTTCTCATTGTCAATCAACCCAACATAATAATTATGTTCAACTCAACTGTTTTCTTACTTATTTGTTGCCAATAAAAATTATAGGTTTAATTCCTCTGTAATTTTGAGAACTGCTCCCTCTCAAAATCTAGGGCAACATACTCTGTTTCTTTAAGTCGATTTTGTCTCTTCATCACTAAGATGGTATAAGTGGAACAAAGAGATTGCATAGCACTTTCCTGGTCAGATCTAGGAAGGTGAATGAAATCTTTCAAGTTGAGCAAGTTTGGCACATTGTCATGATACAATTTAAGTGAATTTGCAAAATTGGACAGTGACAATGTAAATAAAACTTTTTGTGCCATGGGAACATTACTTTTGCTGCATTTAGGGCAAAAGTTGTCACTACCCATTTGAACAACACCTGTCTTGCAGTTACCACAGGCATCATACTCTGTAAACTCAAGAGATCTGATCTTATCCCTTATTTTAACACAGGTTCCATCTTCAATGGAAGACAGGGCTGAAACATTGTCAAGCAATGGATAGTCATTAGTTGCTAAGCGGCGTTTACGGGTAGCACTCAACTGTTCAATTTCATCATCTCCATGTTGTTCATACCACAATTCAAGGTCTTGGCTATGGGGGTCATGGCAATATACTATCTTGTCTACAGAGGCTGTTACATTCTGCAGGTATGACTTAATTAGAGCATTTTCAATCATGACTGCTTGTCCTAATTGCGGTCTAAAAGTGTTGGCTGTTACACCCCATAGAGTGGCTTGTATTTTAAACCCTGTGTTGTCTGCTATAGTTAACTCTCTTTTAGCTACAACTGACCCACTTTGCAGTGACACAATTTTGTCACAGATTCATCGTAATCTATAATTATGGCTCTGAGGTTTGTTCTCCGATTGATCATTGAATGCAAGGCGTCAAGCTTGGTAAAATTTGGCTTGGGTATCTGGATGTTTGCTTTCTTGGGAGAAACTGTGGCTCCAGAATTTAAAGTTATATCAAATGGTATCATGTCTGCTTTTAAATATCTTGTGGGGTGGCTTTTACCAGAGTATTTTCAAACAGATATGCTTCTTTCTCTTTGATTTTAGTATGGAAAAAATTGGCAATGCTTCCCCAAGCAAATAACCTTGTCTTAGCTTGTCCATCAGTGGCAGTTATCTCCAGAAGTTTGGTGGCAGCTGTATCTTTCAGTTCTGTTTTCAGTACCAGAAGTAGCAATGGCGGTGATGGTTCATTATTCTTGATGTTATTCAGGCCTAAAGTTTCCAAGAAATAACTATTTTTAGGATGAGATACATGTTTATGTACCAGACTACAATACAATGGAGTATATTGGAAAAAAATAACCTCTGGTGGATAAATATGACATACCACAATACAGACATTATTGGGAAAAGAAACAGCAGAGCTCTATAAATAGCATGCAGCTTATTGACTTACATGATTCGGAGGTGCTGATAGCTGGTGGACCCATATTCTCAGTGCCAACTGTAGCATCTGGTAAAAATGTATGCAACAGTATTATAATTAAATGACTGTATAGGAAATATTTCATTGCCTATACCTGAGGATGTCAAATATTGAGGTTTCAGTATAAAGCAAGTAGTGTGAGGCATGGTGTGGGATGAAAAGAAAAGCAACTACTGTAAGTTACATGTTATACTTACTGATGTCAGTTGGGGTCATAGGAGACACATCAACTTTACTGTATGTACTGCCAGTTGACGTATAATATAAATGACCTTAATTAGATTGCCAACAACTCAACTTAATATGATCAGACTTTTGTCACTTGTTGGTGACCACATTAATGAAATTCCACTTAACACTATTAGTCTTGCCTTACCCTTACTCAGAAATTTTCCACTTGATGCCTATTATCAAGTTCACAAATGGATAACAACAATTACTGAACTCGTAAAAGTAACATCAGTGTGACTGAAAATGGAAATTAAGGTTTTTATAGATGTATGGTTGCATATTGTTGCTGTTTAAAACGTTTGCATGATTTGAATGTATGTTATATTCAATTATATAAATTTTTGATGTACATAATGTCATGTATTTACTTGTCCATACAATGATAAAATACTGTTGCACTACCTGATGCACTTAAGATAGTGAACACTACGCTTCAGTAGATTTTATATTTGCCTATTGTAACAATGCAGTGCTGCTGCAATTGCCTTTATCTAAGTTATATTAGTCTCTGAATGATGTACAGGTGAACAAGACTGGATTTTGATCATCGCAGTTAAGTACACAACTTAAGCAGCTGTGTAATTAAGGCCTGAAAAACCTCATGTTTTTATGTTTTTACATACTTTTTTCAATTTAGACCTGCATTCAATATTGTCATGTGTAAACACATAATATATTACATTGAACATGTTTTTTGTGATACCATTACTACATTGATTGCAGAAATGTACATTTAATGTATGTATTTGTAGTGAATTTTTTTTGTAAAATTTACCTTAGTCACTCCTTTTTTCGGTGCAACAGACCTGTTAAAAAGGACAAAAATAAAGTACATGGATATTGCATTTATTTAGTTTCTGTAGTTACATGGACATACACCCTGTACATATATAATGTACTCTAGGTAATTAATTGTGTAGAATTTCAATGTAGCAAAATATGTACCAATTGTTCTTAACCCTTTCACTCCCAAGAGTGACTTTTTAGATTTTACTCTGTCCGACGCCAGACGATTTCACTCGTCAAATGGAGACCCCTTGGGAGTGAAAGGGTTAAGAAAGATTGTTACTAAGTTATACATCATTAGAAAGTTTCAATTAATGTATTTGACAGCTTAATTGGTTATGATTAATTAGGAAATATTATTTAATTTGAGTTTTGCAGTTGGATTTGACAGTTTACTGGATTTATGTTTATTGCAAGGTGTGAAGGGTATAGTATTGTTTCACTATTTCTGATGCAAATATTCTCTTTTCGCAGAGTGCAGTCAAAGAAAGTCCTTGAAGTGATTTTACTCTGCTCAGAGCAACATATGCCATGCCAGCCTGAAAAACTGCTTCCCCGACATCAACAACAGCTCTTGACAGCGCGAGACCTTGAACTTTGTGTACTGTTGCAGCCCAGCATGGCTTCAGTGGTAATTGTGTTCTTTGCCAAACTAAATTGCTTAAGCCAAAGAATTGGGTTGTCACTGGTTGAACTTCTAACACTTTGTCACCAGATGTAACAGTTTTTGAAGCATCAAAGTTCACTGACACTGATTGAGGCATTGTGTGATTACTTTCTACTCTTTGATTTACTACTCCAGGAAGTTGGATGTGCATAATAGTTCCAATTGCACCATTTACTAAGCCTATTGACAGATCAATGTTCTTTATAAGCATTACACACATTCCTATGGCAAGTTGTACTGAGTGTGGTAGTCCACCACAATCTTGCTCATGTTGAGGAAGAAACATTTCTTCTGATTCATATGGCTGAATTTTATTGCTGTTCAAAAGAATATCTTCTGCTTTCACTATAAAGGCCTTTTGAGAAGTGGCCTGAAGAAGAATTTGTAATCTTTCACTGTTGTATTCATCACATTGCACATTAGTTGGAAATATTCTCAATGCTGTGTCAAAGTCTTTGTCACTTAAATGTACATTTAGTCTTGATTTAAGCAGGGCAACATCCCTTCCATTTTGTTGCCCAGTTCTGACTCTACTAAGCAGTTGAGCATATTCCAAATCTCCTTTTTGCCAATGATTTTCTGTTAAATTTTTCACAGAAGCCCTAGCACGCATTTGAATGTGGCTTGTCTCATTTCCAAAAATAAGAACACTGGATGATCTAAACAAACAATTTCAATCCCCAGTAACTCTGACTGCTATCAAGTTATTTGGTGCATCAAGTGGGTAAATGTTTCTAGCTTCACAATCAATTGTATAAGCTTCCTCACTATACTGATAAGGGAATCTACTGGGGATTATGCAAGCATATTGTTGAAATTGCTGTTGCAGACTCCTTGCAAGTAAGAGCAAGTTTTCATAGCCTGTTGAAAAAACATTTTGTATTTGAAGGAGTGACTGATAGAAAAACTGTTGCCTTGCATTCATTATATTTCCAATTGAACTGCAAGCCTTATGATCCAAAACAATGGTGGAATGCTATACTTTTATGCTCAGCTCACCTAAAAAAAAGTTAATTAAGATGTTATGTTGGAGATTATCTAATTTATGGCATAGACAATCAGTTAGTTCGTTCATTAATTAAGTGATTTAGTAATAACAAATATAAATTATCAGATGTTAATTTTCTTTATCTCTCTGACTTAAACTTATGAGTAGCTGGTAATATCACATGTTAACTTCTGTAGCCCTTGTGGTAGTAAAAAGGTAATAAATCCATGGTTTTGCGACAAAAATAATGATCCAGAGAATTTTTTATCCCCAATGGTCCCTGACAAGTAGCAAGCCCTCCGAAAGTAGCCAGTACTACTTCAATACTCTTGAATTCCATGGTAAATGACTCCCTGTGACTTCCAAGGAATGAAATAATTATTTTAAACTTTTACATCCTCCCTAAAATGTTTGCTAATTTTCGGTCAATCAACTGGCAGGGCTCAAAATTATGACCGATACAGCATGACAGACAAACTTGAAAACAGTACCTATTCTCGGTTTTCATGTAACGTAATAAAATTTCAAAATAGGAAGTTGCCAATTCTTCTGAATTTTTAGCTTTATCAGATAAAAGACATTCTGTAAACTCGTCGATTTACAAATATTTAGCTCGATAGGTTTCTTCGTTTTGTAATAGCGTGTGCATGAATTTCCAGCTTTCGCCTTGCGTGACATAAAATGTCTGTCGGGAAGGGCTGTTTCGTAGGTGAAAAGATGACTTTTCTTGAAAGTTTTTTGCTTTTGGAAGAGCTCTTGCATTTAAGCAAGTGTTACCTTGAGTGTATACAGTCACTCGAGTGATAAGGTATCGATTTTATGGCAAAACTCAACAACAGCTGCTTTTAACACTTTACTGCCGCCATATTTGTGCCCCTTGAAGGGGCACAAACATGGCATCTCCATACAAAGCTCTATCAATTTGGTTTAAACATTTATCTGAATATTTCATGCATGAAAAACTATACAGATCTAATTCTTTGCAAGGTGTTTTACATGGTAGAAATCTATCATACGCCAGATTCTTGAGTTCGTCTGTTGAGTGTGTACCGAACTTGAGGGTACACTAAACGCTCACAATTCCACGTTTTATTCTGTTACAAACGGTAGCACACGTTTTCGCCCCGATTCCTTACAAAGAGTCTTGCACAACAACTCTACTCCGATTTCAAAATGTCAATCAACAATTAACATGTATTTTTGTCACATCCGGTCACACTCCCCTAAAAATTGAGCACTGCTTAATTTTTACACTGTTTGTGTTTTGCTGAAACTAAACAATGTTCATTCATCTTCCTCGTCCGCAACGATTCGACGGATCCTCTCTCTAGCTGTCTCGGCTGCTTGCCTTCTGACTCTGGCATGTTCTGTCGGTTGGTCTGTTGCTTGTGGCACTCCCTTGTCGCTTGCCGCCGTTCCTTTAATCTCCAACGGGCACAATAGGTTGAGTGGTCTGTCAATGTGGTGGCCCTTGTGAAGCAATGATACTCCTCGGACGACTCCGTCCTTCCCCTGAATATGCTGTATAACTTTTCCCTTTTTCCAATGTCCTCGGTTTTTCTCGTCTCCGACCACCAGCACGATTTCTCCGATTTCTGGCACCTTCGCGGTCTTGCGGTTGATTCGGTGACTCTCCAACAAGCTGTGGATATATTCATGTCTCCATCTCCTCCAAGCATGATTTTTTGTCTCCTTCAATCGCTTATTCAGCGCACTTATTTCATCTTCATCCTCATCTTCCTCCAAGGTGTGGGCATTCTGACCCCACATCAGCATGTTTGGGGTTAAAACTTGCTCCTCCCCTCCATCGCTCTCAAGGTATGTCAAGGGTCGGTTGTTCAGGTTCTTCTCGATGTCGATAATAACGGCCTCCAGGTGTTCATAACTGAGGTTCGTCCGGCCCAATGTCTTGTAGAGAGTTTTCTTCACATCCTGTATCAACCGTTCATACATTCCTCCCCACCAAGGGGATTTGGATAGGTTGAATCGCCAGCTCATGTCTTGTTTGGCCAAATGGTTTTGTAGCCTTTCACTCTTCCTTATTTTATTGATCCATGTGGCTGTTGATTTGAACACTTTGGCGTTGTCTGACACAATGAGCTTTGGTCTGGTTCTTCTGGCGATAAACGAGTTCAGCTTCCTCTGAAATTCTTCTGCCGTCTGCGTTTTCGTCAATTCCAAGTGTACTGCCCTCGATGTGGCGCAAGTAAACAGCAGAATGTAACATTTTCCTTGCTCCTTCTTCGTGGTCTTGAAGGCGATTGGTCCGGCAAAATCGACTCCGGTAGTCTCAAAGGGTTTGCTGGGTTCTACCCGGAAGGGTGGCATGTCTGCTGTTGTTGTGGGTCCATCAGGTTTCGTGCTGAATACCTTGCAAACGTTGCACTT